>CM060373.1:86316930-86864885 GCA_030545235.1 Helianthus tuberosus
ACAGATGGAAGGACCTTCTGTCCCAGTTTCGGAGGTGAATTCCGCACCTATTGTACCGCCATCACCGGGTTTTGGCCACCCAATACCTGCTTATACTGCTCCAGCAACTTACAACCCATATGGACCACCAGCATACCATGGCTATAACTATGCTGATGACCCTTACAACGTAGCAGCAAGCTACCAAGCCCATAATAATCCTGAAGGACCCTACGGACCTCCTTGGGGAATGGGATACCCAACTCAGGGGTATCAAGCACCTGTTCAGCCGCCACCACATTACCAGCCACCACGGGCTCCTCCACCTGAGCAGGAGGAACTCCGCCGAAGACTGGCCAAAGTGGAGCGAGACTTCCAGAAGGAACGTAAGAAGAATGAGGGATTTATGAGTGGTTTGGCAAACTTGCTTAAGGGGAAGAAGAAACGGGATCGTTAAATCCCCATATATATATATATTGTTGTATTCCTTGTTTAAATCAAGTCCCTACGTGGACATTTATTTATGTGTGTATGTAGTCCCTGCGTGGACATCTATCTTTGTACTTAGTCCCTACGTGGACTTGTCTCTAGTAGTCCCTGCGTGGACATTTACTTTTGTAGACCGTCCCTGTGAGGGCATGTATTATATGTATAGCTCCTGCGCGGGCATCTGTTCTGTGAAAAGTCCCGTTTAGGGCAAAAATGTACTACTTTTAGTTTAATGGAATGTAAGTTTATAAATTTCATCTTTGCTATGTTATGCATAATTAAAAGATATATGAAATAAATAAATCAAAATTCGTTCTTGTTAAAAGTCTATCTGCCTATGTTATTTTGTAAGGATCTTAAAAGTATAACCTAGCCTGTATGTCATTTTAAGACCGGGCCCAGATGGTAAAACTATTTAAAAAGATTCAAATCTCTGTTAACATCTGAAAACATGTTAACACTCCTGGCAGACATGATTAGCTAAAAACACACGTGTTATTATTATATATGGATCTTTTCAAAGATTCTAAACCCAACTAAATGATCTCTGAATCATGGGTTAAATCATTAATAAATATGATAAGTTCTTTTACCATCCATTGGTAATGGAATGCCTACGGGCCCTTCTCATTTTTCATATGAGACAAAAGACAGTATTAGTCTATGACCCTGTCTGATAAAGGTAATAAACTTTGTTCAAACCTTCATGCTTTGATTCTCTGAAATCCTAGCTTATAATCTATATTGTCCCTGTGACTAGGCCTTATGTGCTAATAAATACTGTTATCATTTTATAATTAGGATAAATTATATTAGAAATCCTAAATTTATGTGAGTAATAAATTAACCAGATATGGTCTATGTTTACCACGGTTAATAAAATTGCCATAAAAGACAATTCCATAATAAACTCACCAATAAATTATTGCCAATGTGTTACAGTTAAAGATACATGGCAGACTCAAACGAGGTCAACAGTCACCCAGGGATAGTGAATGATAATGCCCATGTAAACGTAGCAGGTGCAGAGTTGCAAGCTATGATAGACAATGCAGTTAATAGAGCTATGGATAGACAGCACCATGGATCAAGTGGTACCCATACGAGGACCCATTCTGCATCACACACTAGAACACCCTCCAGGACCCACACTGCCCACAACAGTAATACTCACCACTCCTCGAATCAAAGGAGTAATCCATCCCAAAGAGTCGTGCAGAACCAAGAACCTCGTAATAGGGGTTGCACATATAAGTACTTTGTCTCGTGCAAACCCAGAGACTTCAATGGGGAAAAGGAGCTGTTGATTGCATGACGTGGATGGATGAAATGGATACTGTGGTGGATATTAGTGGTTGTCATAATAGGGATATTGTGAAGTTTGTCTCACAGTCTTTCAAAGGAGAGGCCTTAGCCTGGTGGAGATCTTTGATCCAAGCCACAGGGAAAGTCCCGTTATACAACATGACTTGGGAACAGTTCATGGCACTAATCAAAGAAAATTTCTGCCCTCAACACGAGGTTGAGAGAATTGAATCTGATTTCCTGGCACTGGTCATGAAAAACCTGGACTGTCAGGCCTACCTTACTACTTTCAATACTTTGTCAAGGTTGGTCCCTTACTTGGTAACTCCGGAGCCTAAGCGTATAGCTCGTTTTATCGGGGGTTTGGAACCGGAGATCAAAGCAAGTGTAAAAGCTTCCAGACCAACCACTTTTCGGTCAGTAACGGACATATCGTTATCTCTGACCTCAGATGCTGTCAGGCTGAGGTCACAAAGGAAAAATGATACCGAAAAGAGGAAGCGTGAGGATGACAACTCACGACGGTCAGACAAGAAGCTGAAGGGAAACAATGACCAAAAGAAGGGGTCAGGTTTTAAGAAGGATGGTCAACAGTCGGGCGAAAAACCCAGATGCAAAACCTGCAAGAGGCAGCACTTTGGGAAGTGCAGGTTTGAATCCAACTCACAAACACAATCGAAGCCTTTTGCATGTGGGTTATGCAAATCCAGGGAACACAAAACCGTGGATTGCAAGAAGATAAAGGATGCGACCTGCTATGGTTGCAATGAAAAGGGGCATATCAAGTCCAACTGCCCAAAATCTGCAAGGAAGAATGAAGAAGGGAAGAAGACCAATGCGAGGGTCTTCAGAATGGATGCTAAGGAAGCCGTCAAGGACGACAACGTGATAACAGGTACCTTTCTCGTAAATGATGTTTATGCGAGAGTGTTATTTGATTCAGGCGCTGATAAGTCGTTTGTAGATAATAAGTTCTGTGAACTGTTGAAACTACCTGTTAGAACTTTAAGTGTGAATTATGAGGTGGAACTAGCAGATGGCACTTTAGAAACCGCTTCAACCTTATTAGATGGATGTTCCATATCCATTAAGAATCACTCTTTTCCTTTGTCCCTACTTCCTTTAAAACTAGCCGGTTTCGACATAGTTTTAGGTATGGACTGGTTATCACATAACCAGGCCCAGATTATTTGCAATAAGAAGCAAGTGAGGATCAAGACTTCGTCTGGTGAATCACTAACTATCCAGGGAGATACCCAGTATGGGCTGCCCGAGAAGATGTCTATACTTAAAGACTCAAAGTGTTTGAAGAAGGGCTGTGTCATCTACATGGCACAGGTGATTATTGACGAACCGAAACCCAAGATTGGAGAGATCCCAGTCATTTCTGAATACCCCGAAGTATTTCCTGAAGAACTACCTGGTTTGCCACCAGATAGGCAAGTGGAATTCAGAATTGACATTATTCCTGGATCAGCACCAGTTGCAAGGGCGCCTTATAGGTTGGCACCAACGGAGATGAAGGAATTGAGGACGCAGCTAGATGATTTGCTAGCCAAAGGTTTCATCAAACCTAGTTCGTCTCCTTGGGGAGCACCAGTTTTATTTGTTAAGAAGAAGGATGGATCGATGCGTTTGTGCATCGACTACCGTGAGCTTAATAAGGTTACTATCAAGAATAGGTATCCCTTACCCAGAATCGACGATCTGTTCGATCAACTTCAAGGGGCAAGTTTCTTCTCGAAAATTGACTTGAGGTCAGGCTACCATCAATTGAAGGTTAGAGATGAAGATGTGCACAAAACAGCATTTAGGACTCGTTATGGTCATTACGAGTTCCTAGTGATGCCTTTTGGGCTCACTAATGCACCAGCCGCATTTATGGATCTCATGAATCGCGTTTGCAAGCCGCACTTAGACAAATTCGTCATCGTCTTCATCGACGACATTCTCATCTACTCAAAAAGCCAAGCTGACCATGAGAAGCATCTTCACTGCATACTGGAACTACTTCATAAAGAGAAGCTCTATGCCAAGTTCTCAAAGTGTGAATTCTGGCTACGAGCAGTCCAATTTCTTGGACATGTTGTTAGTGAGCGTGGTATCCAAGTAGATCCCGCTAAAGTTGAATCAGTCATGAATTGGCATGAGCCAAAGACGCCTACAGAAATTCGTAGCTTCCTAGGTTTGGCAGGATACTATAGGCGATTCATAGAAAACTTTTCAAGGATTGCTGCACCCCTGACTTCGCTGACACGTAAGAAGATTAAGTTTGACTGGGGTCCTAAGCAGCAGGAATCCTTTGATATTCTGAAACAAAAGTTGAGCAATGCTCCAGTACTGACATTGCCTGATGGAATAGAGGAGTTTGTAGTTTATTGTGATGCATCACACACCGGGATGGGATGTGTGCTCATGCAGAAAGGCAAAGTCATTACCTATGCTTCACGACAGTTAAAGGTGCACGAAAAGAATTACACCACCCACGACTTGGAGTTGGGTGCCGTTGTATTCGCACTAAAACTGTGGAGGCACTACTTATATGGAATCAAATGTGTGATCTATTCTGATCACAAGAGCCTTCAACATCTGTTCAACCAGAAGGACTTGAACATGAGGCAACGCCGTTGGATGGAAACTCTTAATGATTACGATTGTGAAATAAGATACCATCCCGGCAAGGCGAATGTAGTCGCCGATGCCTTGAGTCGGAAGGAGAGGGTGAAACCCATCCGAATCAATGCCAAGAGCATGGAAATAAAGAACAGTTTGATGGAAAGGTTGTTAGCTGCACAAAAGGAAGCTGTGTTGGAAGCTAACTATCCTAACGAAAAGCTCGGAGTAACTAAGGAGCAGTTATCTCTTAGTAAGGATGGAATTCTTAGATTGAATGGACGTATATGGGTTCCAGTTTATGGAGGACTCCGAGATGTTATCCTCCAGGAAGCCCACAGCTCTAAATATTCTGTTCATCCTGGAGCTGATAAAATGTACCAGGATCTTAGAGCAAATTATTGGTGGATAGGCTTGAAGAAGTCTGTAGCTACCTATGTAGCTAAATGCTTGACGTGTGCGCAAGTCAAGGCAGAACATCAAAAACCGTCAGGTTTGTTACAACAACCTGAACTTCCTACTTGGAAATGGGAAATGGTAACTATGGATTTTATCACCAAGTTACCCAAGACAAGGAAAGGAAATGACACCATCTGGGTGATAGTCGACCGACTGACTAAGTCAGCACATTTCCTACCCATTAAGGAGACCTACAGCTCCGATATGTTAGCCCAACTGTACGTTGATAAGATTGTAGCCTTACATGGCATACCTGTAGCTATTATCTCTGACCGAGATACTAGGTACACGTCGCACTTTTGGAAAAGCTTCCAACAATCTTTGGGCACACGTTTGAACTTTAGTACGGCTTACCATCCACAGACAGACGGTCAGAGTGAGCGTACTATTCAAACGTTAGAAGACATGCTACGTGCATGTGCAATCGACTTGGGAGGTAGCTGGGATAAGAACCTGCCATTGATCGAATTCTCCTACAACAATAGCTACCATACCAGCATAAAGGCTGCGCCTTTTGAGGCATTATACGGTAGAAAGTGTAGATCGCCTGTTTGTTGGGCGGAAGTTGGAGAAGTCCAGTTATCAGGACCAGAGATCGTGTTCGAAACGACGGACAAGATTGTCCAGATTCGTAACAATCTCCAAGCTGCCCGGAATAGGCAGAAGATTTACGCTGATCCAAATCGTAAGGATTTCCACTTCGAAGTAGGTGACAAAGTCCTACTTAAAGTGTCACCCTGGAAAGGAGTGATGCGGTTTGGTAAGAAAGGCAAACTAAGCCCGAGATACATAGGACCCTTCGAGGTTATCGAACGTGTCGGGTCAGTTGCCTACAAGTTAAACTTACCTGAAGAGCTCAGTAGTATACACAATGTGTTCCACATCTGCAATCTGAAGAAGTGTTTCGCTGACTCCGCTGACGAATCAGTGATTATACCCTATACAGATGTGCATATCGATGAGAGCTTGAAATTTGTGGAAAAACCTTTGTCGATCGAAGATCGACAGGTAAGGAAGCTTCGAAGGAAGCATATACCTTTTGTAAAGGTCAAATGGGATGCCCGTAGAGGTCCCGAATTCACGTGGGAGGTTGAAACCACGATGAAAGAAAAATACCCCTACTTATTTCAGTAAATCTCGGGTCGAGATTTATTTTAAGGGGGTGAGGATGTAACACCTCGAAAATTTACGTCCTATAAGGTGTTGACACGTGTCATAGGTTTGAACGTGTGAAAGAATGTTCTTGAAGGACCAAAGTTGACAAACAGTGAAACTGTGTAAATAGAAGGGTTCAAAGTGTCAACAATGAATAATTATACTTTGCAATAACCCTACACGATGTTTATAACCTTAAACGAATAGATCATGGATCATACGAAGCGAATTGCGGAAGAAAGTGAGAGATTACAATCTACAGGGGTTAAATGTGCCAACATGTTTAAGTTATACCTCTGAGTGACCTTTTGACAAACCCGAAGCTTTGTAATGATTAATTATGCTCACTAGAATGTACCACAAAAATCTCATAAAGTTTCG
The DNA here is from genome assembly GCA_030545235.1 of Helianthus tuberosus. Taxonomy (NCBI): domain Eukaryota; kingdom Viridiplantae; phylum Streptophyta; class Magnoliopsida; order Asterales; family Asteraceae; genus Helianthus; species Helianthus tuberosus. The sequence goes on from CM060373.1 coordinate 86,323,312, forward strand.
TTATCGTATGAGCAAGTTGTGATAAAATTCGTGCGCAAGGGTTATAATCGTTAACATTGAAATTTAGGGCTTTTCGGGTGATCACAAAGTTACCCGAGGACTTAACAAAGTGGGTATAAGTATTAAAGCCCCATATATAAAATTTCAAAGTCTTAACATGCAAGATTCAGAGTGAAAATGACCTTTCGGGGGACCCAGGGACCAAAATGCAATTAAAGAAACATGTTATTCTGATCCGGATGGGCCAGGCGGCCCGCATCAGAATTAACATAAGCCCAAGCGGGCCGCTTCCGATCTGCAGATGCAGAAAAATAACACAGCAGCCTGTAGGTGCATGTATCCGACTCCAATCTCATTTTTTCGAAACCATGGGCTGCCTAGGATGGTTTTTAGCATGTAGGGGACTTGTGGTTGATATTGAAACATCCCTAGACTTGTGTGTCAATCATCTAAGAAGATCAAAAAGCTCATAAATATCACAAAGTTGCAACATACATGCACATATCATCTTCTGAGCATTTCCAGAGCATACAAGCAGGTCCCAAGCATTTCTCATCATCCATTAGTTGTGTGTAAGTACCCTAAATCTTTCCTAATTCATTCATACTTAGTTTATGGCCTAGAAATCAAACCGTCGTAACTACGGTTTGACTTTTCGATGATAAATAAATGGTCCAGAGATTTGTCGAATCAAAGGTTGTTATAAGTTGGTATTTATATGGTTAATAAACCCCTAAAAGGGCACTCACTAATTCGAATCCTAACTAGGTCGTTTATCGAGTCAAACTACTTCCGAAAAAGTCAACAGAATTGTTATGTTTGGTTTAATGCATGATTAGCGATGTAAATGGCGTATAGCCTATTTTATCATTCTTACCAACTGAAAATAAGTATAAAAACTTGTATACGCTTGCTTGATTCGACAACTTTATGTTTAGAACCGATTCGGAGCCGAGATACGCAAAGGTTTGACTTTTGCTTTGACCTCAGTTCTGACCCGATTCTTATAGGTTTAGACATGCCTTAAGGTTCCATTAGGACCTAGTTACATGTGTGTATAAGCCTCTGCGTTTATACCACTCAAATCCCTAATCGTCCGATGTTTCCGTTAATCGCCTAAATATTGACCGTAATGCCCTTATGACCATAAAACGAGATTTTGGGAAAAGTGGAAATGCCATAATCTTAGTTATTGATTATTATGCATGTCCTGAAAATTTCACGTTAATTGGAGGTCTAGATTAGGACTTATGCTTAATGACGTAATTATAGCGATTCTTAATAAATAAATGACGTCATTAGCGTAAAGCCTATCTAAACCCCATTTTTGACACCAAACCTTTTACTCACTGATGTAATATAATATTTTGGGATTTTTGAAGATTTTTAATTATTTTTAAACTGATCGTAAGCTTGGATTAGCGCCTTAATTCGGTTAATACCGAATATACCCTTTTCGGCCATAAAATGAATTTTACAAATCCTTTTAACGCCAATCCAATTGCTACTGATTTTAAATATTAAATAGGGTGTTTTGAACCTATTTAACTGATCAGGAAACTCAGAATCGTATTTTAAACCGTACGTCGCTTTAAACGGCTTTATACGCGTATTATGCGCATAGTTTGGGTTTAAAATTATTTTGACATATAAGACTTATAACCAAATGTTATAACCTGTTAATATAAGCTATTTTACTGATGTAATCAGACCCGGTTCATAGAAACCTAATTTAATCCTTTTATAATCTTTAAAATGACCAAAATACCCCTACGGGGCTTATTAAGAGATTAAATTCGTTTTGGGCATCATGGGTAATATCCTACTGATATCACAACTTAATTAAGGTGTGTTAACTTAGGAAACCTGTTTAGGACTCTTACGGATACCCGTTACGCTTCACACGCGTTCGGTTCGGTTTATGTAACTAGTTTACATAAATTAGCCGAAGCGGGTCAAACCTTATCGGTTTATTCTCAAAATCCAGAATGTGTATCATATACCCATATTAAACAAGTCTTCAAACTTGTCGGGTCTAAATCACATTCTATCCGGTCTTCGCTTAATCGTGCGTACGAACCGTATCTTGAAAACTAACCGGTCTAAGCGTAAGCTTAACTAAAGACCCGTTAGGATTCTAATAGGTTATTATAAACCTTCGTTCCAGATTAGGAGAACCAGTAAAAGATACCCGCACTCGCTGATTTTGAACTATACTTGCTCAGGTAAATACTTTTAACTTATTTTCCCTATACGGGCTTGGGGTACGGTATATAAAATACCGCTTGGTCCAGCATTGAATCTTTAATCGAATAGAGGTTAAATCATTGATATGCTCTGTTTTGAAATGTTTTGTTGCTTAAAGCCTTTGGGGGGTTAATGACCATGTCCCGGATATCCCTGGCATCATCTTACGAGATGGCCACGACCTTAGCACTCAGGTGTAGGCGTACACCTGTCAGTGTCTCATTATATAAAGTGGTGTGTCTATTGATCTTTAATCCAGTTTAAGGACCGGACTACTGAACGCATAAGAAACATGTAATTCGTTTACAAGTTTATATATTTACATAATTATCCCAAGTTATAAAATATTATTTGTGCCTTGTGCCTTAAATGCATTTTCTTAAACTCTTTTCAAAATGGGTCGGTTGATTGTATTTACCAGTGTAAACTGACGTATTTTCTTAAAAGGTTAAGTGCAGGTACTACGCGAAATAGGCTGGCTTGTCTCCTAGCATCCACATTAAGTCTCGCCAGCTTGGATGTCATAACTGTTGAACATTTGTTTCCTTTTTTAAACTTGATCTACCTGTGGATTTATATTCGACTATTTGTGATACTTAATATTACAATATCGTTGGTTGAATTAAATCTATACTTTGCTTCCGCTGTGCATTTAAATATTGTGTTGTTTGACTATTATGTTGCCAACCACGTCACGATACTCCCCTACCGGGCCCACCGGTGACACGTGGAAATTCGGGGTGTGACACTTAAACATCAAAGGACGACCCGATATCCATCTTAATTCATAGAACGATTAACCAAACCGATCCGTATCTAGGACATAAAAACTAAGTCCTAAAACTCAAATGTAATTAACCTCATCCGTCGACTACATGGTTTAACATCACTCGACAAGTGTATAACAGAACATCATTCATCACCTCCATCATTTGACATCATTCATCAACTGCACAAATAATTATCACATACCCACCATTTAACTAGCGTGAAACACATAAACACATAAGGTGGGAACCTAACACATCATTTGTTGCTCCGTAGGCTATCATCATTTGCCCTCGTCAGGGCACCCTCGTCAGGGTTCCGTCTCCTCCAATTTGACTCCGAAGAGTCTGTCACCCGCATATTAACCCCGAAGGGTCCGTCGTTGCCACTAGGGCTAATCATCTAAACACCTCAAGGGTGTGTCTCGTGACCTGACGCCACCCCGAAGGTAACGCCGCCATCACAAGTAACCAACATCTCGTGACCTGACGCCACCCCGAAGGTAACGCTGCCATCACAAGTAACCAACATCTCGTGACCTGACGCTACCCCAAAGGTAACGCCGCCATCACAAGAAACCAACATCTCATGACCTGACGTCACCCCAAAGGTAACGCCGCTATCACAAGAAACCAATATCTCGTGACCTGACGTCACCCCAAAGGTAACGCCGCCATCACGAGTAACCGACATCAAGCACCTCAAGGATGCTAATTCACATAAGGCACGTGTACACATACAATGTTAGTAGCACGCCAACTACTCGGCAACTACTACCTTCACGATCTCACTACCACTAAGGTTCGAAACCTATGATAGAGTAAAATTTATCATGACACAAGTTGTGCTTTTAATATCGACACCTACCACGCCCGATCCCTATACGGCCTCGACATAACTAAATAAAATGTCATGCGCTTATGTAGGACTAATATAGCCCGATTAATCACTACGTCGTATAAAAATATTGTTCTTGGGAAAATGTTTATAAAACAGTTTAGTCGCAAAACTCGTTAATAAACTCATAACACGTATGAAAACATGTAAAAAAAGATGTATGCTAGCCCCGAAAATATTTAAGAAAAAAAAAGGGATTAGAACTCACCGGTTACAAAGCTTGCAAATCCACAAGCTAACCGTCTTGAACTGCGCCCTCATACGAAATCTAAATAAAGCTCACGAACCGTAGAAGCTAAAGAAATGAGTGAAGACGCGAATCTTAGGATGACGTCAAAAACCCGTTCTTAAGGAAAAACAACCATTACACAAGTGCCCTCAAGTTAACATTATTATTTTTCACCCACGACCCAGATAATTACGTCACCCGAACCATTTATATTTTGGTTTGCAACCCACTAACCACAAACACCATATGAATTGGAGTTCACCTACCCACTTGAACTAACCAGTGGCTCAAAATTCTCACTCCACGTTGCATGCTTCCAATTAAATACCCACCAACAATTCCTATGCGATTTCCTTTTAATGCATGCATCAACCTTAACGTCATCCTCATTTTTTTCTATGTTGAAAATAAAGAACTCCATATACACCGTAGTTACCCCACACACAAAAACCATAATCCCACCAAGTTCATTGAAGTTGATCATAACCATAATGATAAACACCCCTAGTTTGCATGGACCAAGGCTGCTCTAAACCAAACCGTACAGTAGTATGTGCCATGCACATACGGCTAACATCAAGCCCACCATCATCTTGCGCAACCACCTACAGAGCCACCGCCATCACCCTTACAGTTCAGACCTAGACCCGATCCATCACTGTCGCATACCATCACATCATCATCAACATCGAGCGCCATGCTTTGCCAAATCGAATGTCGGGTCGCCGAACACTACAAATCGCCATCAATTAATCTATAACTTGATGGAATAGAAAACACCGAACCGATACGAACGGAATTCACTTAGGCCGAAGAAACGCCCACAACACGAATCTGAAACAATTGCTGAATGCATTGCGTTTGTTCAAACTCTATCACCGTCATCGCCTTCCGCCATCACCGCTCACACTAGTGATCACCACTACAACCCCATCCTCCGTCATTACAATCACCAACCGTCTCATGTGTCACCATCGTGGTCAGTACCCACGACCACCTCACCGTTGGCGCTTCCCACCACCATACACGCCGTTCACCACCATCGCATGGCACCATCTCCACCAGACTAACACCACTACCACGACTCTAACCATAACCACCTCCGATGACCACCACCATATCAAAACCGAGCCTAAATCCAACACATGCAACAAGAACATAATAAATGCGAGAAGATGTGACGGACTTTACCTTATCAAGATCTGAAGTCGTTTGAATGAAAATCGTCGTTGAATCACCTCTGTCTCCGATCTCTTTCCTTTCCTTCGTCTCAGTTTTACGTCGTAAGGTTTTGTTTGTGATAGAGATCATGGTCGTAACCAACTTACGGCAATAGGGTTTTTTGAAGGATAGTGGCCAACCAAATTTACCACTAGGTCCCTCCTTTTTCCTTTAATTGATACCTTCTCCCAAAGTAACATCGTCATCTATCAAAATGACAACCGGGTCCCTCTACTACTTCTAATCCAAGACGTAAGCGCCAAGCTTGTTTATCAGCTTATATGAATAAAGTCTTATGCATCAAAATCCATCACCGGTCCATTCGATAAGTACGGGTTGTCGATTTGTCTAAATAAATTATTTGTCGAAATTTTTGGATGTTACAAGTCTCCCCCCTTAAAATAGGATTCGTCCTCGAATCCCGCTCGTTGAAGACCATACGTACCCATAACCTCATCCCTACTCGTTTGTTTGTCTGTGTCACACCCAGTCACTACAAAACATCATTATCGTTGTCATTATCAAATACCATTTGTGGTAGTCAAAGGAGCCTCTTCCATTGCCTGCTTTCAACCTCGTGGTTCGTATCATTCACTTATACATTCCTCGTACAACTTTTCGTTCAACTCTACACTCGTGAGGCCTCCCTGGCTCGCAATTCGTATCTCTCCTCATTGGTCACTGTAACGTGACCTTTCACAATTCCCAATGCGTTGAGCGCACCCCAAACATCCCATCTAAAACAATTATTCACCTTATCATCATTTATATCATTATCATGGGTATTTCCATTTTGTCATGGATAATATCGTCTATTCCGTTGTCTATTATATTCGTCTATCGCCTGGTCCCAATACTAGCTTCATTGACTTTCTAAGTCTCGAAAAGGTGTGTCAATCAAATCTTCCATAAGAATCTCTGCTCGACAGCCGCCACCTACATCGTTACTCTGTGCTGAATCCTTCATCATCGTTGTCATTTCATCATAGTCCCCTAGCGGACCACGCGTGCAAGTAAAAATGCGTCTTGCATCGACTCCTGTAATCTCGTCCATGGACTTCATATTTTGAAGCTTAAATAACGCACGTTACTGTCAGACATCTAGAAAGGCGTCAACATACCTAACTTCTTACCACCACATCGTTCGTTGCAAAAAAAAACATCAAATAGCGTAAGAGTATTCTATCAAGCACAAACTCGAAACGTCTACACAAGACTAATGGTGCTAGACAATACCATCGCCACATTTAAAACAAGGCATAAAACGCCCGCTTTATAGTACCCCAACTACCCTCCTCTTACGTCATATACAATCAATTTCTAAACCTGGGTAAATACACTTATTTCGTTTTGTGGCTACTGCCACTTGTCAACCACATAACCGTATAAAATTCACGCGGTCGTACCTTTCATGGGTCGTACCAATCATCATACTAAAAACCACACCCAGACTAGACACGTCTTCATAGTTCCCATAGGTTACATTAAAGTAACCGTTCTCATAACATCACCTTAAACATCATACATGCACATAGTGCATTCAAGACCATAAGTACAGAAAAATCATAAGCTATGTCTATACTAGTCTATTCACATAAAGTGATCGACAATGACCGTTATACCATATCAAGGATTATGCTAATACAAAATAAAGTTATTCAAGCATGGACACGTACAACTACACATAATCCAACATCAACCACAACGTACGCACCAACAATTAAATCATAAAACGCATGTAGCAAAATTCATAAACGACTCATTTATTAATTAATAGGCGGTAATACAATGCAATCTCGTCTAAAGGCATAATGCCACCGTCAACCTGTGACTAGCCACCCACCCAAGGCAAAACATTTGCACGATTCATTCCAGGTAATCATTAAGAACATTTGGAGTAACAATAAACCACCAACAACGTTGATCAAGTGCTATCAGTTGTCCGTGTCACAATAGACGTTCTAAACATTTCCCGTCACGGTCACACTAGTGTTTTACCTTCCATGTAATGCAAGCACACAACACAAAGAAATTTCAATCACTAAACACAACACGTCAAACATACCTCTTGGCCCGCGGTTACTCGTGGTGGCATTCGTTACTTTGGTCCCATTACAGTTTAAGTTTAGGCATCCAAGAATACCTATTTCTCTTAAACCACTGCTCTGATACCAACTTGTAAGGCCCCTAAACCGGGCACCCTACATTCGGGTCACATCACAGGGTACTGTTTAAAATAAAACTTTTTCTCAAAATACGCAGCGGAAATTTCCAATTAAAAACAATACATGTTTAATTAACATCAAAATATTATTTAGCCATAAACAAACCGAATGCCTACCACCCTACCATAAGTAATCTCATGCACTGGCCAAGAGCAACACAGACTCGAATCACACGCCTGCAAAACATTCTAACATACATGCAAAAGTCAGCTACGCTGAGTGAGTTCTAATAGTTTAAGTTAAAGCTTTTAAAACACATTGTAAACGCTTTATTTGAAAACCAGAACACTGCCTTTGTAAAAACACCAGCGTTTATTAAATTACATTAACATCATTTTTAAAGTTTAACGGGTCCAACCCGTAAACCAAAAATCTACCATTATCTTAGGCCCAATCATCCTACAAGTAATCTTTCCAATTTAGATCAGATCACTTAAACATCAAAGGACGACCCGATATCCATCTTAATTCATAGAACGATTAACCAAACCGATCCGTATCTAGGACATAAAAACTAAGTCCAAAAACTCAATTGTAATTAACCTCATCCGTCGACTACATGGTTTAACATCACTCGACAAGTGTATAACAGAACATCATTCATCGCCTCCATCATTTGACATCATTCGTCAACTGCATAAATAATTATCACATACCCACCATTTAACTAGCGTGAAACACATAAACACATAAGGTGGGAACCTAACACATCATTTGTTGCCCCGTAGGCTATCATCATTTGCCCTCGTCAGGGCACCCTCATCAGGGTTTCGTCTCCTCCAATTTGACTCCGAAGAGTCTGTCACCCGCATATTAACCCCGAAGGGTCCGTCGTTGCCACTAGGGCTAATCATCTAAACACCTCAAGGGTGTGTCTCATGACCTGACGCCACCCTGAAGGTAACGCCGCCATCACAAGTAACCAACATCTCGTGACCTGACGCCACCCCGAAGGTAACGCTGCCATCACAAGTAACCAACATCTCGTGACCTGACGCTACCCCGAAGGTAACGCCGCCATCACAAGAAACCAACATCTCATGACCAGACGTCACCCAAAGGTAACGCCGCCATCACAAGAAACCAACATCTCGTGACCTGACGTCACCCCAAAGGTAACGCCGCCATCACGAGTAACCGACATCAAGCACCTCAAGGATGCTAATTCACATAAGGCACGTGTACACATACAATGTTAATAGCACGCCAACTACTCGGCAACTACTACCTTCACGATCTCACTATCACTAAGGTTCGAAACCTATGATAGAATAAAATTTATCATGACACAAGTTGTGCTTTTAATATCGACACCTACCACGCCCGATCCCTATACGGCCTCGACATAACTAAATAAAATGTCATACGCTTATGTAGGACTAATATAGCCCGATTAATAACTACGCCGTATAAAAATATTGTTCTTGGGAAAATGTTTATAAAACAGTTTAGTCGAAAAGCTCGTTAATAAACTCATAACACGTATGAAAACATGTAAAAAAAACATGTATGCTAGCCCCGAAAGTATTTAAGAAAAAAAAAGGGATTAGAACTCACCGGTTACAAAGCTTCCAAATCCACAAGCTAACCGTCTTGAACTGATCCCTCATACGAAATCTAAATAAAGCTCACGAACCGTAGAAGCTAAAGAAACGAATGAAGACGCGAATCTTAGGATGACATCAAAAACCCGTTCTTAAGGAAAAACAACCATTACACAAGTGCCCTCAAGTTAACATTATTATTTTTCACCCACGACCCAGATAATTACGTCACCCGAACCATTTACATTTTGGTTTGCAACCCACTAACCACAAACACCATACGAATTGGAGTTCACCTACTCACTGGAACTAACCAGTGGCTCAAAATCCTCACTCCACGTTGCATGCTTCCAATTAAATACCCACCAACAATTCCTATGTGATTTCCTTTTAATGCATGCATCAACCTTAACGTCATCCTCATTTTTTTTTCTATGTCGAAAATAAAGAACTCCATATACACCGTAGTTACCCCACACACACAAACCATAATCTCACCAAGTTCATTGAAGTTGATCATAACCATAATGATAAACACCCCTAGTTTGCATGGACCAAGGCTGCTCTAAACCAAACCGTACAGTAGTATGTGCCATGCACATACGGCTAACATCAAGCCCACCATCATCTTACACAACCACCTACGGAGCCACCACCATCACCCTTACAGTTCAGACCTAGACCCGATCCATCACTGTCGCATACCATCACAGCATCATCAACATCGAGCGCCATGCTTTGCCAAATCGAATGTCGGGTCGCCGAACACTACAAATCGCCATCGATTAATCTATAACTTGATGGAATAGAAAACACCGAACCGATACGAACCGAATTCACTTAGGCCGATGAAACGCCCACAACACGAATCTGAAATGATTGCTGAATGCATTGCGTTTGTTCAAACTCTATCACCGTCATCGCCTTCCGCCATCACCGCTCACACTAGTGATCACCACCACATCCCCATCCTCCGTCATCACAATCACCAACCGTCTCATGTGTCACCATCGTGGTCAGTACCCACGACCACCTCACCGTTGGCGCTTCCCACCACCATACACGCCGTTCACCACCATCGCATGGCACCATCTCCACCAGACTAACACCACTACCACGACTCTAACCATAACCACCTCCGATGACCACCACCATATCAAAACCCATCACCAAAACCGAGCCTAAATCCAACACATGCAAAAAGAACATAATAAATGCGAGAAGATGTGACGGACTTTACCTTATCATGATCTGAAGTCGTTTGAATGAAAATCGTCGTTGAATCACCTCCGTCTCTGATCTCTTTCCTTTCCTTCGTCTCAGTTTTACGTCGTAAGGTTTTGTTTGTGATAGAGATCATGGTCGTAACCAACTTACGGAAGTAGGGTTTTTTGAAGGATAGTGGCCAACCAAATTTACCACTAGGTCCCTCCTTTTTCCTTTAATTGATACCTTCTCCCAAAGTAAAATCGTCATCTATCAAAATGACAACCGGGTCCCTCTACTACTTCTAATCCAAGACGTAAGCGCCAAGCTTGTTTATCAGCTTATATGAATAAAGTCTTACGCATCAAAATCCATCACCGGTCCCTTCGATAAAAGTACGGGTCGTCGATTTGTCTAAATAAATTATTTATCGAAATTTCTGGATGTTACATGTGATGATATAATTGAAAAGATCCCTTAAGAGGTCTATTTAAGGAGATCATACGACGGTCTAGTTAAAGAGATCATGTGTTGATCTAGTTAAAAAGATCGTTCATTGATCTAGTTAAAAAGATCCTTTGGTGGTCTAGTCAAGTCACTTCATGTTTATTCGATTGATTTTTCCCCTACGCATTATGAAATGAACTGTGCGGACTGTGCAAGGAATTACATAATTATGGATGCATACATAATTATGGAATTCAGTGCACAGAAACCACAACAAATTTTGTTATGTGTTAAGACCTATAGTGATGAGAATAACGAAACGGGAACAATGTAGAAAGGGGCATGGTGGATACGCCGCTGGTACTTCCTATATATAAGTGTTCCTTATTACATTGCGAACGTAGCGTTATTTAAGTTACTAGAAGTCCTGGACCTTGACCAATGTCATTTTATCTTACACTCTCCGACTCTGATATCGAGCACACACAAGTTTCCTATGATAGTCTTCAAAGGAAACGTTCTTCTATCCGTAGTTCGAAACTCCATGTTTTGTTACTACAAGGACATCACTTTGACAGTTGACAAATTTGCTAAGAATCCAAACATGGCCCAGAGTTTTACTTAGGGTACGAAGGATTCATTCGAAAGCGAAACAATCACAGTTGTCTTCACAGGTTTCCTCTAAAATTAAATTTCGGGACGAAATTTCATAAAGTAGGGGAGACTGTGACACCTGTGTCACACCCCGACCACGTATAGCATACAAGACGTGGCGGAAAACGTCGGGGAGTGTTGTAACAGAATTATTGTTTCACAACCATGGCATACAAAGTTATATTTTATTTATTAAACAAGAGTGTTACATTGTCTTAAACAGGAAACATAGAGTTTATAACATAATTAAACAAGTCTATCTCCATTTTATGTCTCTAAGGCACAGGTCCGCCCTAGTGTCATGATCAACATCCTACGCAAAAGCTCCTGAAAACACATGTGAAAATAGGTACGTCAGCATAAAAATGCCTGTGAGATACATAGGTTTTGTGAAAATAGGATTCATGACTTAAGTTTAAGAAAAAGTTGTTTAGTAACAGTCAGTCATGAACCTTGTAAGTTGTTTTGTTTTGTAATTCATTCAAAAAGCAATGATATGTATAAATAAGAGAATAATGTAAGGTTAAATGAATAACCAAGTAAAATGAGTTTGTATAAGATATGTTGTTTTGTAAATCAATGTCTAGTGAAAATAAGTTGTTATTGTACAATGTAATATGTCAAATATTGAAATGATTTAAGTAACGCTACGACATGTAATATCATACAAACACTTATATATAGGAAGTACCAGCGACGTATCCACCATGTTTGTATCATATTACACACGCCTCGTTATTCAAATCACTTACTCAAACCAACCACCAATGTGAATTGTTTATGTAAAAATGAATTTGTCATGTGTTAATGTGTAAACCATATCGAAATGTCTATGTTCAATGTAAACCACTAAATGTGTATATCATTGTCAAAATGTTTATGTTTAATGTAGATCATGTAATGTGTAACCAGAAATGTCATGTATGGTAAGTGAAATGTATCAACTAAACCATATGTAAAATGCACAACAACAAGGTATTGAAGTAAAACACAGTTTAAATCAAAGTTATGTTTTGTGTAACAAATGCATGCTATACTGATACAAACATTTATGCGGTATTGTTATAATGCATACATCCAAGCATTGAGACTGTGGTGATAAACCCTTAAACAAATTAAAGGTTTATCTAAGTTATGTATATCGACTTCGGTCATTCCTTCCAATCCAAACAAACCCAGGATTTCAGGAACGGGAGTTGTCAATTCCTATGGTACCACTACCTACTAACGAACGGCGTGATCAATGTTAATGAATGTATTGTTCCATGTTAAACAAACCAAATGTCATACCAAAAATGTAAGCATGTGAAAACGATGCACTAAGTATGTAATCAAATGAACATACGTAGCGTGAAATGTAATGTAAAACGATGTACTAAGTAATGCACACAATGGGCACACATAGCATAAAATGTAATGTAAAACGATGTACTAAGTAATGCACACAATGGGCACACATAGCATAAAATGTAATGAAATCATGTACTATGAATGTACTAATAAACATAGCAAGTATATGATGTGAAAACATGGAAAGCATGAAAGTAACAAGTAGGCACATGTGTTTCACCCCAAAACAGTTTGGAAAACAGTAAAAGAGGGGTCTATGAACTCACTTGAGATTACTCAGTAGTCCTGGAGTGACAACCAAACAATGGTAGAGATCACGGAATCAAACGGCACCTAATATAGGTAACTATGTTAATAAACCGGACCTAAATCGGAAGATCGGGTAGCATGAGGGTTCGTAAACCAAACGAGTATGGAAACTCGTGTAATATGGTTTAACAAAGCCTACATACTAAATGAAACCTAACATAAGTGCTTTCGACCCATCGCGACCCATTAAGGTAGCTTATGCTACTTTAACGCGTCGTTCGCGTGAAACGCGTTCGGACCGCCTAACTAGTCCTATGACAAGTGTTATATGCCTAAACATGTTGCATAATCAGTTATGTGACAAAAGTTTAGGTTACATATGCTAAATTACCAATTATACATGAAAAGGGTATTCTGGTAATTTACCTAAGGCATATAAACTACCTATCATACAACTACTTAAACGATGTGACCATAAGGTATAACCTCGGAAGGTTATTCCCTATACACTATGGTCACCTAATGTATTTGGTCGGATCCTAATGATCGACCAAATGGGTCGGGTTCGAAGGTATAAGCGATTTATTAGATCGCTTACCCTACGACCCTAGACAACGTGGTAATCAGTAGGCATAGTCCCAAGGGACTATAACCAATGTGATTACACTCACGTTGCGAAGTTCAAACGAACTTCGCATTGACCATAAACTGGTCAACGCAGAAAGTCAAACAAAGTTTGACTTTCAGACTCGAAAAGACTTGAAAAGCAATAAAAGAACAAAAGAATACTTACGAAGGGTCCCCGAATGCTAATCTCGATCCAAGAATCTCAGGTATGAAACAATGGTTTCAACTTAGAGTTTCTCAAATCAAAATTCTAGTGGGTTTAGCAATGGATGGCATGGGGTATTTATAGTTTTCGGGTAACCGTTAAGATCGTTCCTTGTTAACCGTGCTTTGATCTCAACCATACACATCAAGATAGTGGTTTTCTAAAACCATTTGAGCCCACGGTATTGCCAAAACCATGTGCGAAAGTGAAAACAGACCAGATGCAATGTTTCTGTCCAGGTTAGGCAGTCGCGTAGCGCCACTGCCAAGGCATGATGTGCTCGCGCTACGCCACTGCCCACCAGTATCAGTAAAGTTTCAAAAATGGCGGAAATGGTCCCTGCAGCCCGTTTAAGCTATTTTCGATGCGTTTGAACCCCGTTAACCCCATTTCAAGGCTCTAAAATGAAGTTAAAGTATAGGGAACTCAAAACATGCTCAAAAATATCTAGGATCTCGGTTCGTTTGGCCGTACGATCGCGATGTTCGCTTAATTACGACGGAATGCGCATAAGCGCGAAAAACGATCCAAATGACGCGACGAATGGATTTTTGGTAAGCCAAACACTAAAGCATAATATACTCATGCTTACATAAATTTTTGGATGTCCGGATGTATTCAGAACGTAAGTTATGCGCGAAAATGCAAACTTGTGCACTTTTTGACACTTTTAGTCCCTGAATGACCCAAAAGTTTATTTTAGCATACCGAACCCCTCAAAGCCTATTTCTAAGCTATGTAAAGGATATTTATGGTATGTTTAACTTATGGTCATGTTCCGGAATGTCTGTTACAGTTCAAATTGGCATACTTTCGCAGTTTGTCAAGTTTAGTCCCTGTAGTCGAATTAACTTGTTTTTGCCATACCAAAGCCTTTAAAACTTATTTCTAAGTTATGTAAAGGTTATTTAAGGTATGTTAAGTATATGTTGAAGTTCCGGAGTATTTGTCGCATTAAACTGATTACGTTTACGTATCAGTTTGCGTATAACTCTCCAGAAAGCGATATAGAGTTTGAAATTGAATAAAAGTCAAAACATGAAAAATGTAAAACACAACCAAACAAACATTGGGATCAAATAACATTGTTTTATTGATAACTGAACTGTTCATAATGATTACAAGCACAGATGTTACAGTCTCCCCTACTTGTGGAAATTTCGTCCCGAAATTTATTTAGAGGAAACTCGTGGGAAAAGATGCGGATATTTCGCCTTCATTTGATCTTCGCGTTCCCAAGTAAACACGGGTCCACGTTTAGCTTCCCAGCGAACTTTGACCAAAGGAATGCGCTTGCGTTTAAGCCACTTGACTTCACGTTCCATGATTTCCACTGGCTTCTCAACAAATTTCAGTGTTTTGCCAACACGAATTTCGTCAAGCGGTATGTGGAGGTTCTCATCAGCTAAACACCTCTTGAGATTGGACACGTGAAAAGTTGGATGAACATTTCCAACTTCAGGAGGTAACTCAAGTCTGTAGGCTACCTTGCCGATTCTTTCAACGATCTTGAATGGTCCAACGTACCTAGGTGGAAGTTTTCCTTTCTTTCCAAATCTGATCACACCTTTCCAAGGTGAGACCTTAAGTAATACTCGATCACCGACTTGAAATTCCAAGGGTTTGCGTTTTGGGTCCGCGTAACTCTTTTGACGGCTTCTAGCTGTCTGAAGGTTATCGCGAACTTTCTTGACCTTATCTGTTGTCTCTAAAATGAGGGCAGGTCCAGTAAGTTGAGCCTCGCCGATCTCATTCCAGCAGACCGGTGAACGACATTTTCGACCATAGAGAGCCTCGAAAGGAGCCATTTTGATGCTGGTGTGATAACTGTTATTGTAGGAGAATTCAATCAACTGAAGATGTGAATCCCAACTACCACCAAAATCGATCACACAAGCTCTAAGCATGTCCTCCAGAGTCTGGATTGTTCTTTCAGATTGACCATCCGTTTGCAGATGATAAGCTGTGCTCAGATTAAGTTGGGTCCCCATAGCAGATTGCATGGTTCTCCGAAAATGAGAAGTGAAACGAGCATCTCTGTCAGAAATGATGTTCAAAGGAACACCATGTCGAGCTACAATTTCATCCACATAGATTTTTGCAAGTCTGTCAGCAAGAAAGTCCTCACGGATTGGCAAGAAATGTGCTGACTTTGCAAGACGATCAACAACTACCCAGATGGCATCATGACCTTTCTTTGTGCGTGGAAGTTTGGTAACAAGATCCATAGTAATGTTTTCCCATTTCCAAAATGGGATCTCTGGTTGCACCAATAAACCCGAAGGACGTTGATGTTCAGCCTTAACCTTAAGACAAGTAAGGCATTTTGATACGTATAAGGCAATGTCTTTCTTCATACCAGGCCACCAGTAGTGAATACGAAGATCCTTATACATCTTATCTGAGCCCGGATGAATAGAATAACGAGACTTATGGGCTTCATCCATAAGCAAGGTACGAAGATCATCCTGGCTTGGGACCCACAAATGGTCCATGAAGTAATACGATCCATTGTCCTTCAGTTCCAGAGCAGGTGTTATGTGATAGGGAAATTCCTTATCCATTAAACCTTGTGAAACACAAGAATGTTGAGCATGAGTAATGCGTGCTTGGATATCAGATCGAGCTTGAATAACAGATTGAACACGTACACAATGAAGCTTAGTACGTTCCTTACGACTCAATGCATCGGCTACGACATTCGCCTTACCAGGATGGTAGCGAATTTCGCAGTCATAGTCGTTTAAAAGCTCAACCCAACGTCGTTGTCTCATGTTAAGTTCTTTCTGATTGAAGATATGTTGAAGACTTCTGTGGTCAGTGAAAACCACACATTTTGTACCGTACAAATAGTGTCTCCAGATCTTTAGAGCGAAAAAAACTGCACCCAACTCAAGATCATGAGTGGTGTAGTTCTTCTCATGTATCTTCAACTGCCTCGATGCATATGCTATGACTTTGTTCCTTTGCATCAGAACACAACCAAGGCCTAATTTCGATGCATCACAATACACGACAAAATCATCATCACCCTCAGGCAATGATAGAACAGGCGCATCGCAAAGCTTCTGCTTCAAGTGTTGAAAAGCTTCCTCTTGTTTGAATCCCCAATCAAAGGGTTTGTTCTTCTGAGTTAGAGCAGTTAGAGGAACTGCAATCTTTGAGAAGTTTTCAATGAAGCGGCGGTAATAACCCGCTAGACCAAGAAAGGAACGAACTTCAGTAGGAGTAGTAGGCGTATCCCAATCCTTAATCGCACTGATCTTGGAGGGATCTACATGAATACCTCGTTCGTTGATAACATGTCCTAAGAATTGAACTTCTTTAAGCCAGAATTCGCACTTGGAGAATTTGGCGAAAAGTTGCTCTTTCTTTAGGAGTTCCAGAGTAAGACGAAGATGTTGCTCATGATCAGCTCGCGTCTTAGAGTAAATCAAGATGTCGTTAATAAAAACAATGACGAACTGATCCAAATAACGTTTGCAGACCCTATTCATTAAGTCCATGAAAACAGCAGGAGCATTAGTCAAACCGAATGGCATGACTGTGAACTCATAATGCCCATAACGAGTGTGGAACGCTGTCTTGGGAACATCTTCTTCATGCACACGAAGTTGATGATATCCGGAACGTAGATCAATCTTCGAAAAATAAGAAGCGCCCTGTAACTGATCAAAGAGATCGTCTATGCGCGGTAGGGGATATCGATTCTTGATGGTAAGCTTGTTAAGCTCACGATAATCGATACACATCCTAAAGGATCCATCCTTCTTCTTGACAAAAAGAATGGGAGCACCCCAAGGTGAAAAGCTAGGACGGATAAAACCTTTGTCAGAGAGTTCCTGAAGCTGATTAGACAACTCTTGCATCTCAGACGGTGCAAGACGATATGGAGCTCTGGCAATGGGATTTGCTCCAGGTACGAGATCAATACGGAACTCGACTTGGCGTGCTGGGGGTAGACCAGGTAACTCTTCAGGGAATACTTCAGAATAATCCCGAACGACAGGAATATCTGAAATAGACTTACCCTTACCTTTATCTGCTGTAACATGTGCTAAGAAAGCCACATAGTTCTTCCGCAGATATTTCCGAGCTTTAAAACAAGACATGAGTTTGAGACCACCGGTAGGCTTCTCACCACGAACCTGTAGGATCTCGCCTGTCGACAGCGGCACACGAACAATCTTCTCAGAACAAACTATCTCTGCGCGATGCTTAGATAACCAATCCATATCTACAATGACGTCGAAGCTTCCAAGTTGCATAGGCGTGAGGTCGATAGGAAAAAGATGATCGTTAAGGTTCAACTGGCAGTTGTGAAGAACATAATCAAGAACAATGGGTTCACCACTAGCAACTTCTACTGTCAAAGGTTTACCTAGTTTCATTCTAGACACGCGAAGCATTGGCTCAAAAGATAATGACACAAAACTCTTGTCGGCACCGGAATCGAAAAGAACAGATGCAGGCTGATTATTAATAAAGAACGTACCGTTCACCACACTATCATCTGCCTGCGCCTCTTGGGCATTCATGTTAAAAGCTCGTCCACGAGCCTGAGCCTGATTCTGATTTTGATTCTGGTTCTGGTTGGCTAGCCTTGGGCACCGGTTCCTGTAGTGGGTCAGATCCCCACAGTTATAACAAGCACCCGGTGGGTATTGGGGTCTTGCAGCTTGACCCTGTTGCTGAGCAACTTGTTGAGCTTGGTTATGAACGGCCTGATTCTGGTTAGCAGGAAAGCGGCAAGTAGCGGCAAGATGACCCGATTTCCCATAGTTATTACAGAAACGACACTGATGTTGTGGCTGATGGTGACTGTTGCATCTATTGCACAAAGGTACATTCCCTGAATAGGGTTTCTTCGCTGGAGGCTGTGCGGGTTGGTTGGGAGCTGCCTGGTTAGCTTGGGCAGTGACAGCATAGTTTTGGGAAGCCTTACGCTTCCTTGCCCTTTTCGATGAACCAGACTCCTTTCCATTCTTGTTTTGACCTTTCTTGCTATCTTCATTGTCAGCCGACTGCTTCTTGCCCTTGTCACCCTTCCTGTGTAACTTATTCTTCCGAATCTGTGACTCAGTCAATGTCGCTGATAACTCGATAGCCTGACGGAGTGTGGTAGGGTTACTACCAGTAATGATGTCTTATACTGAGTCAGGTAGGCCGTCGATGTATCTTTCGATAGCCTTGTCGAGTGGGGTAACCATAGTTGGGCAAAGCAGACTCAACTCCTCAAACCTATCAGTATACGCCCGATGCTCACCACTATCTTGCTTCAAAACATCAAACTCTTTCTCCAACGCTCGCTGTTCATGACGAGGACAAAACTCCCTCATCATAAGAGCTCTAAGTTCAGCCCATGTCTGTGCTAGAGCAATTTCTGCACCACGGTCTCTCATTACCCCATTCCACCATGTAAGAGCCCTCTTCTGAAACACACTTGAAGAAAACTCTGTGACAACTGCCACTTTCGGGTAATTTACTTACATTTAAAACGATGATTTACATAATACAAGTATGTGTTTTGAATATTCGGACTGCATGATTTCACAATATACATCTTAGAAAACTCATGGAATATTCATTTATTATTACACATGATTCACTTTTATTGGGTACATTTGAAATAGTGCAAACAATTCATCGAAACAACTAGAGTAGTGCCTAGTGAACTAGAGTGCTGACGAAAACTACGGATCCGCAGAAAACATCTAAAATGACATCTTAAGGACTCGGATGAGAGTCCAACATCAATTATATACTAAACCCTATATGGGAATACAAGGGTTTGGTTAATATTTTACCAATGCCCGGTAGCACTAAAAACTGTCCGAAAAACGCTAAAAGCGACCATTTCATGAATTTTCCGCAAAATTCAGCAATTGTATTTTATTACAAGATGCAAAAATTGATGTTTAGGCACCAATTTCATATAAAAACAATTATGGAATATCAATTACACACATAACTGGAATTTTTCCTACAACTTCCTTAAGTGTACCTTTCGACTATCTACTTGCGAAACGAGCGCTATACATCTAGCCGAACTATATTTTGGCACATGTAGCGAACTAGTGATTATTATTTTTAGTCTTGTAAAGCTAGTTTATGGTCTTTGCAAGTCAAGAAACATCTCGGAAAATTGCAAACCCTTAACACCTAAATACCTACATCTTTATATTCATTTGAAATCTAAAAAAAATAATTAACATATTTTTACCACACAAGACCCCCCCCCCCCCCACCTTATGACCGTGAACAAGGGGTCCCACCCCCTTGTTTATTATGGTAAAATATCTAGATATTATTTACCTAATTTCTATTGGATGAAATTGGATGATTAATTCTAACACTTAATCACTAAGTCTTACTAGCTCATTACTCCTCATTTCATCTTTCATCATCCAAGAACACTCTAACTATCTTCATCTTTTTCATAAGAACACCTTCAAAAACCCAATTATTTTTATTACCTCCTTCATGATCAACATGGATTTCCAAGTAACTTAAGGTGATCTAAAGCTTTTGGAAGTAAAAGGAAGGGTTTTCATCCATACAAAAGTGTTCTATCAACAAGATCATCATCTTCTTAAGTCTTAATAATCTTCTAAGATCATCCCTAGCCTAGTGCTAGAAGTAAGCTTCTATAACTATTTTTTTTATACAAATATATTATGTTTATGATTGTTATTATTACTAATAATAACCAAGATATCATACATAATAAGCATGAAAAATACAAAGAAGCAAAGATAATAATCATGATATATTTATGTTGGTTTATATTGTGATTTAAGACTTGTTATATGCATATTTGATCTTGTTATGATGATATGATATAAATAAATTGTTAGAAGATGTTTTAAAATATGATCTAACAATTTTACATGTTTATGTTAAAGGGTTTTTAACATAGAGGTTTAAATGGATGATCATAACTATTGATCTTGTGAAAGTATTTAAGGTTTTTAATTAAAAACAATACTTCCACAAGATTATAAAAAGTAACATACAACTAGTGATTTTTGTTAAAAGTTGTTAAAACTAGAATTAAACATGGTTTTTGAACTAGTTAGTATATGTTATGATCATGTTTAAAACCCTACATGATTTGGATATCATCTTGATAATTTCATGTTATAAAAGTCTCATATGTTTAGTTAAGATGTTGAATAAATTGATGGTGATTTGAAAAAGAAAATGATATGTTTATGAAACATGGTTAAGATAAAATACAAAGGTTATATGGCCAATTTTCATAAAAACTTTATTTTATAAAGTAACAACATTTTTGGGTTAAATCTCTACAAGATTAAAAAGGTTATTAAAGAAAAGTTTTTATAAAATAAAAGACAAGAAAAATATATATATTTTTTTGAAAATATATATTTGTTTACTTTAACAATTTTTGTGACATGTATTACTTGATGTATTAGTTATATATATCAAAGTAGGAACTTGTATCTAATGTCACAATTAAACTCAAAACACTTTATAACAAAAGTCCTACAAGACTTCATATAATAACGCCTTAAAAACGAGTACGGACAATCCGAAGGATCGGACACCATTTATGGTCAAAACGGACGACGGACGAATAGATAAACGAATCGCCAATCCGAGGAGTTACTATGATGTTTAGACGATTTATCGACACGAAATATAAATGTGCTATCGATAACAAATTTCGGATGTTTATAAACTTATAAAAACTAGTATGTTTTTATTTACCAAAAAGTATACTTAGTAAATTTTTATAAAAAGGTTTTTATAAAAATGAAAGGCTTACTTATAACAAGTGGGCTTATCTTACTTATGGGCTAATTTATAACAAGTGGGCTTATTTTACTTAATGGGCCATGTTTATACAAATGGGCTATTTTTATATAAATGGGCTTACTTTTCTAAATGGGCTTAAGTTCATAATGGGCTTATCAAAACACATGGGCTAAGCCCAATACCAACATATGGGCTAAGGCCCAATAACATTAAGCCCAGTACTATTCAAGCCCAACACTATTCAAGCCCAATACTATTCAAGCCCAACACTATTCAAGCCCAACACTATTCAAGCCCAATACTATTCAAGCCCAACACTATTCAAGCCCAACACTATTTGAGGCCCAACACTATTGAGGCCCAGCACTATTAAGGCCCAACACTATTTGAGGCCCAACACTATTTGAGGCCCAACACTATTGAGGCCCAACACTATTTAGGCCCAACATTATTTGGGGCCCAACAACATGAAAACATGGGCTTGGCCCAATGATTCCATTATTGGAAACACAACTATACAATTGATACATATAAGACACGAAATTCAGCGGACTAGATCCGACTATACAACTCACAAGATACAAGAGGACATATATATATATATTTGGTGAAATATATATATATATAACAGTTGAACAACTCATTCATCTAAGACACAGTTAACGAACAGTAAAGACATACAAGTCTTACACATATTGAAGACACAAGACTTGTACTCAAGTTATTTACAAAGACCGAAGTGTCTAACAAAAATAAGAACATTTGTAGGTCGCAACGTTATTCAGAACGACCGCACGTGAGATCTTATTTACATCTATTCACAGGACGCGATACAGTGAGTTCATGTCCCCTATTCATTTAAATGTTTTACAACTTTACAACTATCGGGGAAGATACATGTTCAAAGTATGTTAAAGTTAGGTAATGAAACACCTTAGATCATGTGAGAAATTAGGGCCATAACTAAAGCACCATTAATCCAGTTTGGACCAAGGAACAAAGGTTTAGATCTAATGGGTGTTGGCGAGCCCCACTCATGGCCATTTTGCCTAGGAGTGCATTTGTTGCCCTACGACATGGTGTCGATACAATTAAAATCGTCTAGGGTTGGTTTGCTTCCTATTTCCTCACACATATTAATGTCCTTGCAAAACATTAATGATCAACGATTTCATTGACGCTTTACATACTACAACTCACATTTTAAATACATCGTTTACAACTAAATTGCATGAATTCACCAACTTTTGTTGATGTTTTCCAAACTTAACATGTATTTCAGGGAATTAAAGGACCATGTCGGATTTCCCAGTCAAGATAACAAGTACCGGAACTCCATGCCATCTTTTGGAGGGTTTAACTATTATATTCCGCCTCTTTGCGGAAATATGATGGTTTAAACCTTAGTAGTTTATTTCAAGTTAATGTATGAAACAATAACACTTTACTTTTATGTTAATGGTTTGTAACCGACACACTAAACTTATGTTGTAATCTTTTGAAACACTTATGTAATGGCAATGGAGTATGTTTATTCATATAGTTTGTTCATGTACATCGATATTTATGCAATGAAAACCAGACAGATCACACCTTGCGTTTCCGCTATGAGCGGGTGTGACAGCTTGGTATCAGAGCATCGATTGTAGTGAACCAGGATTCTTTATTGAGTCTAAGTCTACAATCACTAGGGATCTCTCACAAAAACCATTTAAACACAAACACATGTTTTCATTTGCATAAACATTTTTCATGGTCCACTTTCAACAAGAATTCATCTCATACAAATCAAGCAAGGACATTAGTGTCTTAGTCATCTAAATGGTAGACATACAACTTTAAGTTAACCCACACAACTCAATTAGGATAACTTAAAACAAACATTATGTGAAAAATACATTCTGTGTATATATGTAACGTAACAAATACTCATACGTGTCGAACAACTTATTTCTCAGGATATCATGTCTTCCTCTGAGGGAAGTAACATTTATGACGACGTGGATCCCATGATACCCTCTTCGGATGACGATTATGTACCTGATGTTCAGGTGATTACTTCTGATAGCGAGACGGGATCGGATGGCGATATGGATGACTTCCAGCCATTCGCATTGCTAGGTGATATTATCGATGATGACATATTAGATATGCCTCCGCAGCTCAACGACGTAGTTATCATGGGTCACCCGGAGGGTGAACATGTGGTCGAGGTTATACCGTGGGATGTCCTTCCCCTTGCTATTATGCCTTTCATTGACGACCTCGACGAGGAGGACGACGCTGTAGTTCCTGTGATTCCTGTGGAGCATTTGGATGACGAGTTGGGAGACGGGGATGTTCATGATTTGGTTATTCTAGAGGTTCCAGCACCGGTGGTTCCGATTATTATTATCTCTTCTGATTTCGATACCGATTCAGATGCTTCTTCTTATGCATCTATTACTTCCTCTGCACTGCAGGCCATTGGCCTACAGCGCAATGCAGACATTGAGTTGGATGATGTCCTACCAGAGGAGCCAGTTGTCCCTGCACATGATCATACTTCCCCTATTCTACCACATATAGACCATACTGACGAGGCAGGACCCTCTGGACATGCCCATATACCACCCCGGGATACGGACCTATACCCACATGTTATGCCCATTACCGATCCATATCACCCAGTGCATCACCCAGCTGCTACTACCGAGTTGCGTGCTCGTGTGCTGACACTCGAGCATCAGATAGACTTTATCATCCGTCGAGTTAGTGAACTCGAGGATGAGCTTACTCACCTTCTCGGTTTGGTACTTCTTGCTCCACCACCACTAGCCCATTTACCACCCCATGCTCCACCACCACCACCAGGATCACCACCATTACCCCCACTACCACCGCAGATGCCACCAGTTGACCTACCACCAGTTGATCTACCTGCTCGTATTCTGACACTCGAGCAGCAGATTGTATTCCTTAACCGTTTAGTACTTGATTTGGAGGGTAGGGTTTCTGATGTTCACAGGTTGTTGTTCCCGATTCCACCACCAGTTTTTCCCCCACCATAGACTATGTTTGCAGGTATTATGCTTTAGAGACGGGTATCTATATCCGTTTTGTGTACATATTGATGCTACACCAAGTTTTGAAGACAACCGACATACAGCGGATCACATAGTTGGAAGGAAGATTTTGTTATCTCTTTTGTTATACTAAACTAGTATGACCGGGTTATGTAGCCCGAGTCTATTTTTGGTTCCTTTCAAACGATTATGTAACCGGTTGACTATATATATGAAAAACTTGGTGTTATCTATTAAATGCATCTGATTGGTCTGGTTGGACATATCTTATCGTTTATATTAACTTATTTACTCGCATTATATGTTTGATGGTGATATTGCTATTAATGTTATGAATATTTTTTTTTTACAAACCAAATCAACGTCTAATCTTTATCCTATTTCTCCTTTGGAAGAATCATGCCACCGAGGAGAGTCTTACGTTCACGGACTAATCCACCCCCACCTCCACCAATGCCTACGACCGAGGCGGAACTGAATGCACTTATAGAACAGAGAATCGCTCAAGCTATCGCACTGTATGAGGCATCCCGTGTCGAGCAAAGTGGTGGCACCGGCGGATCGGGAGGCCAGGGTCCAGGCGGTACTTCAGGTGGAACAAATAATACGGGTAACATTTAGCTGTTTTGTTACGACTTATCAAATTTCTTTCTAAATCTATTCGTGCGATTCACTGTTTGCTCATTCAAAATCCGTTGTCCAATTTCAGGGTGCACATTCAAGCAGTTTCTGGACTGCAAGCCACTTAACTACGATGGCACAGGCGGTGCTGTGGCTTATGTGAGATGGACGGAGAAAACGGATTCCACTATAAGAATGAGCAGATGTTCCGCTAATCAGCAAGTCACTTTCGTTACTGGCTTGTTTCTCAACGAGGCCCTTACATGGTGGAACTTACAAGTGCAAACTTTGGGTGAGAACGCTGCTTATGCGTTGACTTGGGAGGAATTGAAGGAACGTATGAGGGATAAATACTGTTCTCGTGCTGAACTCCAGAAGTTGGAGAACGAGTTTTGGAACCTTACCATGGTCGGAGCTGATATCACGGGATATACGCAAAGATTTCACGATCTGTCCCGCGTGATTCCTTATCTTGTAACACCAGAATACAAGCGTATCGAACGCTACATCTGGGGACTTTCTGACAAGATTCGAAGTCTAGTTACTGCAGCTAAACCCATGACTATTACTCAGGCTGTGACTATAGCCGTGAGTCTTACTGAAGACGGGGTCAGGATGAAAATATTCACTGAGAAGGGTGATGATAAGAAGGAAACACATGTCGAGTCTTCCAACCGTGGGAAGAGGAATTACTCGAATTTCAAGAAGGGAACCCGCAGTAATAACAACAACAGTAACAACAACCACAACAACAATAACAATAACCCCAACAACAACAACAACAACAATAGGCGACAGAATAACCCGCAAAAGGATGCAAGGGCGTTTGTAGCCACAAACGACACTGGTCCGAAGAAGTACTCAGGTACTATGCCCAAGTGTGAGCGATGCTCGTATCATCATGTGGGTAATTGTAGGAAATGTGACAAGTGTGGCAAGCTTGGCCACCGTACCGAGTCATCCTGGGGATCAGGAAATAGATCAGGAACGGAGAATAGAAATAAGAATAAGAATGGAAATGGGCGAGAGAAAGGATGTTTTGGATGCGGAAGCAAAGATCATTTCAAAAGGGATTGCCCTAAAGAAAACCAAGCTCGTGGTCGATCATTTGTGATTGGAGCTAAGGACGCGCGCCAAGACCCTAATGTGGTCACTGGTACGTTCCTCCTCAATGATCATTTCGCATCCATATTATTTGATACCGGAGCCGATTTTAGTTTTATCTCTATAGAATTTAAAAATATTCTGGGCTTGGAACCTAGTAAGCTAGATGTTCCATATTCTATAGAATTGGCTAACGGTAGACTAATAGAGACGGGAGAAGTTGTTAAGGAGTGTACCTTAGAACTTGGTGAACAAAAATTCAATATCGATCTCTTACCCGTTGAATTGGGTAGTTTCGACGTAGTGGTTGGCATGGATTGGCTATCCAACAATCGAGCCGAAGTCGTTTGCCACGAGAAGATCATTCGCCTACCACTACCGAACAAAGAGACACTTGTTATACATGGAGAGAAGCGTGACACCCCATTGCGGATCATCAATTGCATGAAAGCACAGAAATACTTACGGAAAGGTTATATTGCCTTTCTAGCGCATGTTGTAGACAAGAAGGCCGATGGGCCGAAGTTGACGGATATTCCGGTAGTAAAAGAATTTCCTGAAGTCTTTCCTGAAGATTTGCCAGGACTACCGCCTTATCGACAAGTCGAATTTCACATCGACTTGGTACCAGGAGCCGCACCCGTAGCTAAATCTCCATATCGATTAGCACCTTCTGAAATGCAGGAATTGTCCACACAACTTCAAGAGTTGTTGGATAAGGGATTCATCAGACCGAGTTTCTCGCCTTGGGGAGCTCCAGTTCTTTTTGTGAAAAAGAAGGACGGGACATTCAGAATGTGTATCGACTACAGAGAGTTGAATAAACTCACCATCAAGAATCGGTATCCACTACCGAGGATTGACGACTTATTCGATCAACTTCAAGGGTCGAGTTTTTACTCAAAGATAGACTTACGATCGGGGTATCATCAGTTACGGATTCAAGAAGAAAGCATACCGAAGACGGCTTTTCGGACTTGTTACGGTCATTACGAGTTTCTCGTTATGCCTTTTGGTTTAACGAACGCACCGGCGGTCTTCATGGATTTAATGAACCGCGTGTGCAAGCCGTATCTCGACAAATTCGTCATAGTGTTCATTGACGACATCTTGATATACTCACGATCGGCAGCCGAGCATGAACAACATTTGAGAACCATCTTAGAACTACTCAAGAAGGAGAAACTATACGCGAAGTTTTCCAAATGTGAGTTTTGGATTCGTGAAGTACAATTTCTCGGGCATATAGTGAACGAGAAGGGTATTCAAGTAGACCCGTCGAAGATTGAATCGATTAAGAATTGGGAAGCGGCTAAGACTCCTACTGAAGTGCGACAATTTTTGGGCTTAGCGGGATATTATCAGAGATTTATTGAGAATTTTTCAAAGATTGCTCAACCGCTAACTTCTCTTACACAAAAAGACAGGAAATTCGATTGGGGAGAGAAACAAGAAGCAGCATTTCAACATCTTAAAGACAAGTTGTGCATTGCACCAATCTTATCATTACCCGACGGTACCGATGACTTTGTGGTATACTGTGATGCTTCGCATCAAGGTTTGGGTTGTGTACTCATGCAACGTAAAAAGGTTATCGCGTACGCGTCCCACCAACTGAAAGTTCACGAGAAGAACTATACCACTCACGACCTAGAGCTAGGCGCGGTGGTATTTGCTTTGAAAATTTGGCGGCATTACTTATATGGTACACAGTGCACTATTTTCACAGATCATAGGAGTCTACAACACATATTCAACCAAAAAGAATTAAATATGCGTCAGCGACGTTGGGTTGAATTATTAAACGACTATAATTGTGAAATCAAGTACCATCCGGGCAAGGCGAACGTTGTAGCAGACGCCTTGAGCCGCAAGGAACGAGTTAAAACACTAAGAGTGCGAGCACTAGAGATGACGATTCACACAGATCTTACCGCACAAATTCGAAATGCACAACAAGAAGCGCTCAAGGAAGAACATATTCTAGCAGAATCACTTCGAGGCATGGAAAAACAGTTAGTGCCAAAGGAGGATGGAACTTTGTACGTTGCAGGTAGAATTTGGGTTCCATTCTTTGGAGGTCTCCGAGATCTCATTTTTGAGGAAGCACATAGGTCAAAGTACTCGATCCATCCTGGATCAGATAAGATGTACCAAGACTTAAAAGAGTACTATTGGTGGCCTAACCTCAAAAAGGATATTGCTATCTATGTTGGAAATTGCTTGACCTGCGCGAAGGTCAAGGCAGAGTATCAAAAACCATCGGGTTTACTTCAACAACCCGAGATTCCCGCTTGGAAATGGGAACAAATATCGATGGACTTCATTACGAAGTTACCCAGGACCTCGAAAGGTCATGACATGATTTGGGTAATCGTCGATAGATTGACAAAGTCCGCACACTTCTTACCGATACGGGAGAAGGATAGTACTGAGAAACTAGCGGAAATCTATCTCAAAGAAATAGTGGCTCGTCATGGAGTGCCTATTTCAATCATTTCGGACCGAGACGGTCGTTTTGTTTCAAGAATATGGAAATCATTTCAACAGGCCTTTGGATCTCAATTGAATCTAAGTACGGCCTTTCATCCACAAACTGACGGCCAGAGCGAACGGACAATCCAAACACTCGAAGATATGCTTCGTGCATGTGTTATGGATTTAGGCGGCAATTGGGATAATCATCTACCTCTAGTTGAATTTTCCTACAATAATAGCTACCATACAAGTATACGAGCTGCACCGTTTGAAGCTCTTTATGGTCGAAAGTGTCGCTCTCCGCTATGTTGGGCGGAAACGGGCGATAGTCAATTAATTGGTCCGGAACTAGTCCAAGATACTACGGATAAAATTTTTCAGATCCGAGACCGTATCAAGGCGGCTCGCGATCGACAAAAGATCTACGCAGATGGAAAACGAAAACAAGCATCTTTCGAGGTTGGAGAGAAAGTTTTGTTGAAAGTCTCACCTTGGAAAGGCGTAGCGAGGTTCGGTAAACGTGGAAAGCTTAACCCGCGTTACATTGGACCATTTGAAATCTTAGAAAAGATTGGCACTGTTGCCTACAAGTTGAAGTTACCTGATGAACTTAGCAGTGTACACCACACGTTTCATGTGTCGAATCTTAAAAAGAGTCCAACACAAGTAACCGTTACCATTCCTGCGGATGAAATTCACATTGACGACAAACTCCAATTCACTGAAGAACCTGTTGAGGTCACGGACTGGAAGGTCAATAAAACACGGAGAAGTCGTGTCAAGTTAGTAAAGGTTCGTTGGAACTCTCGTCACGGGCCCGAGTATACTTGGGAACGTGAAGACCGAATGAAGGCAAAATATCCCCATCTATTTCCGAAAACTCCTGCAAAGAATAACAAAGCTAGAATTTCGGGACGAAATTCTCAATAACAAGGGGAGAATGTGACAACTGCCACTTTCGGGTAATTTACTTACATTTAAAACGATGATTTACATAATACAAGTATGTGTTTTGAATATTCGGACTGCATGATTTCACAATATACATCTTAGAAAACTCATGGAATATTCATTTATTATTACACATGATTCACTTTTATTGGGTACATTTGAAATAGTGCAAACAATTCATCGAAACAACTAGAGTAGTGCCTAGTGAACTAGAGTGCTGACGAAAACTACGGATCCGCAGAAAACATCTAAAATGACATCTTAAGGACTCGGATGAGAGTCCAACATCAATTATATACTAAACCCTATATGGGAATACAAGGGTTTGGTTAATATTTTACCAATGCCCGGTAGCACTAAAAACTGTCCGAAAAACGCTAAAAGCGACCATTTCATGAATTTTCCGCAAAATTCAGCAATTGTATTTTATTACAAGATGCAAAAATTGATGTTTAGGCACCAATTTCATATAAAAACAATTATGGAATATCAATTACACACATAACTGGAATTTTTCCTACAACTTCCTTAAGTGTACCTTTCGACTATCTACTTGCGAAACGAGCGCTATACATCTAGCCGAACTATATTTTGGCACATGTAGCGAACTAGTGATTATTATTTTTAGTCTTGTAAAGCTAGTTTATGGTCTTTGCAAGTCAAGAAACATCTCGGAAAATTGCAAACCCTTAACACCTAAATACTTACATCTTTATATTCATTTGAAATCTAAAAAAAATAACTAACATATTTTTACCACACAAGACCCCCCCCCCACCTTATGACCGTGAACAAGGGGTCCCACCCCCTTGTTTATTATGGTAAAATATCTAGATATTATTTACCTAATTTCTATTGGATGAAATTGGATGATTAATTCTAACACTTAATCACTAAGTCTTACTAGCTCATTACTCCTCATTTCATCTTTCATCATCCAAGAACACTCTAACTATCTTCATCTTTTTCATAAGAACACCTTCAAAAACCCAATTATTTTTATTACCTCCTTCATGATCAACATGGATTTCCAAGTAACTTAAGGTGATCTAAAGCTTTTGGAAGTAAAAGGAAGGGTTTTCATCCATACAAAAGTGTTCTATCAACAAGATCATCATCTTCTTAAGTCTTAATAATCTTCTAAGATCATCCCTAGCCTAGTGCTAGAAGTAAGCTTCTATAACTATTTTTTTTATACAAATATATTATGTTTATGATTGTTATTATTACTAATAATAACCAAGATATCATACATAATAAGCATGAAAAATACAAAGAAGCAAAGATAATAATCATGATATATTTATGTTGGTTTATATTGTGATTTAAGACTTGTTATATGCATATTTGATCTTGTTATGATGATATGATATAAATAAATTGTTAGAAGATGTTTTAAAATATGATCTAACAATTTTACATGTTTATGTTAAAGGGTTTTTAACATAGAGGTTTAAATGGATGATCATAACTATTGATCTTGTGAAAGTATTTAAGGTTTTTAATTAAAAACAATACTTCCACAAGATTATAAAAAGTAACATACAACTAGTGATTTTTGTTAAAAGTTGTTAAAACTAGAATTAAACATGGTTTTTGAACTAGTTAGTATATGTTATGATCATGTTTAAAACCCTACATGATTTGGATATCATCTTGATAATTTCATGTTATAAAAGTCTCATATGTTTAGTTAAGATGTTGAATAAATTGATGGTGATTTGAAAAAGAAAATGATATGTTTATGAAACATGGTTAAGATAAAATACAAAGGTTATATGGCCAATTTTCATAAAAACTTTATTTTATAAAGTAACAACATTTTTGGGTTAAATCTCTACAAGATTAAAAAGGTTATTAAAGAAAAGTTTTTATAAAATAAAAGACAAGAAAAATATATATATTTTTTTGAAAATATATATTTGTTTACTTTAACAATTTTTGTGACATGTATTACTTGATGTATTAGTTATATATATCAAAGTAGGAACTTGTATCTAATGTCACAATTAAACTCAAAACACTTTATAACAAAAGTCCTACAAGACTTCATATAATAACGCCTTAAAAACGAGTACGGACAATCCGAAGGATCGGACACCATTTATGGTCAAAACGGACGACGGACGAATAGATAAACGAATCGCCAATCCGAGGAGTTACTACGATGTTTAGACGATTTATCGACACGAAATATAAATGTGCTATCGATAACAAATTTCGGATGTTTATAAACTTATAAAAACTAGTATGTTTTTATTAACCAAAAAGTATACTTAGTAAATTTTTATAAAAAGGTTTTTATAAAAATGAAAGGCTTACTTATAACAAGTGGGCTTATCTTACTTATGGGCTAATTTATAACAAGTGGGCTTATTTTACTTAATGGGCCATGTTTATACAAATGGGCTATTTTTATATAAATGGGCTTACTTTTCTAAATGGGCTTAATTTCATAATGGGCTTATCAAAACACATGGGCTAAGCCCAATACCAACATATGGGCTAAGGCCCAATAACATTAAGCCCAGTACTATTCAAGCCCAACACTATTCAAGCCCAACACTATTCAAGCCCAACACTATTCAAGCCCAACACTATTCAAGCCCAATACTATTCAAGCCCAACACTATTCAAGCCCAATACTATTCAAGCCCAACACTATTCAAGCCCAACACTATTTGAGGCCCAACACTATTGAGGCCCAGCACTATTAAGGCCCAACACTATTTGAGGCCCAACACTATTTGAGGCCCAACACTATTGAGGCCCAACACTATTTGAGGCCCAACACTATTTAGGCCCAACATTATTTGGGGCCCAACAACATGAAAACATGGGCTTGGCCCAATGATTCCATTATTGGAAACACAACTATACAATTGATACATATAAGACACGAAATTCAGCGGACTAGATCCGACTATACAACTCACAAGATACAAGAGGACATATATATATATATATATTTGGTGAAATATATATATATATAACAGTTGAACAACTCATTCATCTAAGACACAGTTAACGAACAGTAAAGACATACAAGTCTTACACATATTGATGACACAAGACTTGTACTCAAGTTATTTACAAAGACCGAAGTGTCTAACAAAAATAAGAACATTTGTAGGTCGCAACGTTATTCAGAACGACCGCACGTGAGATCTTATTTACATCTATTCACAGGACGCGATACAGTGAGTTCATGTCCCCTATTCATTTAAATGTTTTACAACTTTACAACTATCGGGGAAGATACATGTTCAAAGTATGTTAAAGTTAGGTAATGAAACACCTTAGATCATGTGAGAAATTAGGGCCATAACTAAAGCACCATTAATCCAGTTTGGACCAAGGAACAAAGGTTTAGATCTAATGGGTGTTGGCGAGCCCCACTCATGGCCATTTTGCCTAGGAGTGCATTTGTTGCCCTACGACATGGTGTCGATACAATTAAAATTGTCTAGGGTTGGTTTGCTTCCTATTTCGTCACACATATTAATGTCCTTGCAAAACATTAATGATCAACGATTTCATTGACGCTTTACATACTACAACTCACATTTTAAATACATCGTTTACAACTAAATTGCATGAATTCACCAACTTTTGTTGATGTTTTCCAAACTTAACATGTATTTCAGGGAATTAAAGGACCATGTCGGATTTCCCAGTCAAGATAACAAGTACCGGAACTCCATGCCATCTTTTGGAGGGTTTAACTATTATATTCCGCCTCTTTGCGGAAATATGATGGTTTAAACCTTAGTAGTTTATTTCAAGTTAATGTATGAAACAATAACACTTTACTTTTATGTTAATGGTTTGTAACCGACACACTAAACTTATGTTGTAATCTTTTGAAACACTTATGTAATGGCAATGGAGTATGTTTATTCATATAGTTTGTTCATGTACATCGATATTTATGCAATGAAAACCAGACAGATCACACCTTGCGTTTCCGCTATGAGCGGGTGTGACAAACTCGACCTTGCGATTGTCAGCACACTGCACGTGGCGAAAAGTATTCTCAATGCTCTCGAACCACTGAAGAAGCCCAGTTGCTCCTTCAGAACCACTAAACTTGAGTGGTTTAGCTGAGTTAAAATCCTTGTATTTGCATGGAACATTGTTGTTGTTGTTGGCTTGGTTCCATTGAGCAAAGAGATTTGGAAATTGAGCAGCCATCTGCTGCGCAATGATTTCTGCCAGTTCGGCAGTCGCTATCTGGTTCTCGCGTCGAGGAGGCATTCTAAAAGAGGAAAACATGAAAGGAAACGAGTGAGATGATTGGATGAAGAGAATGAGATGAAACAAAATCAACAAAAGCAAAGATGGTGGTCATTCGCCCGCATTACCAAGCAAACAAATGACACACAGTGACTAATCAAAGTAAATGGGTCAAAAATAATGTATCGCGAAGACATGCTCGCCTATAAGTGAACACTCATCCCAAGAATTCCCAGGTAAGCACAACTGGTCTCGCGTCTGATGAGATATATACGAAGTGCTTGCCTAGACAGAAAACCCAGAATACAGGCATTCACCCTTCCAGTTTGCACGTGTTCACATTATTTAAAACCCAAAACCTTGACGAGATTTTGAACATTCAAAGGGGTTCAAAACCATATAACAGAGGGTTCAAAACCTTGTAATAAATCATCCAAAAACAGATGATTGTTTTTCAAAAATCGTTTCGGAAAATTTGGTTCTTGTTTTGATAATCACCTAAGGATAGGTGATGTACATGTTTTAAGATCTAAACACAAGATAACTTGTGTTAGGGTCCTAGAAAGGTTATAGTCTAGGTCAAAGCATTACTAATAACCTAATTCCCTATAACCATGTGCTCTGATACCAAATCTTCTGTCACACCCCGACCACGTATAGCATACAAGACGTGGCGGAAAACGTCGGGGAGTGTTGTAACAGAATTATTGTTTCACAACCATGGCATACAAAGTTATATTTTATTTATTAAACAAGAGTGTTACATTGTCTTAAACAGGAAACATAGAGTTTATAACATAATTAAACAAGTCTATCTCCATTTTATGTCTCTAAGGCACAGGTCCGCCCTAGTGTCATGATCAACATCCTATGCAAAAGCTCCTGAAAACACATGTGAAAATAGGTACGTCAGCATAAAAATGCCTGTGAGATACATAGGTTTTGTGAAAATAGGATTCATGACTTAAGTTTAAGAAAAAGTTGTTTAGTAACAGTCAGTCATGAACCTTGTAAGTTGTTTTGTTTTGTAATTCATTCAAAAAGCAATGATATGTATAAATAAGAGAATAATGTAAGGTTAAATGAATAACCAAGTAAAATGATTTTGTATAAGATATGTTGTTTTGTAAATCAATGTCTAGTGAAAATAAGTTGTTATTGTACAATGTAATATGTCAAATATTGAAATGATTTAAGTAACGCTACGACATGTAATATCATACAAACACTTATATATAGGAAGTACCAGCGGCGTATCCACCATGTTTGTATCATATTACACACGCCTCGTTATTCAAATCACTTACTCAAACCAACCACCAATGTGAATTGTTTATGTAAAAATGAATTTGTCATGTGTTAATGTGTAAACCATATCGAAATGTCTATGTTCAATGTAAACCACTAAATGTGTATATCACTGTCAAAATGTTTATGTTTAATGTAGATCATGTAATGTGTAACCAGAAATGTCATGTATGGTAAGTGAAATGTATCAACTAAACCATATGTAAAATGCACAACAACAAGGTATTGAAGTAAAACACAGTTTAAATCAAAGTTATGTTTTGTGTAACAAATGCATGCTATACTGATACAAACATTTATGCGGTATTGTTATAATGCATACATCCAAGCCTTGAGACTGTGGCGATAAACCCTTAAACAAATTAAAGGTTTATCTAAGTTATGTATATCGAATTCGGTCATTCCTTCCAATCCAAACAAACCCAGGATTTCAGGAACGGGAGTTGTCAATTCCTATGGTACCACTACCTACTAACGAACGACGCGATCAATGTTAATGAATGTATTGTTCCATGTTAAACAAACCAAATGTCATACCAAAAATGTAAGCATGTGAAAACGATGCACTAAGTATGTAATCAAATGAACATACGTAGCGTGAAATGTAATGTAAAACGATGTACTAAGTAATGCACACAATGGGCACACATAGCATAAAATGTAATGTAAAATGATGTACTAAGTAATGAACACAATGGGCACACATAGCATAAAATGTAATGAAATCATGTACTATGAATGTACTAATAAACATAGCAAGTATATGATGTGAAAACATGGAAAGCATGAAAGTAACAAGTAGGCACATGTGTTTCACCCCAAAACAGTTTGGAAAACAGTAAAAGAGGGGTCTATGTACTCACTTGAGATTACTCAGTAGTCCTGGAGTGACAACCAAACAATGGTAGAGATCACGGAATCAAACAGCACCTAATATAGGTAACTATGTTAATAAACCGGACCTAAATCGGAAGATCGGGTAGCATGAGGGTTCGTAAACCAAACGAGTATGGAAACTCGTGTAATATGGTTTAACAAAGCCTACATACTAAATGAAACCTAACATAAGTGCTTTCGACCCATCGCGACCCATTAAGGTAGCTTATGCTACTTTAACGCGCCGTTCGCGTGAAACGCGTTCGGACCGCCTAACTAGTCCTATGACAAGTGTTATATGCCTAAACATGTTGCATAATCAGTTATGTGACAAAAGTTTAGGTTACATATGCTAAATTACCAATTATACATGAAAAGGGTATTCTGGTAATTTACCTAAGGCATATAAACTACCTATCATACAACTACTTAAACGATGTGACCATAAGGTATAACCTCGGAAGGTTATTCCCTATACACTATGGTCACCTAATGTATTTGGTCGAATCCTAATGATCGACCAAATGGGTCGGGTTCGAAGGTATAAGCGATTTATTAGATCGCTTACCCTACGACCCTAGACAACGTGGTAATCAGTAGGCATAGTCCCAAGGGACTATAACCAACGTGATTACACTCACGTTGCGAAGTTCAAACGAACTTCGCATTGACCATAAACTGGTCAACGCAGAAAGTCAAACAAAGTTTGACTTTCAGACTCGAAAAGACTCGAAAAGCAATAAAAGAACGAAAGAATACTTACGAAGGGTCCCCAAATGCTAATCTCGATCCAAGAATCTCAAGTATGAAACAATGGTTTCAACTCAGAGTTTCTCAAATCAAAATTCTAGTGGGTTTAGCAATGGATGGCATGGGGTATTTATAGTTTTCGGGTAACCGTTAAGATCGTTCCTTGTTAACCGTGCTTTGATCTCAACCATACACATCAAGATAGTGGTTTTCTAAAACCAGTTGAGCCCACGGTATTGCCAAAACCATGTGCGAAAGTGAAAACAGACCAGATGCAATGTTTCTGTCCAGGTTAGGCAATCGCGTAGCGCCACTGCCAAGGCATGATGTGCTCGCGCTACGCCACTGCCCACCAGTATCAGCAAAGTTTCAAAAATGGCAGAAATGGTCCCTGCAGCCCGTTTAAGCTATTTTTGTGACACCTGTGTCACTCCAACCATCAAAAAAATTCCAAACCAATGAAATATTGTATTTCATACTTGGGATTTGTAAAAATATGTGTATCGTTTGCACATATCAACTCTTGTTCAATTTCAAGCTTTAAATCGTTTTCTGGAAGGTTATACACGCACTGATGCGTAAATATAACCAGTTTAATGCAAAGAACACTCCGGAATAGTGAAATAGGCTTAACATACCTTAAATAACCTTTACATAACTTAGATATAAGTTTTGGAAGGTTTGGTGTGGTGAAATCAAAGTTAAATCGCTTACAGGGACTAA
This sequence comes from Helianthus tuberosus, assembly GCA_030545235.1. NCBI lineage: Eukaryota > Viridiplantae > Streptophyta > Magnoliopsida > Asterales > Asteraceae > Helianthus > Helianthus tuberosus. The sequence continues at coordinate 86,361,075 of CM060373.1, forward strand.
AGTTGACAAACTGCGAAAGTATGCCAATTTGAACTGTAACAGACATTCCGGAACATGACTATAAGTTAAACATACCCTAAATATCCTCCACATAGCTTAGAAATAGGCTTTGAGGGGTTCGGTGTGCTAAAATAAACTTTTGGGTCATTCAGGGACTAAAAGTGTCAAAAAGTGCACAAGTTTGCATTTTCGCGCATATCTTACGTTCTGAATACATCCAGACATCCAAAAATTTATGTAAGCACTAAAACATTTTATTTTAGTGTTCGGCATAAGAAAAATCCATTCGTCGCGTCATTTGGATCGTTTTTCGCGCTTATGCGCATTCCGTCGTAATTAACCGAACATCGCAACCGTACGGCCAAACGAACCGACATCCGAGATATTTTTGAGCATGTTTTAAGTTCCCTATGCTTTAACTTCATTTTAGAGCTTTGAAATGGGGTTAACGGGCCTTAAATGTGTCAAAAATGACCTTATTGCATAACAGGGACCAAAAGTGTAAATCTGCCTAAATTACATGCTTGCGCATCGTAGCCAGTTTTCCCCTACGATGCGTAAGGGTTCTACAGAACAGATTTGATCAAACAGTCAGCAGATTCCAGCTGTTTGATCCTCACCCACACATTCTCAACTTGCCTATTTAGCTGATAAGGACCATTTTTAGCCACCACAACTTTGCAACACATGTACGGGTAGGATTCGAGCACGGTTTCCATGAAACGATCTTAACGGTTACCCGAAAACTATAAATACCCCACCCCCCATTGCTTCAAAACCACTAGAATCTGATTAAAAAGACTCTAAGTTGGAACCATTGTTTCATACCTGAGTTATTTTGATCACGATTAGCATTCGGGGACCCTTCGTAAGTATTCTTTCATTCTTTTATTGCTTTTCGATTCTTTTCGAGTCTGAAAGTTAAACTTTGTTTGACTTTCTACGTTGACCAGTTTATGGTCAATGCGAAGTTCGTTTGAACTTCGCAACGTGAGTGTAATCACGTTGGTTATAGTCCCTTGGGACTATGCCTACTGATTACCACGTTGTCTAGGGTCGTAGGGTAAGCGATCTGATAAATCGCTTATACCTTCAAACCCGACCCATTTGGTCGATCGTTAGGATCCGACCAAACACATTAGGTGACCATAGTGTATAGGGAATAACCTTCCGAGGTTATACCCTATGGTCGCATCGTTTGAGTAGTTGTATGATAGGTAGTTATTATGCCTTAGGTAAATTACCAGAATACCCTTTTCATGTATAATTGGTAATTAAGCATATGTAACTTAAAATTTTGTCACATAACTGATTATGTAACATGTTTAGGCATATAACACTTGTCATAGGGCTAGTTAGGCGGTCCGAACGCGTTCTACGCGAACGACGCGTTAAAGTAGCATAAGCTACCTTAATGAGTCGCGATGGGTCGAAAGCACTTAGGTTAGGTTTCATTTAGCATGAAGGCTTTGTTAAACCATATGACACGAGTCTCTATACTCGTTTGGTTTACGAACCCTCATTCTATCCAATCATCAGATTTAGGTCCGGTTATTAACATAGTTACCTATATTAGGTGCCGTTTGATATCCGCGATCTCTAGCATTGTTTGGTTGTTACTCAAGGACTACTAAGCAATCTCAAGTGAGTACATAGACCCCTCTTTTACTGTTTTCCAAACTGTTTTGGGGTGAAACACATGTGCCTACTTGTTACTTTCATGCTTTCCTGTTTTCACATCATATACCTGCTATGTTCGTTAGTACATTATAGTACATGTTTTACATTACATTTCATGCTATGTATGCCCATTGTGTGCGTACTTAGTACATTGTTTTCACATCACATGCTATGTATGTCCATTTGTTACATACTTAGTACAGTTGTTTTCATCACATGCTTACATTTTGGTATGACATTTGGTTTGTTTCAATGGAACAATACATTCATTAACATTAGCTACGCCGTTCGTTAGTAGGTAGTGGTACCATAGGAATTGACAACTCCCGTTCCTGAAATCCTGGGTAGGTTTGGATTGGAAGGAATGACCGAATTCGATATACATAACTTAGATAAACCTTTAAATTGTTTAAGGGTTTATCGCCACAGTCTCAAGGCTTGGATGTATGCATTTTCACAACACCGCATAGATGTTTATATCAGTATAGCATGCTTTTGTTCCACAAAACATAGCTTTGATTTAAACCATGTTTTACTTCAATACTTTGTTTTTGTGCATATGGTTTAGTTGATATATTTCACTAGCCATACATATCATTTTGGTTACACATTACATGATTTACATTTGACACATAAACATTATTGACATTGGTTATACATTACATGACTTACATCTTGACATAAAAATTTTGACATATTATTCAATACGTTTGGCAATTGGTTTAAACATAGACATCTTACATTGTTGGTTTGGTTTGAGTGAGTGATTTAAGTAACGAGGCGTGTGTAATATGATACAAGCATGGTGGATACGCCGCTGGTACTTCCTATATATAAGTGATTGTATGGTATTACATATCGTAGCGTTATTTGAATCATTTAAATTTGGACATATAACACTTTATACAAATAACATACTTTTCACAGTACATTGTTTTACAAACAACTTAATTTATACAAACTCATTTCACATGGTTATCCACTTAACCATGTGTTATTCTTTTATACATATATATCATTTGGTTTATTTATCACTTTTCAAATGATTTACAAGACAAAGCAAATTACAAGGTTCATGACTAAACATTTTCTCAAACATAAGTCATGAATCTTATTTTCACAAAACCTATGTATCTCACAGGCATTTTTATGTTGACGTACCTATTTTCACATGTGTTTTCAGGAGATGATGCATAGGATTTATCAAGACATACTTAGGCGGACCTGTGCCTTAGTGACTTAAAACGAGACAAGAACTAGTTAATTTATGTTATGTACTCTTTATTTCTTGTTTAAAGACAATGTAACTCTCATGTTTGTTTAATAAAACGAAACTTTAATATCCATGGTTGTGAAACATTAATTCTGTTACAACACTCCCCGATGTTTCCGCCACGTTTTGTAAGTTCTACGTGGTCGGGGTGTGACAGAAAAGATGGTATCAGAGCCAATGGTTATAGGGAATTAGGTTATTAGTAATGCTTTGACCTAGTCTATAACCTTCTTAGGACCCTAATGCGAGTTTACTTGCGTTTAGTCATAAAACAATACCGTCACCTATCCTTAGGCGACGACCACAACAAGAACATAAATTTCAAAACCGCTTTGAAAACTAATCATCTGTTCTAGGATGATTGATTGCTAGGTTTTGAACCCTCTATTGTAAGATTTTGAACCCTCTGTTATATGGTTTTGAACCCCTTTGAGTTTTCAAAATCTCGTCAAGGTTTTGGGTTTTAAATAATGTGAACACGTGCAAACTAGAAGGGTGAATGCCTGTATTCTGGGTTTTCTGTCTAGGCAAGCACTTCGTATACATCTCATTAGACGCGAGACCTGTTGTGCTTACCTGGGAATTCTTGGGATGAGCGTTCACTTATAGGCGAGCATGTCTTCGCGATACATTATTTTTGACCCATTTACTTTGATTATTCACTGTGTGTCGTTTGTTTGCTTTGTAGTAACGAACAAATGACCACTATCCTTGCTTTCATCAGATTTGTTTCATCTCATTCTTTTCGTCTAATTCTCTCACTCGTTTCCTTTCATGTTCTCCTCTTTTAGAATGCCTCCACGACGCGAAAATCCGTTATCTACTGAAGATCTGGCAGCTGTCATTACACAACAAATAACTGCTGCAATCCCGAACATCGTTGCCCAATGTCACCAAGCTATCAACAACAATAATGCCCTCTGCAGCTTCAAGACGTTCAACTCGGCTAAGCCATCAAAGTTTTCTGGGTCTCAAGGAGCGACTGCACTTCTGCAATGGTTTGAGAGTCTAGAGAGCACTTTCAGGCATGTTCAATGTCCAAACGAGCGAAAGGTAGATTTCGCATCTAGTGTCTTTGAGAAACGAGCTTTGACATGGTGGAACGGTGTGGTGAGAGATAGGGGTGCCGAAGTGGCACTGGCCCAAACTTGGGAAGAACTTCGAGCACTGATGATGAAGGAATTCTGTCCTCGTCACGAGATCAGGGCATTGGAAAGAGAATTCGACGACCTTAAGCAAGACAGCGACGAACATCGAGCATACACTGATCGATATGAGGAGCTGAGCCTGTTGTGCCCTACCATGGTTACGCCTTTGGATAAGGCGATCGAAAAATACATTGATGGTCTCCCTGACTCTGTTCAAGACATTGTTACCGGTAGTAACCCCACTACGGTTAGGCAGGCCATTGAGCTATCTGCAACCTTGACTGAATCTCAGATCAGGAAACGTAAGCTTTTCCGAAAGGGTGACAAGAAACCGGTCGAGGAATCGAAACCAATAGATGAATCAAAGACCATGGATGAGCAGACTGGATCCCCTAAGAGGTCAAAGAAGCGAAAGGCTTCTCAGAACTTCGCCATGGTTACTCACAATGATCAAGCCGTCCCCAACCAACCAGCTCAACCCCGTGCTAGGAAGCCATACAATGGAACTTCACCTTTGTGCAACAAATGTAACCTTTATCATCATGTTAATATGAAGTGCCGCGAATGCCAAATTTGTGGACGTAAAGGTCATACAGCAAAAGTTTGCGTAGCAGCGGTTGCACCAAATCAAGCTGACAACAAACCTGCTCGAGCTCGCTTTCCACCAGGTTCTTGCTACAAGTGTGGCGAGATGGGACATTTCCGAAGAAATTGCCCAAAGCTTGCTAATGCTAATCCAGCACAGAGATGAGCATCTGACCGACTAGAAGACAACACTCTTTAGAAATAATCACATCTTATGTATTATTTTCTTTTGTTGTCAAGATCCAGGAAACAGTTGTTATCATTGTTAATAAATAAATCTTTTTATTTACATTGCAATGTATTTATGTGGTTGTATGCATAAACAACATATCTCTTACAATACCGACAATCAAGGAACCGCATTCCTTGAAAAGCAAACTACCCCCAAAATTCTTCCATTTTATAATCTCTTGCCTTTTACACAAAGATCCTAAGTACCCGTCTCTTGCAAAGAAACGAAGTACAAGGTGCAAGTTATAATTCTGGACGAATACCCAAAGTACCACTATAAATTCTTAATAGGGTACCCAAGGGTATTTCCGTATGTCCTAAATTATTGTGTACCTTAATTCGAACATTGCGTTTTCCTGAAAACGAAAATCAAATTTTTGGTAGATCATCCTATCTTCATGGATGGATTCTTGAAATGATTAAAGTGCCAAATGAAATCCACGAATTGGATTCCTGGTGTGCTTTAAGTATCCGCGTCCAAAGATAACAAATTAATAACCAAGTTAAACAACTATGTGATTATGTGCTTATGTGTTTCCTTTTATGTTTTTGTGTAATCCAAGCTTTGTTATCCAAATCCTCGTAGAATCTTCCATATCCTCGTATAAGGGATTCATAGTAGGATATCCAAAGGTGCTATATTAAATCCTCAATGGGCTTTTACGTAATAGTAAAGACCCTTGGATTATATTGTACTATTCCATAATTAGACCCCTTAAGAGGTCTAGGTAAACAGATTGATCCAAAAATCTGGTTAGGAATATCATGTGATGAGATAGCTGAAAGGACTCCTTAGTGGCCTAATTAAAAGGATCATTTGTCGATCTAATTAAAAGGACCTTATGGTAGCCTAGTCACACTCATCACAGGTTCGATTTTTCCTCCCCTTCACATTACAAACAAATTGTGCGGACTATGCAAGGAATTGCGTAATTATGGATGCATACATAATTATGGAATTCAGTGCACGGAAACCACAGCTAGTTTGGTCGTGTGTCTAGAAAATGACTCATTTCGTTCATTTTCGGTTCTGAAGAAGTTGTGGAAAATGACTCATTTCGTTCATTTTCGGTTCTGAAGAAGTTGTGGAAAATGACTCATTTCGTTCATTTTCGGTTCTGAAGAAGTTGTGGAAAATGACTCATTTCGTTCATTTTCGTTTCTGAAGAAGTTGTGGAAAATGACTCATTTCGTTCATTTTCGTTTCTGAAGAAGTTGTGGAAAATGACTCATTTCGTTCATTTTCGGTTCTGAAGAAGTTGTGGAAAATGACTCATTTCGTTCATTTTCATTTCTGAAGAATGTCCGTTAAGGAAATGTCAGGATTATGCCTTACATATCTCTGATGGTTATTTAACACAAAGTCACAAATAGACTCCTACGAATAAATTTCGGGACGAAATTCCCTAAAGTAGGGGAGACTGTGACACCTGTGTCACTCCAACCATCAAACAAATGCCAAACCAATGAAATATTGTATTTCATACTTGGGATTTGTAAAAATATGTGTATCGTTTGCACATATCAACTCTTGTTCAATTTCAAGCTTTAAATCGCTTTCTGGAAGGTTATACACGCACTGATGCGTAAATATAACCAGTTTAATGCAACGAACACTCTAGAATAGTGAAATAGGCTTAACATACCTTAAATAACCTTTACATAACTTAGATATAAGTTTTGGAAGGTTTGGTGTGGTGAAATCAAAGTTAAATCGCTTACAGGGACTAAAGTTGACAAACTGCGAAAGTATGCCAATTTGAACTGTAACAGACATTCCAGAACATGACTATAAGTTAAACATACCCTAAATATCCTTCACATAGCTTAGAAATAGGCTTTGAGGGGTTCGGTGTGCTAAAATAAACTTTTGGGTCATTCAGGGACTAAAAGTGTCAAAAAGTGCACAAGTTTGCATTTTCGCGCATATCTTACGTTCTGAATACATCCGGACATCCAAAAATTTATGTAAGCACTAAAACATTTTATTTTAGTGTTCGGCATAAGAAAAATCCATTCGTCGCGTCATTTGGATCGTTTTTCGCGCTTATGCGCATTCCGTCGTAATTAACCGAACATCGCAACCGTACGGCCAAACGAACCGACATCCGAGATATTTTTGAGCATGTTTTAAGTTCCCTATTCTTTAACTTCATTTTAGAGCTTTGAAATGGGGTTAACGGGCCTTAAATGTGTCAAAAATGACGTTATTGCATAACAGGGACCAAAAGTGTAAATCTGCCTAAATTACATGCTTGCGCATCGTAGCCAGTTTTCCCCTACGATGCGTAAGGGTTCTGCAGAATAGATTTGATCAAACAGTCAGCAGATTCCAGCTGTTTGATCCTCACCCACACATTCTCAACTTGCCTATTCAGCTGATAAGGACCATTTTTAGCCACCACAACTTTGCAACACATGTACGGGTAGGATTCGAGCACGGTTTCCATGAAACGATCTTAACGGTTACCCGAAAACTATAAATACCCCACCCCCCATTGCTTCAAAACCACTAGAATCTGATTAAAAAGACTCTAAGTTGGAACCCATTCTTTCATACCTGAGTTATTTTGATCACGATTAGCATTCGGGGACCCTTCGTAAGTATTCTTTCGTTCTTTTATTGCTTTTCGAGTCTTTTCGAGTCTGAAAGTCAAACTTTGTTTGACTTTCTGCGTTGACCAGTTTATGGTCAATGCGAAGTTCGTTTGAACTTCGCAACGTGAGTGTAATCACGTTGGTTATAGTCCCTTGGGACTATGCCTACTGATTACCACGTTGTCTAGGGTCGTAGGGTAAGCGATCTGATAAATCGCTTATACCTTCGAACCCGACCCATTTGGTCGATCGTTAGGATCCGACCAAACACATTAGGTGACCATAGTGTATAGGGAATAACCTTCCGAGGTTATACCCTATGGTCGCATCGTTTGAGTAGTTGTATGATAGGTAGTTATTATGCCTTAGGTAAATTACCAGAATACCCTTTTCATGTATAATTGGTAATTAAGCATATGTAACTTAAACTTTTGTCACATAACTGATTATGTAACATGTTTAGGCATATAACACTTGTCATAGGGCTAGTTAGGCGGTCCGAACGCGTTCTACGCGAACGACGCGTTAAAGTAGCATAAGATACCTTAATGAGTCGCGATGGGTCAAAAGCACTTAGGTTAGGTTTCATTTAGCATGAAGGCTTTGTTAAACCATATGACACGAGTCTCTATACTCGTTTGGTTTACGAACCCTCATTCTATCCAATCATCAGATTTAGGTCCGGTTATTAACATAGTTACCTATATTAGGTGTCGTTTGATATCCGCGATCTCTAGCATTGTTTGGTTGTTACTCAAGGACTACTAAGCAATCTCAAGTGAGTACATAGACCCCTCTTTTACTGTTTTCCAAACTGTTTTGGGGTGAAACACATGTGCCTACTTGTTACTTTCATGCTTTCATGTTTTCACATCATATACCTGCTATGTTCGTTAGTACATTATAGTACATGTTTTACATTACATTTCATGCTATGTATGCCCATTGTGTGCGTACTTAGTACATTGTTTTCACATCACATGCTATGTATGTCCATTTGTTACATACTTAGTACAGTTGTTTTCATCACATGCTTACATTTTGGTATGACATTTGGTTTGTTTCAATGGAACAATACATTCATTAACATTAGCTACGCCGTTCGTTAGTAGGTAGTGGTACCATAGGAATTGACAACTCCCGTTCCTGAAATCCTGGGTAGGTTTGGATTGGAAGGAATGACCGAATTCGATATACATAACTTAGATAAACCTTTAAATTGTTTAAGGGTTTATCGCCACATTCTCAAGGCTTGGATGTATGCATTTTCACAACACCGCATAGATGTTTATATCAGTATAGCATGCTTTTGTTCCACAAAACATAGCTTTGATTTAAACCATGTTTTACTTCAATACTTTGTTTTTGTGCATATGGTTTAGTTGATATATTTCACTAGCCATACATATCATTTTGGTTACACATTACATGATTTACATTTGACACATAAACATTATTGACATTGGTTATACATTACATGACTTACATCTTGACATAAAAATTTTGACATATTATTCAATACGTTTGGCAATTGGTTTAAACATAGACATCTTACATTGTTGGTTTGGTTTGAGTGAGTGATTTAAGTAACGAGGCGTGTGTAATATGATACAAGCATGGTGGATACGCCGCTGGTACTTCCTATATATAAGTGATTGTATGGTATTACATATCGTAGCGTTATTTGAATCATTTAAATTTGGACATATAACACTTTATACAAATAACATACTTTTCACAGTACATTGTTTTACAAACAACTTAATTTATACAAACTCATTTCACATAGTTATCCACTTAACCATGTGTTATTCTTTTATACATATATATCATTTGGTTTATTTATCACTTTTCAAATGATTTACAAGACAAAGCAAATTACAAGGTTCATGACTAAACATTTTCTCAAACATAAGTCATGAATCTTATTTTCACAAAACCTATGTATCTCACAGGCATTTTTATGCTGACGTACCTATTTTCACATGTGTTTTCAGGAGATGATGCATAGGATTTATCAAGACATACTTAGGCGGACATGTGCCTTAGTGACTTAAAACGAGACAAGAACTAGTTAATTTATGTTATGTACTCTTTATTTCTTGTTTAAAGACAATGTAACTCTCATGTTTGTTTAATAAAACGAAACTTTAATATCCATGGTTGTGAAACATTAATTTTGTTACAACACTCCCCGATGTTTCCGCCACGTTTTGTAAGTTCTACGTGGTCGGGGTGTGACAATTTTCGATGCGTTTGAACCCCGTTAACCTCATTTCAAGGCTCTAAAATGAAGTTAAAGTATAGGGAACTCAAAACATGCTCAAAAAAATCTAGGATGTCGGTTCGTTTGGCCGTACGATAGCGATGTTCGCTTAATTACGACGGAATGCGCATAAGCGCGAAAAACGATCCAAATGACGCGACGAATGGATTTTTGGCAAGCCAAACACTAAAGCATAATATAGTCATGCTTACATAAATTTTTGGATGTCCGAATGTATTCAGAACGTAAGTTATGCGCGAAAATGCAAACTTGTGCACTTTTTGACACTTTTAGTCCCTGAATGACCCAAAAGTTTATTTTAGCATACCGAATCCCTCAAAGCCTATTTCTAAGCTATGTAAAGGATATTTATGGTATGTTTAACTTATGGTCATGTTCCGGAATGTCTGTTACAGTTCAAATTGGCATACTTTCGCAGTTTGTCAAGTTTAGTCCCTGTAGTCGAATTAACTTGTTTTTGCCATACCAAAGCCTTTAAAACTTATTTCTAAGTTATGTAAATGTTATTTAAGGTATGTTAAGTATATGTTGAAGTTCCGGAGTATTTGTCGCATTAAACTGATTACGTTTACGTATCAGTTTGCGTATAACTCTCCAGAAAGCGATATAGAGTTTGAAATTGAATAAAAGTCAAAACATGAAAAATGTAAAACACAACCAAACAAACATTGGGATCAAATAACATTGTTTTATTGATAACTGAACTGTTCATAATGATTACAAGCACAGATGTTACAACCTGTGTCACTTCAACCATCATACAAACACCTAACCAATGAAATATTGTATTTCATACTTGGGATTTGTATAAATATGTGTATCATTTGCATATATCAATTCTTGTTCGATTTCGAGCTCTAAATCGCTTTCTGGAAGGTTATACGCGAACTGATGCGTAAACGTAATCATTTTAACACGAAAAACACTCCGGAACAGTGACATGGGCTTAACATACCTTAAATAACCTTTATATAAATTAGAAATAAGTTTTGGAAGGTTTGGTGTGTCGAAATCAAGTTTATTCGCTTACAGGGACTAATTTCGACAAACTACGAAAGTATGCCGATTCGTACTGTAACGAACATTCCGGAACATGACCATAAGTTAAACATGCCCTAAATATCCTTTACATAGCTTATAAATAGACTTTGATGGGTTCGGTGTGCTAAAATAAACTTTTTGGTCATTTAGGGACTAAAAGCGTCAAAAAGTGCATAAGTTTGTATTTTCGCGCATATCTTACGTTCTGAATATATCCGGGCATCCAAAAATTTATGTAATCATTAAAATATTTTATTTTAGTGATTGGCATGATAAAATTCCATTCGTCGCTTAATTTGGATCGTTATTTGCATTCGTTCGTGTTTCGTCGTAATTAACCGAACAACGCAACCGTACGACCAAACGAACCGACATCCGAGATATTTTTTAGCACATTTCAAGTTCCCTATACTTTAACTTCATTTTAGAGCCATGAAATGGGGTTAACGGGGCTTAAAAGTGCCAAAAATCAAGTTTTACATGTTCAGGGACTAGTTTTGTAATTCTACCAAAGATGGCTCTGGCGGGCCGCGTAAGCCAGCCTTGGCTATTACGCGGGGTGCAACAGACCATCAGACAGTAGATTCTTGATTCCAGCTTGTTCCAACTGTTTCCTGGGTTTGCAAATGGTTTTGAACATCCTATGGGCTTGTTTAGGGGTGCCCATGGTATTCTAATTCAGTGGGCACACTTGGATGGTTGAGATTGAAGCTCGTTTATCGAGGAACGATCCTAACGGTTCTCTGAAATCTATATAAACCCAACCCCACTTCCATTTTCCCTCATAATGATCTGAATAATTCTCTAAGTTGAAGCTCAAATGCTTCATACCTGAGAATTTATAGATCATATCTTCCTAGCGTGGACCCTTTGTAAGCTTCTTTCGTTCTTTTATGCGTTTTTAAGCGTGAAAGTCAAACAATGTTTGACTTTCTGCTTTGACCGGTCAATGGTCAACACGAAGTTCGTTTGAACTTCGCAACGTGAGCGTAATCACGATGGTTATAGTCCCGTGTGACTATACCTACTGATTACCACGTTAATTAGGTGTAGTGACGAGTCATAGTTTCGGTCAAAATGCGCGTTTATGCGTATTTTGCAACCAAACTATTCTATGGTATCAAGACCCTTTGTTTTGATATCAAACTTGTTTTCTAACTTCGTTAAACATGTTTTAACATGTTTAACTCGTCACTTTTAGATTAGTGCTTATATAGGGTCGTAAGATAAGCGGTCTAAACAACCGCTTAGACTTTCGAACCCGACCCGTTTGGTAGATCATTAGGATCCGACCAAACATGTTTTGTGACCATAGTTGTATAGGGAATAACCTTTCAAGGTTATACCTTATGGTCACTTCGTTTAAGTAGTTGTATGATAGGTAGTTTATATGCCTTAGGTAAATGACCAAAATGCCCTTTTTACGCATAAATTCATTTTAAGCATATGTAACCTAAATTTTGACATCTAAACTGATTAGGAAACATTATTAGACATGTTAAGGCCTATATTACCTGTCATAGGACTAGTTAGGCAGTCCAAATGCGTTTTACGCGAACGACGCGTTAAAGTAGCGTAAGCTACCTAAACGGGTCATAATGGGTCGTAAGCACTTAGGATAGGTTTCGATTTAGGATGTAGGCTTTGTTAAACCATATTACATGAGTTCCTATACTCATTTGGTTTACGAAACCTCATTCTATCCGATCTTCCGATTTAGGTCCGGTTTATTTACATAGTTACCTATATTAGGTGTCGTTTGATTCCGTGATCCCTCTAGCTTTGCTTGGTCGTTATTCAATACTTCTAAGCATCCTCAAGTGAGTACATAGTCCCCTCTTTTGCTGTTTTCAATGTTTTGGGGTGAAATATGTGTACCTATTTGTTATGTTCATGATTTCAAAGTATAAATTAATTATACATGTTAATACTTATCTTTTGACAAACTGAATGATTATTTATGGTATAAACACTAAATTTTCAAAGATTATAAAATTAATTGTTGGATTGTACTAATTTTATACATTCACCAGACCGATTGGTAGTATGATATAGCACTATAGGATTAGACACCCCATTCCTGTTGTATGGAATGTCAGAAACCGATTTTTATCCAAATAGAGATTGTCTTTGTGGTATTTCTATAGTCTCTAATGGTGTAGTTTGATACACTAAGGTTTGAATGAATTCTAAATCACATTTTTTTTGTATATTTTGTTATACTTCCAAGGTTTAGTTTGATATGCTCTCATATGTGATATTGTACAAATCAACATATATTTTGTTAATTAGTAAAACATTGTTTAATATGTTATTTACAAAACCAAAGCATAGCTTAATATGTTATTTATAAAACCAAAGTATACTTTTGATATACTACTGAAAACTATTATTTTGACAGCTAAAGTATATTTAATATACTATCTGTTTAACTATTTTGGAACTGAAATATATTTTTATATATACTACAAACGTTTTTATCAAAACATTGTTTTACAAACAACATATTTTATACAAACTCATTTTACTTAATTATTTATTTATGCATCTTTCTTTTATACTATCTGATTTCTTATCACTTGTTATATGATTTATAAAGAAAACATTTTTTTTTTAAAGTTCATGACTATTTTTGTTAAACATTCTTTTAAACTTACAAGTCATGAATCCTGCATTAATAAAACCTATGTATCTCACAGACATTTTTATGCTGACGTACCTATTTTTACACATGTTTCAGGTGCTGCTATGTGATGATTGTTGATGCATGATATACATAGGATGGACTCGTGCCTTAGCGACTTTAAAACTTGAAAGACAATATTTGTATTTATCTGATTTGTAATAAAACAATGAGTTCATTAATTCAATAAAACAAAATTATTTAAATCCATGGTTGTGAAACAATGATTCTGTTACAACACTCCCCGACGTTTCCGCCACGGTTAGTTGTTTTTCGTGGTCGGGGTGTGACAACTCCCCCTCTCACACTATAAATAGTACCCGTACACGTCCCTTTCACTGATTTGACATCTCCATCCGACCACACGCACACAAGTCGCTCTCAGTCACTTTTGAACGCGATCCAAGGCTATTTCGTAAGTATTTCCCCTCAAATCTTGTACAATCATCATCACTATTGACTTCTACATCATCTTCTCTGTGACATCTGTGTATTTTAAATCCTTGTACTGTTCCGAACAACTTTGTATTTAATAAAATATGGTTTTTTAATTTCAATAATTGTTTAATTATTTATGACATTAGTACGTTTTCAATCATTGTTCAATTCCGAACTCTCAAACTTGTTCTGGAAGTGAAATCATAAACCGTTACGTAAACATAATCAGTTTAACGTGACGTACACTCCAGAACTATGACATAAGCCAAACATACCCTAAATACCCTTTACATAACTTAGAAATAAGTTTCGACGGATTCGGTATGGCAAAAGCATGTTTATTCAAACTTTAGAACTAATTGCGACAAAACTGCATAACGAACGTTGTTGACCGCCCGGATAATATTTAAATTCCAAAAAAAATATTCTATTATGATTAAAATTTTATTTTTAATCATGTTCGTGTTGAGAAATAAATTAAAACGCTTAAAAACGTTACTTTTCAAAGTTTAAGCGCGTACCACGTGTTACTGCGTAACACAGTGATTCTACTGCAAAACGCGGATAACGCAGCCAGTCTCGGCAACTTATATTTATTTCAGTAATATTTTGGCGAGTTTATTTTTATAGAATAATAAAAATAATATAAAACTCCATAAACCGGGATTAAAACGCTAGACTTTACACTTAACCTCCAACTAGTTACTTACATTTACCATTCAAAAATTTACATTTACCCCCCCCCCCTTGATTTTCACGGTCACAAGGACCCCACCAAGATCACACCATATCTCAAAGATTTTATTCTTATAATATTTATATCCTTGCTTGATTTTATGAACAAGATATTGGTGGAAGATCTATAAGTATGGCACAAGATCACTTCATTTCTTCACAACACTCAACTTCACTCCACCTTCTCCTCTCTCTCTCCTCCAAAACCGTAAGCCCCACCACCATCACCATTTCCACTTCTTCAACCTTGTTCTTGAAGATCAAACCCCATTCCAAGCTAGTTTCAAGTTCGTGTGAAGATCCAAAGGAGTTTCCAAGGTGTTTTCAAGTGATTTCAAGCTCCATATCAACAAAATCTCATCAAAAACTCACTTGAATCTTGAAGGTATAAAGTTTATGTTTAAAACATACACTTGATTCTTGGTTGTTCTGGATGATTGGAAGTTTCTCTTGAATCTTGGATTTTTTCACAAACTTGAAATCTAAAAAGAAATGGGTCTTGGTACAAAATAAAAATGGTAGTATATATGTGTGTGTATATAACCGTATATATATATATATATATATATATATATATGTATGAGATTTGAGTTGATTTTTGATAAATACTTGTTTAGGATGTTTGCTTGCATGAACAAGATTATGTGCAAATATGTTAGAGATATAAAAGAGTGATTGAATCATGAGTTATAATTTGAAATAATGTTAGTATTTTGACATGTAAATGGCCAAAAATTTATTAGACATATTTGAGAATTTTTAAGTTGTTGCTTGTTCTTGAATGATAGTTAAAATGCAAGTGTTTGATGATTTGTGCATGATATGATGAATGTTCAATTAAATCAGTAAGTAAACATGAATAAATTACATGTTTGATGCATTTAAATACATATGAAATGATGATGATATGATAGTGTGCTTTAGACACTTGTACATAAGAATACATGTTGAATTAAAGCTCAAGAAATGATAAAAAAATGATTGTATGACAAAAATGTTTTAGAACAGATTATAAACACTAAAAATAACATTATTTGGTATATTATAATGGCATGAGACTTTGTCATGGGTTTGATAGCTTTGCATGTTGTACATATAGCATAGAAAGTGGTAAAATATGTGAAATTTGCATGATTTATGTGCTTTATGTGAGACCTGCACTATCATGAGTATAACCACTATTTTATTCAGTAAATAACATGGGTTATGTTAAAATATCAAGTCGTTACGATTTGGGATGGTTAGGGTAACGTTTCATGTAAAACTATGCGGTAAAACGGTTAAAAATCGGCTTTTCGGAGGATTTTTATAAAACTGTTTTAGATCAGTAAGTAAACTGATATTTTTGATATAAAAATAAGTATTTTAACTTATATTAAGTTTACTTGGTGTTTGGTTAGTCATACGAGACTTCCGGCGCCCAAAAACGTTACCGAATCGCTAAAATACGTGTTTTTCAACATACACTATAATGGGTTGTTCATGGGTAAATTTTATGTGTTACAATGTGTTATGTGTTTTATAATATGTGTATGATGACATGTTAATACTTGACAAAATTATGTGTATTACGCTATTATTAGTATGTTACACTTGAGTATATATATTACGATGCGCAAATCGTAGATATATTGCTTATAACATGATGAGGGTCACCAATAAAATCGTTCAAGTCGCAAAGTTTTTAAAATATATATGAACTCATATATATATATATATAAATACACCAATATAATCAAAAATAATAAATTTTCGAGAAAATCTCAAAGTTATGTGAAAATTCTAAGTATCGGAGAAACTTATGTATTTTTGTGGGTTTTTGATTATTAAATCGTTCTTATTTAATTTAAGACGAATAAACAATTTGAGGGATTGTGTTAACATATAAAAACGCACCCAAAGGTGAGTACATAGTTCCCCTATTTTACGTTTTCAAATGTTTTGGGGTGAAGCATATGTGCATAACTTTACTTTTCGTTTTCATGACATTATAAATATTTTATTACATATTACACATAATACATTATTTCAAAGACATTTTTATGGTATATTGACTTAGTATACCTAACATTTGGTTTCAAAGACATTTTACTTGGCATGTTGACTTAGTAGGCCTATTACATGGTTTTACAAATACATTTTCATGACATGCTTACATTGAAAAAGACATTTGGTACGTTTAATAGAGTAGTACATTCATTAACATTGATCACGCCGCTCGGTAGTATGTAATAGCGCTTTAGGACTTGACAAATCCCGTTCCCGCTTTCTAGGAATTTCGGAAGGGGAATGACAGAATCCGAATACATTTTTGATAAACCTTGATCCTGATAAGGGTTTATCCGACAGTCTCAAGGCTTGAGTGTATGCGATAGACAAACCACATAAATGTTTATATCGATAAAAGTAATGGTTTTCAAAACATAACTTTTGTTTTAAACTTTTGTTTACTCAAAAACCTTGTTTTGTACATGACATTTTGATTACATAAGACATTTGTTTATACATGACATTATGCATTTGGCTTGAGTAAATACTATTTATTCGCCATACAAGACATGGTTTATACTGGATATTTGACATTGGACATTGGTTACACATGACATATTTTATACATATTATTTTCATTTGGTTATTTACTTAACCATACATCATTCTTTTATATCATTTGATTTTCATATGATTTTATAAAAGAAAATATTTTATAAGGTTCATGACTACTTTTCGTTAAACATTTCATTTAACATTCAAAGTCACGAATCTTCAACACTAAACCTATGTTACTCACAGGCATTTTTATGCTGACATATTTACTTTCACATATCTTTTAGGAGCGAATATTTGATGTGAGCAAGCTACACTTAGGGCGACTTGGGCCTTAGCAATCTAAAATCAAGAAAATTATCATCTTTTATGTTATGTGTTTTATTTGAACTAAGACAATGTAATAATTTAAGCTTGTAAAACTTAACTTTAATTATCATGTGTTTTGAAACAAAAATTCTGCCACACGACTCCCCGACGTTTCCGCCGTTGTTTGTTGTTTTACGCAGTCGGGGTGAGACATTCTCTATCAAAATCACACACAAACACTCACTTTTTCTCTGAAATCGCTGATTTATACCTCTTGACGGTGGTTTCCACCGTTTTGCTCTGGCACACGATTAAAGAACACCATTTGATAGAGAATGGCTCTAGATCTGAAAGATTTCACACATTTTAACACGAATCTCAACAAGGTTCCAACACAATTCAACTGTTTTCAACTTTTCTTCACTTTTCTACTCAAAACCGATGGAACCTCGACTCATTCAGACTCTCTACTCATCTTCTAGTTGAGAGCCGGCTTAAAACGGATTTCCACCAGAGAGATGACTGATTAACGGGTTGAACATGAAACTCCACCATGAACAGTGATCCGAACGAATGGGCTGAGACCACTCGATCGAATGAGCTGGACTTGGTGAGTTTCCGTTGTTCGACACGTCGTCACGCCGTCTCCGTTACTAATCCTTGTTCAAAATGATTTGATTAAACTACAAACTTTAGCAATATTACAAACAAACACCTCATTCGAATGGCCATCCATTCGAATGGTCATCCGCTCGGATGACCATCCGTCCGGTTGACCATCCGCTCGAATGAGTACTAATCCGTTTGAATCACCATTCGACACTTAGTTTGGACAGGGGTTGCTAGGGATCACATCACTTTACTTCACGTGTCCGTTGGACATGTGTGCGCATACTCTACAACGCAGTCTCGTGGTTAAGTTGTTTCATTGTTAAATAGTTACATGCTTCGCCCATTACGTGATACATGCTAGTTATGCCTAAACGCTTTTCTCTACTATATGCTATGCAAACTTGTGTACTCACCTTTACATTTTATGTATTGACTTTATTTTAACTTATGTGACCAGTTGATATGATGCTATGCTATGCTATGCTGTGATCAATCAAGTAGGAAGTCTAGAAACTCCACTAAATAAATCTATAGTATTTTTTTTTGAGACACGCTATCTGTAATGACTGTTATTACTTTATATGTTAGTAGTATGGGATATTAACGTTAAATATATTGTCATTAATAGTTGTTATGGATTCTCTTGGACAATCTGTTTCGCTCAGTGCCACGCCCCGATGTTTCCGCCATCGGTTGGGGTGTGACAGATTGGTATCAGAGCCATAACTATAGGGAAGGTCGTTGTCACACCCCGACTGCGTAACACAACAAATCGCGGCGGAAATGCCGGGGCGTGTCGTAACAGAATTAATTGTTTCATAACCATGGCATACAAAGTTGTATTTTATTTATCAACATAAGTGTTACATTGTTTCAAACAGAAATCCAAGAGTTTATAACATAATTAAACAAAGTCTATCTTCGTTTTATGTTTCTAAGGCACAGGTCCGCCCTAGTATCGTGATCAACATCCTACGGAAAAGCTCCTGAAAACACATGTGAAAATAGGTACGTCAGCATAAAAATGCCTGTGAGATACATAGGTTTTGTGAAAATAGGATTCATGACTTGTGTTTAAGAAAATGTTTAGTCATGAACCTTGTAATTTGCTTTGTCTTGTAATTCATTTGAAAAACGATAAGATCAGTTGATATGTATAAGTAAATGTAAGGTTAAATGAATAACCATGTAAAATGAGTTGAATAAGATAAACTGTTTTGTAAAACAATGTCTTGTGGAAAAAGTACGTTATTTGTATAAAATGTAATATGTCTATAATGAAATGATTTAAATAACGTTACGCTATGTAATATTATACAAACACTTATATATAGGAAGTACCAGCGGCGTATCCACCATGTTTGTATCATATTACACACGCCTCGTTACTCAAATCACTTACCCAAACAACCACCAATGTAACTTGTTCATGTACAAACCAATTGTCAAGTGTTATTGTGTAAACCATATCAAAATGTCTATGTCCAATGTAAACCACCAAATGTGTATATAAATGTTAAAATGTTTATGTTCAATGTAGATCATGTAATATGTAACCAAAATGTCATGTATGGTAAGCGAAATATATCAACTAAACCATATGTAAAATGCACAAAAACAAGGTATTGAAGTAAAACATAGTTTAAATCAAAGTTATATTTTGTGTAATAAATGCATGCTTTACTGATACAAACATCTATGCGGTATTGTTAAAATGCATACATCCAAGCCTTGAGACTGTGGTGATAAACCCTTAAACAAATTAAAGGTTTATCTAAATTATGTATATCGAATTCGGTCATTCCTTTCATCCCCATACCCAGGATGTCCGGAACGGGAGTTGTCAATTCCTATGGTACCACTACCTACTAACGAATGGCATGATCGGTGTTAATGAATGTATTGTTCCATTGTAAACAAACCAAATGTCATACCAAAAATGTAAGCATGTGAAAACGATGCACTAAGTATGTAATCAAATGAACATACGTAGCGTGAAATGTAATGTAAAACGATGTACTAAGTAATGCACACAATGGGCACACCTAGCATGAAATGTAATGTAAAACGATGTACTAAGTAATGCACACAATGGGCACACCTAGCATGAAATGTAATGTAAAACGATGTACTAAGTAATGCACACAATGGGCACACCTAGCATGAAATGTAATGTAAAACGATGTACTAAGTAATGCACACAATGGGCACACCTAGCATGAAACGTAATGTAAAACGATGTACTAAGTAATGCACACAATGGGCACACCTAGCATGAAATGTAAAGAAATCATGTACTATAATGTACTAACGAACATAGCAGATATTTGATGTGAAAACATGGAAAGCATGAAAGTAACAAGTAGGCACATGTGTTCCACCCCAAAATGTTTGGAAAACAGTAAAAGAGGGGTCTATGTACTCACTTGAGATTGTTCAGTAGTCCTAAGATAACCACCAAGCAATGCTAGAGATCACGGAATCAAACGGCACCTAATATAGGTAACTATGTTAATAAACCGGACCTATATCGGAAGATCGAGTAGCATGAGGGTTCGTAAACCAAACGAGTGTAGAGACTCGTGTCATTTGGTTTAACAAAGCCTACATACTAAATGAAACCTAACATAATTGTTTACGACCCATTACGACCCGTTTAGGTAGCTTACGCTACTTTAACGCATCGTTCGCGTGAAACGCGTTCGGACCGCCTAACTAGTCCTATGACAAGTGTTATATGCCTAAACATGTTACATAATCAGTTATGTGACAAAAGTTTAGGTTACATGTGCTTAATTACCAATTATACATGAAAAGGGTATTCTGGTAATTTACCTAAGGCATATAAACTACCTATCATACAACTACTCAAACGATGTGACCATAAGGTATAACCTCGGAAGGTTATTCCCTACACTATGGTCACCTAATGTATTTGGTCGGATCCTAATGATCGACCAAACTGGGTCGGGTTCGAAGGTATAAGCGATTTATCAGATCGCTTACCCTACGACCCTAGACAACGTGGTAATCAGTAGGCATAGTCCCAAGGGACTATAACCATCGTGATTACAATCACGTTGCGAAGTTCAAACGAACTTCGCATTGACCATAAGCTGGTCAACGCTGAAAGTCAAACAAAGTTTGACTTTCTGACTCGAAAAGCAATAAAATAAAGAAAAGAACGAAAGAATACTTACGAAGGGTCCCCGAATGCTAATCTCGATTCAAGAATCTCAGGTATGAAACAATGGTTTCAACTTAGAGTTTCTCAAATCAAAATTCTAGTGGTTTTGAAGCAATGGGGATGGGGTATATATAGTTTTCGGTCCACCGTTAAGATCGTTTCATGGAAACCGTGCTTTAATCGCATCCGTACAAGTGTCGGAACCTTATGGTAGCTAAAAATGATCCTTATCAGCTGACTAAGCAATTGAGAATGTGTGGGTGAGAATCAAACAGCTGCAATCTGCTGTTAAAAACAATGAATCTGGTCTAATAGTCGGACGTGGCCCGCTTCAGGATCAGACAAGTATAATGCGGGCCGCCTGGCCTGCCTGATCAGCCAACATGTTTCAGAAATGACAGTTTCAGTCCCTGCATGTGTTTAAGGCCATTTCCGACACTTCTAAGGCCCGTAAAGCCAACTTTAAGGCCCTAAAATGATGCCTAAACTTTGTGGACATGAAACATGCTCAAAAATATGTCGGAGGTTGGTTCGTTTGGCCGTACGAACGCGATGTTCGCTTAATTACGACGAAATGCGCACAAGCGCGAAAAACGATCCAAATGACGCGACGAATGGATTTTTCTTATGCCGAACACTAAAATAAAATATTTTAGTGCTTACATAAATTTTTGGATGTCCGGATGTATTCAGAACGTAAGTTATGCACGAAAATGCAAACTTATGCACTTTTTGACACTTTTAGTCCCTGAATGACCCAAAAGTTTATTTTAGCACACCGAACCCCTCAAAGCCTATTTATAAGCTATATAAAGGATATTTAAGGTGTGTTTAACTTATGGTCATGTTCCGGAATGTTCGTTACAGTTCAAATTGACATACTTTCGCAGTTTGTCATATTTAGTCCCTGTAAGCGAATTAACTTGTTTTTGACATACCAAAGCCTTCAAAACTTATTTCTAAGTTATGTAAAGGTTATTTAAGGTATGTTAAGTATATGTTGATGTTCCGGAGTATTTGTCGCATTAAACTGATTACGTTTACGCATCAGTTTGCGTATAACTCTCCAGAAAGCGATATAGAGTTTGAAATTGAATAAAAGTCAAAACATGAAAAATGTAAAACACAACCAAACAAACATTGGGATCAAATAACATTGTTTTATTGATAACTGAACTGTTTACAATGATTACAAGTACAGATGTTACAGTCTCCCCTACTTGTGGAAATTTCATCCCGAAATTTATTTAGAGGAAACTCGTGGAAAAAGATGTGGATATTTCGCCTTCATTTGATCTTCGCGTTCCCAAGTAAACTCGGGTCCACGTTTAGCTTCCCAGCGAACTTTGACCAAAGGAATGCGCTTGCGTTTAAGCCACTTGACTTCACGTTCCATGATTTCCACAGGCTTCTCAACAAATTTCAGCGTTTTGCCAACACGAATTTCGTCAAGCGGTATGTGGAGGTTCTCATCAGCTAAACACCTCTTGAGATTGGACACGTGAAAAGTTGGATGAACATTTCCAAGTTCAGGAGGTAACTCAAGTCTGTAGGCTACCTTACCGATTCTTTCGACGATCTTGAATGGTCCAACGTATCTAGGTGCAAGTTTTCCTTTCTTTCCAAATCTGATCACACCTTTCCAAGGTGAGACCTTAAGTAATACTCGATCACCGACTTGAAATTCCAAGGGTTTGCGTTTTGGATCCGCGTAACTCTTTTGACGGCTCATAGCTGTCTGAAGGTTATCGCGAACTTTCTTGACCTTGTCAGTTGTCTCTAAAATGAGGGCAGGTCTAGTAAGTTGAGCCTCACCGATCTCATTCCAGCAGACTGGTGAACGACATTTTCAACCATAGAGAGCCTCGAAAGGAGCCATTTTGATGCTGGTGTGATAACTGTTGTTGTAGGAGAATTCAATCAACTGAAGATGTGAATCCCAACTACCACCAAAATCGATCACACAAGCTCTAAGCATATCCTCCAGAGTCTGGATTGTTCTCTCAAATTGACCATCCGTTTGCGGATGATAAGCTGTGCTCAAATTAAGTTGGGTCCCCATAGCAGATTGCATGGTTCTCCAAAAATGAGAAGTGAAACGAGCATCTCTGTCAGAAATGATGTTCAAAGGAACACCATGTCGAGCTACAATTTCATCCACATAGATTTTAGCAAGTCTGTCAGCAGGAAAATCCTCACGGATTGGCAAGAAATGTGCTGACTTTGTAAGACGATCAACGACTACCCAGATGGCATCATGACCTTTCTTTGTGCGTGGAAGTTTAGTAATGAGATCCATAGTAATGTTTTCCCATTTCCAAACAGGGATCTCTAGTTGCACCAATAAACCAGAAGGACGTTGATGTTCAGCCTTAACCTTAAGACAAGTAAGGCATTTTGATACATATAAGGCAATGTCTTTCTTCATACCAGGCCACCAATACTGAATACGAAGATCCTTATACATCTTATCTGAGCCCGGATGAATAGAATAACGAGACTTATGGGCTTCATCCATAAGCAAGGTACGAAGATCATCCTGGCTTGGGACCCACAAACGGTCCATGAAGTAATATGATCCATTGTCCTTCAGTTCTAGAGCAGGTGTTATGTGATAAGGAAATTCCTTATCCATCAAACCTTGTGAAACACAAGATTGTTGAGCCTGAGAAATGCGGGCTTGGATATCGGATTGAGCTTGAATAACAGATTGAACACATACACAATGAAGCTTAGTACGTTCCTTACGACTCAATGCATCAGCTACGACATTCGCCTTACCAGGATGGTAGCGAATTTCGCAGTCATAGTCGTTTAGAAGCTTAACCCAATGTCGTTGCCTCATGTTGAGTTCTTTCTGATTGAAGATATACTGAAGACTTTTATGGTCTGTGAAAACCACACATTTTGTACCGTACAAATAGTGTCTCCAGATCTTGAGAGCGAAAACAACTGCACCCAACTCAAGATCATGAGTGGTGTAGTTCTTCTCATGTATCTTCAACTGCCTCGATGCATATGCTATGACTTTGTTCCTTTGCATCAGAACACAACCAAGACCCAATTTCGATGCATCACAATACACGACAAAGTCATCATCACCCTCAGGTAATGATAGAACAGGCGCATCACAAAGCTTCTGCTTCAAGTGTTGAAAAGCTTCCTCTTGCTTGAATCCCCAATCAAAGGGCTTGTTCTTCTGAGTTAGAGCAGTTAGAGGAACTGCAATCTTCGAGAAGTTCTCAATGAAGCGGCGGTAATAACCCGCTAGACCAAGAAAAGAATGAACATCACTAGGAGTAGAAGGTGTATCCCAATCCCTAATCGCACTGATCTTGGAGGGATCTACCTGAATACCTCGTTCGTTGATAATATGTCCCAAAAATTGAACTTCTTTAAGCCAAAATTCGCACTTGGAGAATTTGGAGAAAAGTTGCTCTTTCTTCAGGAGTTCCAGAGTAAGACGAAGATGCTGCTCGTGATCAGCTCGCGTCTTAGAGTAAATCAAGATGTCGTCAATAAAAACAATGACGAACTGATCCAAATAAGGTTTGCAGACCCTATTCATTAAGTCCATGAAAATAGCAGGAGCATTAGTCAAACCGAATGGCATGACTGTGAACTCATAATGCCCATATCGAGTGCGGAATGCTGTCTTGCGAATGTCTTCTTCATGCACCCGAAGTTGATGATATCCAGATCGCAGATCAATCTTCGAAAAATAAGAAGCGCCCTGTAGCTGATCAAAGAGATCATCAATGCGAGGTAGGGGATATCGATTCTTGATGGTAAGCTTGTTAAGCTCACGGTAATCGATACACATCCTAAATGATCCATCCTTCTTCTTGACAAAAAGAATGGGAGCACCCCAAGGTGAAAAGCTAGGACGGATAAAACCTTTATCAGAGAGCTCCTGAAGCTGCTTAGACAACTCTTGCATCTCAGACGGTGCAAGACGATATGGAGCTCTGGCAATGGGATTTGCTCCAGGTACGAGATCAATGCGGAACTCGACTTGGCGTGCTGGGGGTAGACCAGGTAAATCTTCAGGAAATATTTCAGAATAATCCCGAACGATAGGAATATCTGAAATAGACTTACCCTTGCCTTTATCTGCTGTAACATGTGCTAAGAAGGCTACATAGTTCTTCCGCAGATATTTCCGAGCTTTAAAGCAAGACATGAGCTTGAGACCACCAGACGGTTTCTCACCTTGAACCTGCAGGATCTCGCCTGTCGAAAGTGGCACACGAACGATCTTCTCGAAACAAACTATCTCTGCGTGATGCTTGGATAACCAATCCATACCCACAATGACGTCGAAGCTTCCAAGTTGCATAGGCGTGAGGTTGATAGGAAAAAGATGGTCGTTAAGGTTCAATTGGCAGTTGCGAAGAACAGAATTAAGAACAATGGGTTCACCACTAGCAACTTCTACTGTCAAAGGTTTTCCTAGTTTCGTTCTAGACACGCGAAGCATTGGCTCAAAAGATAATGACACGAAACTCTTATCGGCACCAGAATCGAAAAGAACAGATGCAGGCTGATTATTAATAAAGAACGTACCGTTCACCACATTATCGTCCGCCTGCGCCTCTTGGGCATTCATGTTAAAGGCTCGACCCCGAGCCGGAGCCTGATTCTAATTCTGGTTGGCTAGTCTTGGGCACCGGTTCCTGTAGTGGGTCAGATCCCCACAATTATAACAAGCACCCGGTGGGTAATATGGTCGTGTAGCTTGACCCTGTTGCTGAGCAGGAGGCTGAGCAACTTGTTGAGCCGGGTTCTGAACTGCGCGATTCTGAGCAAACCGACAAACATCGGCAAGATGACCTGACTTCCCACAGCTAGTACAGAAACGGCACTGATGTTGCGGCTGATGGTGACTGTTGCATCTATTGCACAAAGGTGCATTCCCTGAATAGGGTTTCTTCGCTGGAGGCTGTGCGGGTTGGTTGGGAGCTGCCTGATTAGCTTGGGTAGTGACAGCAAAATTTTGGGAAGCCTTACGCTTCCTTGACCTCTTCGAAGAACCAGAGTCCTTTCCATTCTTGTTTTGACCTTTCTTGCTATCCCCCTTGTCAGATGACTGTTTCTTGCCCTTGTCACCCTTTCTGTGCAACTTATTCTTCCGAATCTGCGACTCAGTTAATGTCACTGATAACTCGATTGCCTGACGGAGTGTGGTAGGGTTACTACCAGTAAGGATGTCTTGTACCGAGTCAGGTAGGCCGTCGATGTATCTTTCGATAGCCTTGTCGAGTGGGGTAACCATTGTCGGGCAAAGCAGACTCAACTCCTCAAACCTATCAGTATATGCCCTGTGTTCACCACTATCTTGCTTCAAATCATCAAATTCCTTCTCCAAAGCTCGCTGCTCATGACGAGGACAGAATTCCCTCATCATAAGGGCTCTAAGTTCAGCCCATGTCTGTGCGAGAGCAACTTCTGCACCCCGGTCTCTCATAATCCCGTTCCACCATGTGAGAGCCCTCTTCTGAAACACGCTCGAAGAAAACTCGACCTTGCGATTATCCGGACACTGCACGTGGCGGAAAGTATTCTCAATGCTCTCGAACCATTGAAGAAGCCCAGTCGCTCCCTCAGAACCACTAAACTTGAGTGGTTTAGCCTGGTTAAAATCCTTGTATTTGCATGGAACATTGTTGTTGTTGTTGTTGGCTTGGTTCCATTGAGAAAAGAGATTTGGAAATTGAGCAGCCATCTGCTGCGCAATAATTTCTGCCAGTTCGGCAGTTGCTATCTGGTTTTCGCGTCGAGGAGGCATTCTAAAAGAGGAAAACATGAAAGGAAACGAGTGAGATGTTTGGATGAAAAGAATGAGATGAAACAAAATCAACAAAAGCAAAGATGGTGGTCATTCGTCCGCATTACCAAGCAAACAAACGACACACAGTGACTAATCAAAGTAAATGGGTCAAAAATAATGTATCATGAAGACATGCTCGCCTATAAGTGAACACTCATCCCAAGAATTCCCAGGTAAGCACAACTGGTCTCGCGTCTGATGAAATATATACGAAGTGCTTGCCTAGACAGAAAACCCAGAATACAGGCATTCACCCTTCCAGTTTGCACGTGTTCACATTATTTAAAACCCAAAACCTTGACGAGATTTTGAAAACTTAAAGGGGTTCAAAACCATATAACAGAGGGTTCAAAACCTTATAATAGAGGGTTCAAAACCTTGTAATAATTTATTCAAAAACAGATGATTGTTTTTCAAAAATCGTTTCGGAAAAATTTGGTTCTTGTTTTGATAATCACCTAAGGATAGGTGATGTACATGTTTTAAGATCTAAACACAAGATAACTTGTGTTAGGGTCCTAGAAAAGTTATAGTCTAGGTCAAAGCATTACTAATAACCTAATTCCCTATAACCATTGGCTCTGATACCAACTCTTATGTCACACCCCGACCGCGTAACACAACAAATCGCGGCGGAAATGCCGGGGCGTGTCGTAACAGAATTAATTGTTTCCTAACCATGGCATACAAAGTTGTATTTTATTTATCAACATAAGTGTTACATTGTTTCAAACAGAAATCCAAGAGTTTATAACATAATTAAACAAAGTCTATCTTCGTTTTATGTTTCTAAGGCACAGGTCCGCCCTAGTATCGTGATCAACATCCTACGGAAAAGCTCCTGAAAATACATGTGAAAATAGGTACGTCAGCATAAAAATGCCTGTGAGATACATAGGTTTTGTGAAAATAGGATTCATGACTTGTGTTTAAGAAAATTTTTAGTCATGAACCTTGTAATTTGCTTTGTCTTGTAATTCATTTGAAAAACGATAAGATCAGTTGATATGTATAAGTAAATGTAAGGTTAAATGAATAACCATGTAAAATGAGTTGAATAAGATAAACTGTTTTGTAAAACAATGTCTTGTGAAAAGTATGTTATTTGTATAAAATGTAATATGTCTATAATGAAATGATTTAAATAACGTTACGCTATGTAATATTATACAAACACTTATATATAGGAAGTACCAGCGGCGTATCCACCATGTTTGTATCATATTACACACGCCTCGTTACTCAAATCACTTACCCAAACAACCACCAATGTAACTTGTTCATGTACAAACCAATTGTCAAGTGTTATTGTGTAAACCATATCAAAATGTCTATGTCCAATGTAAACCACCAAATGTGTATATAAATGTCAAAATGTTTATGTTCAATGTAGATCATGTAATATGTAACCAAAATGTCATGTATGGTAAGCGAAATATATCAACTAAACCATATGTAAAATGCACAAAAACAAGGTATTGAAGTAAAACATAGTTTAAATCAAAGTTATGTTTTGTGTAATAAATGCATGCTTTACTAATACAAACATCTATGCGGTATTGTTAAAATGCATACATCCAAGCCTTGAGACTGTGGCGATAAACCCTTAAACAAATTAAAGGTTTATCTAAATTATGTATATCGAATTCGGTCATTCCTTTCATCCCCATACCCAGGATGTCCGGAACGGGAGTTGTCAATTCCTATGGTACCACTACCTACTAACGAACGGCATGATCGGTGTTAATGAATGTATTGTTCCATTGTAAACAAACCAAATGTCATACCAAAAATGTAAGCATGTGAAAACGATGCACTAAGTATGTAATCAAATGAACATACGTAGCGTGAAATGTAATGTAAAACGATGTACTAAGTAATGCACACAATGGGCACACCTAGCATGAAATGTAATGTAAAACGATGTACTAAGTAATGCACACAATGGGCACACCTAGCATGAAATGTAATGTAAAACGATGTACTAAGTAATGAACACAATGGGCACACCTAGCATGAAACGTAATGTAAAACGATGTACTAAGTAATGCACACAATGGGCACACCTAGCATGAAATGTAAAGAAATCATGTACTGTAATGTACTAACGAACATAGCAGGTATTTGATGTGAAAACATGGAAAGCATGAAAGTAACAAGTAGGCACATGTGTTCCACCCCAAAATGTTTGGAAAACAGTAAAAGAGGGGTCTATGTACTCACTTGAGATTGTTCAGTAGTCCTAAGATAACCACCAAGCAATGCTAGAGATCACGGAATCAAACGGCACCTAATATAGGTAACTATGTTAATAAACCGGACCTATATCGGAAGATCGAGTAGCATGAGGGTTCGTAAACCAAATGAGTGTAGAGACTCGTGTCATTTGGTTTAACAAAGCCTACATACTAAATGAAACCTAACATAATTGTTTACGACCCATTACGACCCGTTTAGGTAGCTTATGCTACTTTAACGCATCGTTCACGTGAAACGCGTTCGGACCGCCTAACTAGTCCTATGACAAGTGTTATATGCCTAAACATGTTACATAATCAGTTATGTGACAAAAGTTTAGGTTACATATGCTTAATTACCAATTATACATGAAAAGGGTGTTCTGGTAATTTACCTAAGGCACATAAACTACCTATCATACAACTACTCAAACGATGTGGCCATAAGGTATAACCTCGGAAGGTTATTCCCTATACTATGGTCACCAATGTATTTGGTCGGATCCTAATGATCGACCAAACTGGGTCGGGTTCGAAGGTATAAGCGATTTATCAGATCGCTTACCCTACGACCCTAGACAACGTGGTAATCAGTAGGCATAGTCCCAAGGGACTATAACCATCGTGATTACAATCACGTTGCGAAGTTCAAACGAACTTCGCATTGACCATAAGCTGGTCAACGCTGAAAGTCAAACAAAGTTTGACTTTCTGACTCGAAAAGCAATAAAATAAAGAAAAGAACGAAAGAATACTTACGAAGGGTCCCCGAATGCTAATCTCGATTCAAGAATCTCAGGTATGAAACAATGGTTTCAACTTAGAGTTTCTCAAATCAAAATTCTAATGGTTTTGAAGCAATGGGGATGGGGTATATATAGTTTTCGGTCCACCGTTAAGATCGTTTCATGGAAACCGTGCTTTAATCGCATCCGTACAAGTGTCGGAACCTTATGGTAGCTAAAAATGATCCTTATCAGCTGACTAAGCAATTGAGAATGTGTGGGTGAGAATCAAACAGCTGCAATCTGCTGTTAAAAACACTGAATCTGGTCTGATAGTCGGACGCGGCCCACTTCAGGATCAGACAAGTATAATGCGGGCCGCCTGGCCTGCCTGATCAGCCAACATGTTTCAGAAATGACAGTTTCAGTCCCTGCATGTGTTTAAGGCCATTTCCAACACTTCTAAGGCCCGTAAAGCCAACTTTAAGGCCCTAAAATGATGCCTAAACTTTTTGTACATGAAACATGCTCAAAAATATGTCGGAGGTTGGTTCGTTTGGCCGTACGAACGCGATGTTCGCTTAATTACGACGAAATGCGCACAAGCGCGAAAAACGATCCAAATGACGCGACGAATGGATTTTTCTTATGCCGAACACTAAAATAAAATATTTTAGTGCTTACATAAATTTTTGGATGTCCGGATGTATTCAGAACGTAAGTTATGCACGAAAATGCAAACTTATGCACTTTTTGACACTTTTAGTCCCTGAATGACCCAAAAGTTTATTTTAGCACACCGAACCCCTCAAAGCCTATTTCTAAGCTATATAAAGGATATTTAAGGTGTGTTTAACTTATGGTCATGTTCCGGAATGTTCGTTACAGTTCAAATTGACATACTTTCGCAGTTTGTCATATTTAGTCCCTGTAAGCGAATTAACTTGTTTTTGACATACCAAAGCCTTCAAAACTTATTTCTAAGTTATGTAAAGGTTATTTAAGGTATGTTAAGTATATGTTGATGTTCCGGAGTATTTTTCGCATTAAACTGATTACGTTTACGCATCAGTTTGCGTATAACACTCCAGAAAGCGATATAGAGTTTGAAATTGAATAAAAGTCAAAACATGAAAAATGTAAAACACAACCAAACAAACATTGGGATCAAATAACATTGTTTTATTGATAACTGAACTGTTTACAATGATTACAAGCACAGATGTTACAGTCGTGTCTTAGGATTGACCTAGTCTATAGTCTAAGTACCAACAGACCCGCTTTGTGCGAACCCAGTAGGGGTTCTGCACGAGCCTACTTTTGTTACTCTCGTTCGAACTCGCAAAAACTACATCTTTGCGCGAACACCGCACACTACAGCTTCGCACGAAGGAACCTTTCCTAAGGTTCAAAACTATTTTGCCTTTCCTAAGGCTGACACAATACACACGTAATTTTTACTCTCAACACGAGAATCTTCGTTGAGTTAGGAGTGACATCCATACCTCGACAAAATTCTCCCTCTCTATCTCGTGGTTTTGCCACACCTTCAGGAACGAAGTTGTTTAGTTAGGGGTGAAACCCGCATCTTAATGACTTGTTCCACTCTCTACTTTGATTTTACAAACTCTCACCAAAGTCTCGATGGATTCCAACGACTTGAATCGCGTAGTGACTGGAAGGATCAGTGCCATTTTCCGTGTCTCAGCGAGAGCACAGTCTATTAGGCCAAAGCGTGTACTCAAGGTCGTTGTGAATAATTGAATCACTCTGGGTAGTCGATGCCTAACACCCAGGGCACACTCTATTTCGATTCTGAGCTCGTAGCCGTGGATTTTATGCGCTATCGATTTTATGTGTTTATGTGTTTATATGTTTAATGTTTCGATTTTGGAGATATTATTCGCTTTTCCGCTCATCGCTTTACTAAACGCACACAACCTGCACAGCTATCGAATCTCAAACGCTAACTAATCGCAACCCAAACTAAGAACTCTCGTACGATCCTCGCTTATGATACTCGCTATACTACTCGCTTATACTACTCGCTTATGATACTCGCTACACGCAATCTAGAGATCGGGTTTTGAAAAGTGATACGCAACACCGCGCATAGCTCTCGAACGCGCTTCGTGAAACTTGAAAGATAGGTGAATACGTGCAAATTATGTAGGTGAATACGTGCAAAATATGTGCTTACGTGGATTATGTGCTCCTACATGCCTATGTGCTTATGTGCTTACGTGATTATGTGCCTATGTGTTTATGTGCCGACGTGTTCCTGATGCTTTACCTAATAATAATAATAAGTATGGTGGTTAAACACTAAATTTTCTCAAAACTAAACCCAATACAATCGAATCTCGTCTAAATCACATGACGATGTCTACTGCAGACAATGTCTTCCCTTGGATCTCACACTCGCCGAAATGCTCAGACGAGCAAGGCTGACAAGCGTATCGCTTCTCTCGTAGCCAAGGAAATGGCTAAAGTCATACCTCAGATCGTCAGTAAGATCAACGAGGTCAGCAGCAAATCGGCTGTCGAATCGAAGAGCGACTCTCCGAAAGCTCCTTTCAGCTTTAAGCAATTCAAGGCCTGCGGTCCTGCTAACTTCACGGGTGAAGATGGACCCAGTGCTATGTTCCAGTGGTTTGACTCTATCAAAGTCACCTTCAGGCAAAGCGGATGCCCAGAAAATCTGCGTACTGCTAATGCTACTTGAGTTTTTCAGTCCAGGGCTGTGGACTGGTGGACTGCTGAGCGCAACAGGTGCGGTAATGATTCAGCTTATGGTCTTTCTTGGGAGGAACTCAGAGAGCTTATGATAGTTATGTCCTCCTCATGAGGTTCAAAAGTTGGAGAATGAATTCTTGCATATCAAACAAGATGGAGGTGACAACGCTGGTGTCACCGCTCGCTTCAAGCAGCTCAGTATCATCTGTCCTAGCCAGGTGGCAACACCTGATATGACAATCAAGAAATACATCCGCGCTCTACCCGACTATGTAGCTGACTTTGTTCAAGCAGCTAAACCTGCTACTATTGAGGAAACCTACCAACTCACGGCTGAGATCAATGACAAGCGAGTTTTGGCTGGTTATTTCAAGACCTCAACCAAGAGCCTCAATCAAGCAAGTGCTACTCCCGCTACCGACACTACAACATCACAAGTTTCAAAGTCTTCATGTCAAAATCGCAAGCACAAGGGTAACAACAACAAGAACTATGCTAATACCGCCGCTCCTCTCAACGCTGTACCCGTACAACCCAACTAGAACCGCCAAGTGATAGCACCTGTTACCAATGCATCTCCTGCTAAGCGTGCGTATACTGGTGTTCATCCTCTCTGCCCCACTTGCACCTACCATCACCCGGAAGGGGTGAATTGTCGTTTCTGTGCCAACTGCAATATTTATGGACACTTTACTCCTCATTTCTGTTCATGCCCACGCCAACAAGCTGTTCAAGCTCTTCCCGCACCACCAGCTCCACTGCCTGCTCCCCAGGTCAGCCAAGAAGCTCCTGCACCCGCTGTTCATGCACGAGCTTGCTACGCTTGTGGTGACCCGAATCACTTTGCTAATGTCTGCCCGAATCGAGTTGTGAAACAAGAACCGCAGCAGCAACCTCCGCAACAACAGCAGCAGCAGCAGCAACCACCACAAGCAACCCGCGGAAGAACTTTCAATATCAACGTCCGCCAGGCTTAGACTGACAACAATGTTGTCAATGGTACGTTCCTTGTTAACGGTATTTATGCTTCGTGTTTATTTGATACTGGAGCCGATAACTGTTTTGTGTCATTTGAATTCGAAAAGCTCCTAAACCGTAAACGCGCTAACCTCCCAATGACGTTCGACGTAAAATTGCCACCGGAAGAACCGTCACCATCAGTTCCGTTCTTCGTTATTATACTCTCGAGCTCAACAACCACATCTTCCTGATCGATCTCATTCCGATGCAACTTGGTGGTTTCTATATCATAGTAGGTATGGATTTTCTTCGCGAAAATTGTGCCGAATTTGTTTGCTTCGAAAAGAGGATTCGTTTTTCTCTTGCTAATGGCGACCAAATCTGTGTTTATGGCAAAGTATCCTCGAAAGAACTGAAACTTATGTCATGCATTCAAGCAAGCAAGTATCTCTGAAAGGAATACATGGCTATGTTAGCACACATCGTAGTATCGGAGAAGGAAAAGAAGCCGATGGAAAAGGTACTTGTGGTTCGTGATTTTCCTAATGTCTTTCCTGATGATTTACCCGGTCTACCCCCAACTCGTGATATCGATTTTCGTATCGACCTCATTCCTGGAGCTAACCCTGTCGCTAAGGCTCCTTACTGCCTCGCACCATTCGAAATGCGAGACCTTTCTAGCCAACTACAGGAATTACTTGATAAGGCTTCATACGCCCTAGCACTTCTCCATGGGGCACGCCTGTCCTTTTCGTGAAAAAAGAAGGATGGATCGTTCCGAATGTGCATCGATTATAGGGAACTCAACAATCTTACCATCAAGAATCGCTACCCCTTACCTCGAATCAACGATTTATTTAATCAATTGCAAGGCGCTACGTGTTTCTCTAAGATCGATTTACGCTCTGGTTTTCATCAACTACGAATTCAGGAGGAAGATATCCCCAAAACCGCTTTTCGCACCCGCTGTGGCCATTATGAATTCGTGGTCATGCCCTTTTGTCTTACAAACGCACCCGCGGTCTTCATGGATTTGATGAACCATGTGTGTAAACCCTTTCTTGATCGCTTCGTTATCGTGTTTATCGATGATATCCTTATCTATTCGAAGTCAAAAGCCGAACACGCGCAAGTTCTCCAAGTGTGAATTTTGGCTCGAGTAGGTTCAATTCCTCGGTCACATCGTCAACAGTCGAGGTATTCACATCGATCCTGTAAAGATTGAAGCAGTTAAGAGTTGGATTACACCAAAAACCCCGTCCGAAGTTTGTTCTTTTCTCGGATTGGCGAGTTATTACCGTCGATTTATCGTTGATTTCTCTAAAATCGTCGTTCCTCTCACCTCTCAAATGAATAAAGACAAGCCTTTCGTTTGGGGAACCGAACAAGAGGATGCCTTTCAAAATCTCAAGCGTATGCTTTGCGACGCTCTCGTACTCGCGCTACACGATGGAAACGATGACTTTGTTGTTTATTGCGATGCCTCTAACCTAGGTCTTGGTTGTGTTCTTATGAAACGAGACAACGTTATCGCGTACGCGTCTCGCCAGCTCAAAGTCCATGAGAAGAACTACACAACCCACGATCTCGAACTTGGTGCAGTTGTTTTTGCGTTAAAGATTTGGCGACACTACCTTTATGATACTAAGTGTACGGTCTTCACCGACCATAAAAGCCTACAACACATCTTGAACCAGAAAGAACTGAATATGTGCCAACGCAGATGGGTCGAACTTCTCAACGACTACGACTGTGAGATACGTTACCATCCATGAAAAGCAAACGTCGTTGCCGATGCTCTTAGCCGACGAAGCTATTTACATAGTGTTTGTAATATGCAAGCCCAACATGACCTCGAAGCCCTCATTCGCGACGCTCAACAAGCCTGTTTTCTCGAGAACACCTTGAAGGAAGAAAGAATACTTGGAACCGAAAATCAATTAGTGAATAAACCGAATGGTATCTTTCACTATCCCGACCACATTTGGATTCCTAGTCGCAATAATCTCCGAGAGATTTTGCTGACTAAAGCCAATAAGTCTCGATATTCCATTCATTCCGGTGCCGAAAAATGTACCATGACCTGCGTGCCAGGTATTGGTGGCCAGGAATGAAGAAGGATATCACTCTCTATGTTTCGAAATGCCTAACTTGTTCAAAAGTCAAGGCCGAACACCAACGACCCTCTGGCTTACTCGAACAACCCGAGATCCCGATGTGGAAATGGGAGAGTATAGCTATGGAGTTCATTACGAAACTCCCTCGCACGCCATCAGGTCACGATAGCATTTGGGTTATCGTTGATCGTCTTACAAAATTCACTCACTTTCTACCGATACGAGAAGACTATAAGGTTGAACGATTAGCACGAATCTATACCAACGAAGTCATTTGTCGACATGGGACGCCTCGTGACATCATCTCTGACCGCGATGGTCGATTTACCTCACACCTTTGGGAGACTTTTCAGTCCGCTCTTGGTATGACTCTTAATCTCAGTACCGCTTTTCATCCCCAGACCGACGGTCAGACCGAACGCACGATTCGCACCTTTGAAGACATGCTTCGTTCGTGCATTATAGATTTTGGTGGTAATTGGGATTCGCATTTACCTTTAGTCGAATTCTCGTACAACAACAGTTATCACGCTAGTATTCAGATGGCAGCCTTTGAGGCATTATATAGAAGAAAATGTCGATCGCCTATTGTATGGCACGAGATCGGAGACGCTCAAAACACCGGTCCCGAGTTAATACAAGAGATGACTGACAAGATCCTTCAGATACGAGACAATCACTTGAAAGCTCAGAATCGTCAAAAGAGTTACGTCGATAAATGCCGCAAGCCCCTTGAGTTTGAAGTTGGTGATCACGTACTCCTAAAGGTCTCACCTTGGAAGGGGGTGATCCGATTCGGCAAGAAAGGAAAGCTAGTGCCACGATACGTGGGTCCCTTTAAGATTCTGGAAAGAATTGGCAAAGTGGCCTACCGACTCGAATTACCGGAGGAACTCAGTAACGTACACCCGACCTTCCACGTCTCGAACCTCAAGAAGTGTCTAGCTGAAGAAAACCTACATGTCCCTCTCGAGGATTTGCAAGTGAACGAAACCCTACACTTTGTGGAAAATCCAGTAGAAATCATGGACCAAGAGACCAAGAAACTCCGACGCTCTCGCATTCCTATAGTGAAGGTTCGGTGGGAAGGCAAACGCGGCGCCGAGTTCACTTGGGAACTCGAAAGTGATATGAAAGCTAAATATCAACAACTCTTCGTTACACCTGCGCCTTAATTTCGGGACGAAATTCCCTAAAGTAGGGAAGGCTGTAACAACCCAACTTTCCGGGTCATTACTTGTATGTGTCATTTCTTGCTTAATTGCTTGTACTCTCGAGATTTCAATTAACGCT
This sequence comes from Helianthus tuberosus, assembly GCA_030545235.1. NCBI lineage: Eukaryota > Viridiplantae > Streptophyta > Magnoliopsida > Asterales > Asteraceae > Helianthus > Helianthus tuberosus. Next base: position 86,398,324 of record CM060373.1, read on the forward strand.
AAAGGGTTTAAACTATGTTTTCAACACGCCTTTTAAACGCTTATTACAACACTTATTCAAAACGCAGTATTCGCATTTAACGCAGTCTATGACGCTTACTATTTAACATATTTTATCGCATGTCACATTGCTTGTTTAGACTAAACGCTACTTCAACGCAAACTCGAAATGCGGATTTACCTTTATGCATTTTAGTTATTATGTGTTAGATGTGTAATTACTTGTTTAAATGTTATGTGGTTATCTTAACGCAACGCTTACTCACAACTCGATTAAACGCAACGCTTAACAAACAAAACGAAAGTGGGAAAACCAACTCACACAACTCGGCTGATTGAATGGACAACCGATTGAATGGACATCCTCTCGGATGACCATCCGACCGGATGGCCATCCGACCGAAAGGTCAATCGACCGGCAAGCCATCCGACACCTCACATCTTGCACCACCTTAACTCCCCCTCTCACACTATAAATAGTACCCACACGTCCCTTTCACTAATTTGGCGTCTCCATCCGACCACACACACACCAGTCGCTCTTAGTCACTTTTAAACGCGATCCAAGGCTATTTTGTAAGTATTTCCCCTCAAATCTTGTACAATCATCATCACTAATCACTGCCACATCATCTTCTCTATCAAAATCACACACGAACACTCACTTTTTCTCAGAAATCGCTGATTTAGACCTCTTGAAGGTGGTTTCCACCGTTTTGCTCCGGTACACGATTAAGGAACACCATTTGATAGAGAATGGCTCTAGATCTGAAAGATTTCACATGTTTTAACACGAATCTCAACAAGGTTCCAACACAATTCAACTGTTTTCAACTTTTCTTCAACTTTTCTTCACTTTTCTACTCAAAACCGATGGAACTTGGACTCATTCAAACTCTCTACTCATCTTCTAGTTGAGAGCCGGCTTGAAACGGATTTCCACCGGAGAGATGACCGATTAACGGGTTGAACATGAAACTCCACCATGAACAGTGAGTCCGAACGAATGGGCTGAGACCACTCAATCGAATGAGTTGGACTTGGTGAGTTTCCGTTGTTCGACACGTCATCACGCCGTCTCTGTTAAACTTCAACTTTTTAATTAGAAAATTTACAAATTTTCACATAACAGATTGCCCACTCGAGTGGCCATCCGATCAGATGAACATCCAATCGAATGACCATCCGACTAGGTAACCTGCCACTTATACTAATCCTTGTTCAACACAATTTGATTAAACTACAAACTTTAACAATTTTACAAACAAACACCTCATTCGAATGGCCATCCGTTCGAATGGTCATCAGCTCGGATAACCATCCGTTCAGATGACCATCCGCTCGAATGAGTACTCATCCGTTCGAATCACCATTCGACACTTAGCACATTCGACATTCTGTTTACACGCTATTCAACGCTTACGCTACTGTTCTATGCTCAGGCTAACTCCAACGCACTCCCTTCAATCCAAGTCTGTGTTTACTAGCTAAACACGCACTGTGAGTGTCACACCCCGACCACGTAGAACATCAAATCGTGGCGGAAACGTCGCGGAGTGTTGTAACAGAATTATTGTTTCACAACCATGGCATACAAAGTTATATTTTATTTAACAAACAAGCGAGTTACATTGTCTCAAAACAGGAAATAAAGAGTTCAGAACATAATTAAACTAGTTCTATCTTTATTTTAAGTCTCTAAGGCACAGGTCCGCCCTAGTGTCACGATCATCATCCTAAGCGACAGCTCCTGAAAACACATGTGAAAATAGGTACGTCAGCATAAAAATGCCTGTGAGATACATAGGTTTTGTGAAAATAGGATTCATGACTTAAGTTTAAGAAAATGTTTAATAAAATTTAGTCATGAACCTTGTAAATTGTTTTGTTTTGTAAATCATTTAAAAAGCGATAAGATCAGATGATATGTATACATAAAAGAATAATACATGGTTAAATGAATAACCAAGTAAAATGAGTTGTATAAAATAAGTTGTTTGTAAAGCAATGTCTTGTGAAAGATATGTTATTTGTATAAAATGTTATATGTCTAAATTGAAATGATTCAAATAACGCTACGATATGTAATACCATACAAGTACTTATATATAGGAAGTACCAGCGGCGTATCCACCATGCTTGTATCATATTACACACGTCTCGTTACTTAAATCACTTAAACAAACCACCAATGTATAAAGTCCATGTTTAAACCAATTGTCAAAAAGTCCTTGTATAAGCCATGTCAAATGTTAAAAAGTCCAAAAGTAGTCAAGTAATGTGTAACAAATGTTACGTATTGTAAGTAAAGTATTGTCACATAAACCATATGTAGAAATGTACAAAACAAAGTATTTTGAATATATCAAAAAGTTTATGTTTTGCAAAGTAAATGCATGTTTTATTGATACTAACATTTATGTGGTAAGTTAACGCATACATTCAAGCCTTGAGACAGTCGGATAACCCTTTTAGTCAAAGTTATCAAAAGAAATGTTTTCGGATTCAGTCATTCCTTACATCCAAACAAACCCGGGATGTCAGGAATGGGATTTGTCAAGTCCTATGGTACCATTACTTACTACCGAGCGGCATAGCTAATGTTAATGAACGTATATAAGTCCCGTTTGTGCAAACCAAATGTTATAGCAAATGTAAACATGTTATATGAAAACAATGTACCAAGTATGCACACAATGGACATACCTAGCATGAAATGTAATGTAAAACGATGTACTAAATATGCACGCAATGGACATACATAGCATGAAATGTAATGTAAAACGATGTACTAAGTGTGCACACAATGGACATACATAGCATGAAATGTAATGTAAAACGATGTACTAAGTATGCACACAATGGACATACATAGCATGAAATGTAATGTAAATCATGTACTATAAATGTACTAATGAACATAGCAAGTATATGATGTGAAAACATGGAAAGCATGAAAGTAACAAGTAGGCACAAGTGTTTCACCCCAAAACAGTTTGGAAAATAGTAAAAGAGGGGTCTATGTACTCACTTGAGATTGCTTAGTAGTCCTTGAGTAACAACCAAACAATGCTAGAGATCACGGATATCAAACGGCACCTAATATAGGTAACTATGTTAATATACCGGACCTAAATCGGAGGATTGGATAGAATGAGGACTTGTAAACCAAATGAGTATGGGAACTCATGTAATGTGGTTTAACAAAGCCTACATACTACAATGAAACCTAACCTAAGTGCTTACGACCCATTACGACCCGTTTAGGTAGCTTATGCTACTTTAACGCGTCGTTCGCGTAAAACGCGTTCGGAATGCCTAACTAGTCCTATGATAAGTAAAATATGCCTTAACGTGTCTAATATTGTTACCAAATCAGTTTAGATACAATAAGTTATGTTACATAAGCTTAAAATGAATTTTGGCGTTCAAAGGGCTTTTTGGTAATTTACCTAAGGCATATATACTACCTATCATACAACTACTCAAACGATGTGACCATAAGGTATAACCTCGGAAGGTTATTCCCTATACAACTATGGTCACCTAATGTGTTTGGTCGGATCCTAATGATCGACCAAATGGGTCGGGTTCGAAAGTATAAGCGATTGTTTAGACCGCTTACCTTACGACCCTATATAAGCACTAAACTAAAAGTGACGAGCTAAGCATGTTAAAACATGCTTAACTAAGTTTAGAAACAGGTTTGGTATCAAAACAAACGGTTTTGATACCTATGAGTAGTTTGGTTACAAAATACGCAAGAATGCGCATTTTGGCCGAAACTACGACTCGTCACTGAGCCTAGATAACGTGGTAATCAGTAGGTATAGTCACTAGGGACTATAACCATCGTGATCACGCTCACGTTATGAAGTTCAAACGAACTTCGCATTGACCATAAACTGGTCAACGCAGAAAGTCAAACAAAGTTTGACTTTAACGCTAAAACGAATGAAAAGAACGAAAGAACACTTACAAAGGGTCCCCGAAAGCTTTGATCTCCAAGTAATCTCAGGTAGGAAGTGTATGAACACAACCACTTAGAGAAAAACTCAGATTTCAAGTGGGTTTTGAGTTGTGAATCAAGGGGTATTTATAGGATTCTTGGAACCGTTAGGATCGTTCCTCGAATACCGTGCTTTGATCTTGTCCCTACACTTGTTGGTAACCCCATGTGCATCATATTTGCCCCCCATGATCAGGAACAAACAAGTGGAATTGAGTTTAGAGGGCATAACAGCTGTTAAAACAGCTTTTGCTGATCTGAAAGGGCCTCGCGTGACGCCTAGCCCCCCTTTCTGCAGAAATGGCAGATTAGGTCCCTGCACATGTTTCAGTCCATTTTCCACACGTTTGAAGCCCGTTAAATCATTTTAAAGGCTCCACAAGGATGCCTAAACATTGTGGACATGAAACATGCTAAAAAATATGCCGGATGTTGGTTCGTTTGGTCGTACGATCGCGATGTTCGCTTAATTACGACGGAATGCGCATAAGCGCGAAAAACGATCCAAATTGTGTGACGAATGGATTTTTCTTATGCCAAAAACTAAAATAAAATATTTTAGTGTTTACATAAATTTTTGGATGTCCGGATGTATTCAGAACGTAAGTTATGCACAAAAATGCAAACTTATGCACTTTTTGACGCTTTTAGTCCCTGAATGACCCAAAAGTTTATTTTAGCACACCGAACCCCTCAAAGCCTATTTCTAAGCTATATAAAGGATATTTAAGGTGTGTTTAACTTATGGTCATGTTCCGGAATGTCTGTTACAGTTCAAATTGGCATACTTTCGCAGTTTGTCAAGTTTAGTCCTTGTAAGCGAATTAACTTGTTTTTGCCATACCAAAGCCTTCAAAACTTATTTCTAAGTTATGTAAGGGTTATTTAAGGTATGTTAAGCATATGTTGATGTTCCGGAGTATTTTTCACGTTAAACTGATTATGTTTACGCCCCAATTTGCTTATAATTCTCTAGAAAGCGATGTAGGGTTTGAAATTGAACAAAAGTCAAAACATGAAAAATGTCAAACATAAACAAACAGATATTGGGATCAAATAAGTTCGTTTTATTGATAACTGAACTGTTTACAATGATTTCAGACACAAATGTCACAGTGAGTATACACGAACCCATTTTCTTTTAATGCACTTTGGGTGTTACATACGTTCTCTATCAAAACACAACAACACACCACACAAACACTTTATAACGCTAACCGCTCCCACATGTTATACGTGATCTATGAATGCTTGTTACTATGCTTATACAGTGTTACACTATACCGCCTCTAGCAATGATAGTACTATAGTTTGGACTCAGCACCTGTCGTGGACAGGGGTTGCTAGGGATCACATCACTTTACTTCATGTGTCCGCTGGACATGTGTCGCGCATAATCTACAACGCAGTCTCGTGGTTAAGTTGTTTCATTGTTAAATAGTTACATGCATCGCCCGTTACATGATACATGCTGGTTATGCGTAAACGCTTTTCTCTACTATATGCTATGCAAACTTGTGTACTCACCTTTACATTTTATGTATTGACTTTATTTTAACGTATGTGACAGGTTGATCGGATGCTATGCTATGCTATGATGAATCAAGTAGGAAGTCTAGAAACTCCACTAAATAAATCTGAGTTGTCGGAATAGTATTTGCTTTTGAGACACGCTATCTGTAATGACTGTTATTACTTTATATGTTAGTAGTATGGGATATTAACGTTAAATATATTGTCATTAATAGTTGTTATGGATTCTCTTGGACGATCTGTTTCGCTCATTGCCATGCCCCGATGTTTCCGCCATCGGTTGGGGTGTGACAATAATATCACACCCCACGAAAACACTTAGCTTGTTCAGTAACCGCATGCTAATTTTCGGGATGAAATTTCTTTCAACTTGAGGATAATGTGATAACTCGTACATTTCTCCTTTAAATCTGTATCATTTCTTTTACGTTCCACTTACGTTATAATCCTGTTAAATTAATAGATAAGAATTATTATGTGAAATATGTGAATATTATGTTTTTTATTAAAGAATATAATAATCAAATTCAACCGCACACTTATGTGTGTTAGATATGAGAACTTGTTAGGAATTATAATTGGTCGCACACTCTCTCTTGCCCGTACCCTTAACTCAGGCCCAAACCCCAAACCCACAATCAACCCCAATATGGATCGCACCCTCTTTATTAAATCAAGACCGCACACACACCAAGCATATGTGTGCGACATCTTGATAGCTGGACACCATTTATTGAGTGTGCGACATCTTTGTGTGAGTATATATATACTCACATCAGCCAAAACCCTAACACCCTTTCCCAAAACATTCCTTGACGGCTGACCCCTTTTAGAAACATTCTCCTCGAATTCAGCAAGCATTCCCTCCTACATTTCAGCAAGATCCTTCGTTTCCTTTTTCTGATTTCCGGCGCATAGCAGAATCTTTCCCTTTGAAGATTACCATCTCATTTGAAGAACTCCTCTAATCTTTCACACAATTTCTATCTCACATTCCAGGTTGGTAACCATGATTGTTTGATGATTTTATTGCTTGTAAAAGTGTGTATTTTCACTTGATTCTTCACTAAATGATTAAACAAAAGATGAATGATGAACTGATGTTCTTGGTTATTGTAAATATGAGCTTTGATGAACTCCTTGTATGAACATAACTAGGAAAGATTCATAATGTGATAGAAGAACTAGGGTTTATGTGTGTTGCAAAGAGACAATGATTTTTGGATGCTAAAATCTCATATGTATGATGATTCACAAATTGTTTAAATGACGGTGTGCAAGGAAATGTTTAGGAACGATTTAGTACGAATCACTGTTTGATTTAAGAGTGATCTTATCATATTTGGTTGGTTCATAGATGATGTTAAGATTTCTATATGCTTGCAAAGTATCAATTCTAGTTGAAGAATGTTGATGATGTAAGAAAACCTAGGTACGTTTAAATGATGATTTCCTGATAAGTGTGTTCTTGAATAATGACCTTGTGATAAGGTGTTCACAAATCTGTTTATACGATTCTGGATAAAAAGAATACAGATCTGTTCGTATAAAGACTAGGGCTGGTATGATAAATCATGTTTTGATAAATGTTAAATGAATACGAGAATGATCAGTTGGTGATTTATGATTCATAGATTAGTGTAAAGATCTGTGCCTTTGAACTGTTTTAATTTTGATAAACTATTTATTGTGAATCATGTCACACACTAAGAATGTACAACATTAGCTGCTTGATGTACAATATACACACAGTACATTGCACAAATCAGTGGTCACACACTCCTGAGTGTACAACCACTACTGCACTACGTGCAAGGTACTGCTGCAAGGTCGCACACAATAGCCCGCACACTTCTGGCAGTACAATTCTTGGTGCACAATGTACAAGGGATCTAAGTTGAGTCACACACTCAATAGGGCCGCACATCCCTTATGTACAAATCACCAATGCGCAGTGTATAACCTTTACAAGCATGACCACACACTTGTCAATTGACCGCACACTCCTATGTGTACCGCACACTTGACAAGTGGGCCGCACAGTAACAGATATTAGGTCGTACACCTGTAATAGGCCGCACAATTAACTGTCTCATCTATGGGTTTGTTGTGTATAAGTATCTAGCTAGTATAACATGCATAATATATGATGGGTGTTAATTATATGTTACCTGATTAAATACGTGTATAGAATACGTGACTTACATCTATACGAACCTAATGTTGGTAACCATAATAGGACGTGGTTGACCAACTTAGGACAAATAATTTATCTACCGAGCAAAGCAAAAGTGCGTTCACACTAACACTAAAGCATGTATTCCCGGTGGATTGGGAACCTAATATTCTGAGGTAACGGAATAGTAATTAAACGATATCTATAATTCATGTCTCTAGCGGACTAAACGAAACTCTATCATGAATGTCCCCATACACTTATATCGATTAGTCGCCTGGCATGGCGAACAGGATATTAGTTGATAGTGTTATTAGGTTTGAAAACCTCACACCGAGCCTTTTGAGGACGGAAGTGAACTACTATGCCTTAGAACCAATCAATGATGATAGACATTGATCTGGGGCAAACAACACTACAGTCTCAGTTTCAATACCACACAGTTTAGTAGCTTAACGATGGGCTAGCTCCCCATGACATGTTTTATAACCTGGTAACTTATTAACTTATGTTTTTGGATAAAACAAGTAAAACATTTTCAACCGTGAACTCGCCAACTTTATGTTGACATACTATTGCATGCTTGCAGGTCCTTAGGTGTTGCCCTAGAGTCTGCTCGGAGGGGTGTAGTGGTCGTTTTAGAACCGTTGTTGGGTTCTTATTTTGAAACTTATGTTTTAAACTATTAATGGGATTTTTGTACTTTATGCTTCCGCAATTACCTAAACTATGTTTTGAGATTTTAAATGTTTTGTCACAAATCATATTAGTGGTGATGGTTAGACTTAAAAGTGATGTCATTAATCATATTTGTAATATGGTCTTACTTTACTTATCTTGAATGTTCAATATGATTGGTGGCATGATTCGGTCAGTCGCACTCCTCGCGGTAATACTCCGCATAGTGGAAAATGAGGGTGTGACAAATGAGATGGTTAACTGGCAAAATGAAACGACGCATCAGTTCTTACCTAGAGTACCAAACAACCATCATTCGTAAGTAGGATCTGACCCACCATGCACCGTCGTCACTTCGCCGAGCACCACCACCTCTGCTATAGTGTCACCTAGCACTGCCACTTCACCACACCCAACCAGACACCGCCAAATCCACCCGAAAATGGGCATGTTCCATTGAGTGACCCACTAAACCTCGCCGGTTCTCGGCCATAACGACCATGGGGTGTCACACCCTGACTTTTGCGGAAGCGTGATTATTGGTGTGACTTCTTAATACCATTGCATACGATCATAACAACACTATATGATAAAATCAGTAGATGCACATCCATTAATTTAAGTTTAAAAGTAGTACAACATAATTTTCTGAAATGTCAATACCAAATTCAAGTTACAAACCATAACATGTTTTAAGGAGTTCAAAAAGACTCAGCAAAAGATTTTAAAACAAACCCGAGTTTAGGACCACGTATCTCGTCCAGGATTAAGATACGTCTCCTAAACCCTAATGACTTGGATGACATCTTTATTCACAACGCAACTTAAAAACTCCAACGCCCGCCAGATCAAATTTACAAAATCCCTGAAATACATGTAGTTTGAAAAATCAACATAAAGTTGACCGAGTTCATGTGTAAGTGAGTATGTATAAACCTTTGTAATGTGTCTGTATGTATGAAAATCCATGGTATGTAGCAATTAAGGAAAAAGAGATCACCATTGGGTTGCAAAGCCAATGATATGTGTGAAGTGATGCAGGAAGACTCAAACCTAGCAAATTTGTGCGTCGGGCACATAGTCACCGCCTGGTCCACTCAGCGGACTCAGGAGTGGGGCTCGCTACACACAAATAGATCTATCACTCATGTCCCTCAGTCCTACAATAAGGATTAATGGCCTCAAGTTCCACCTACCCACTCACATGATCTAAGTAGTAAACCCTCCTTAAGCTAACCATACCATGTATATAAAAGTCTGTAATAATAGTAACATGTATTTCACCCCCGAAGTATAAAACTAAAAACAGTTAAGAGAAAAGGTGGGACATGAACTCACTGTATTGAGTCTTCATACTTGTAACCCAAATCTCCGCGGCAAACACGACTACCTACAATGGTCTAACGTCTATTAGACGAACGGGTCGTGCCTTGTCTTAGTATTGATTAGTGCCTTACGTTTTAAAGTGTCTTCAATATTTTTGTAATAATATTTCTCAAGTGTTGTTATTCGTATTTCCTTCCCAAGGATGGGAGTATTTCATACTTGTGGATTCGTATCCTTGTATTGGTATATCTTGCCCTAAATAACATAACTAGTTCACAAATCAAACAAATATTCACACAAGCGTTTTAGTAATAAATATATATTCTAAATATATATTTATCCGCTTTTGTTTACGAAAACCCACCTCCGACACTTTGTATTTTGTTACAAAAATTATGGCGAGGTTTGTATTTGAAAAACATAGTCTAAAATACACTTGTAAACCCTTATATAGAAAATATTTTCTAAGTGCTAGGATTTTCAGAAAATTTCGCCATAGTCTCCTTTGTAAATGGAGGTGTCCATGATAAATAGCATATCATTTTCTTTAACATTTAACACATTAGATTGTTCTCAAATAACCAACCCGACATTTAGACGTGCAAAATACTACTTTTATCATTTCAGTTTTAATATACAAAACTGGGCTGTTTTCGGGCATTTTAATAAAATAGTTATCTTATTCCAAAAATTCCCAATTTTTTTACAGAATGTTTTAAACGATCTAAATATTATTGTGTAAAAATATCGGGGTCCAAATCATCACCAATATTTTATAGAAAATCATTTTCCGGACTGAAATCAGATTTATCTTTTTCTGACTGCAATCCGCGGAATAATTTATTTAAAATTCATCGAGAGTCCGATTTATGAAATTCCAGTGAGAGAATTACAAATACATCGGTATTCATCTACAGTACAAATTTCATGACCTAATCCTACCCCAATTTCAAGTTATGATGAAAAACATAACACATATTTTCAGCAGTAAAAATGCAGCTTTAGTTGCCGTTAGAAAACGACCCTTTAAAAATAGCAAACGAAGTCCAAAAATTAAGATTCCAGTGCCATTAGAACCGTATTTCATAATAACACGTTATAAACTCAAGAAAATCAGTTTTTCATTAAGTATTGACCTGTTTACAGCCAGTTGAAAGTGGCTAAAAATGCAAATCAGCAAGCTGTTTATAGGTTAAATGTTACTAAAACGCACACATACGATCGCCATACTTTCTAATACGATTAACATCAGACCATAAGTCGTTTACAGCTGGTCATGGTTTAATTAATTCAGATTTATCATGATTTCATCATCATTTACTACTTTATCATACGTTAGTTGATGTTCAAGACTTTGTTTAAGGTTCTTTAGAGTTCTTATGTTTTTTATCTTTAAACATCATTAACCACTTAAATAACAAGTAAGATACAAGGATCTAAGTGCTTACCACTAGCACAAAGCTAGGAGAGTTCAAGTGAAAAAATGTGGTGGTTAAAAGAAAACGAGAGAGGTCCTTGAACTTCCGAACGCTCCAAGCTTGCTTACTTAGCTCCTCACACCTTTGGATTCATGTAGAATGGATAAATGTTGAAAGATGGAGGTGATGTTGTTTGGGTGATGCTTGGTCGTAGGTAATAAGGGAAGAAGGAGAAGAAAGTGAAGTGTTGGAATGATAGGCTTTAACTCATGAACTTACTTATATTTCATCTTACTAAATTATCTAATGGTTAATGTGTCTAGTATGAGGGAACATGATCCAATAGAATATCCAATTAAGATCTCCATGTGGCCCCTTTGTAACCGTGAACTAGGTGGGGCGGGGGGGGGGGGGGGGGTATGTAGGCTAGGTTTAAACTAAGTTGGTTAGATTCTAGTTAAATTGTAAGTATTAGTTAGGTGTTTGGTTTCTAGATATTTTTATGTGGTGTTATGTTGTTCGGGGACCATAACTAGCTCAGAAAAATAAAAACAATGTGTTTGGCAATATTTTTGTGTTTCGGGTAAAGTCCGGTTGTTCGGTTGGGTGTTGTTCCATTAAAGTGCTTAATTAATCCGTAATGTGTCTTTTATAATACTTTTTGTGTCACATTTAATTCCCAACACTTTGGAAAGTATCTAGGATCATTTTGTCAAGTTTTTGCACATTACTAGCATATCTAATTGCTGAATTTTATTTAAAAGTGCAGAATTTTGCAGTTAAAGTATGTTTTAGGCACTTCCCGGCACTATAACTATCACCTAGTGACGCAGTTTTATGGTCCTCACTTCCCTACACTCCCTACTAGTGTAGTACCCTGTCTCTGGCTCATACTGGCCTCAAAACATTGTCTGTCTAGGTGCTGGCATTGTCAGCATGTTTTTTGGGTTATCCGCTCAGTGTGCTAACTGTGCTTTGTGCATCAAGTTTGTCACTAAAGTTTGCGTGTAATAAATGGAGTGACAATATAAATGTGATGCATATGTATGTATGTAACAGAAATCAGAAAGCAGTTTAATCAACAGTTGTAATCAAGCACAGTCATTAAGCACAAATTTATTATTAATTAATTGTACGGATGTATGCAAATTTGACAGTTGTCACATTCTCCCCCGTTAAGAAAATTTCGTCCTCGAAATTTGTACTACCTTAACTCCTTATGGTTTCGTCATACGTGTATGTATATGAATAATACTGAGGTAAGTAACCCGAAACAGAATCAAAACTTATTCAAGTCAGGCGAATCCAAGGATATCTATAATCAGAACCCAGCAGTTAAATAGTGTGTGTTTCAGGATGTGCTTGTCAAAGATACAAGACGTATTGACGTATAGTCTAGTGTAATCTAGTTACAGGGGTTCCACAAAAGTGGAGTTTTGACCAATAGGATCCTCAGACGATCGATCGCAATAAGTAAACGAGTTTTCACAAACCATAGCATCTGCTATATGAATTCAAAATTAACAACTCAAATGTAATAGTAGGATGATCTGCCAACTCCCGAGTAAATGGATGGTAAGGTTTAGCGTGTTGACATTTTTGATTTGCGAAAATACACCGAATGAAGTACCAGCGAACCTGGTGTATCATTGTCTTGATTCGTAGTTGCATCAGGAATGTTTAAATGACAAGTCAAACAAAAGTATATGTAGTTTTGTGTGAAACGGTTAACCATGATTAGCACAAGCTGCAAGTTTGAAATGACATAGTTCAATAATAGTGGTGACTGAACAGGTTCACCGTGTTTGAAATCAAATGAAAGTGTACTGAGAAAATCTGAAGATTTGATTTACGCAATGTCATAGAGTTTCCAATTAAATACGGAACATCAAAGAACCACTGTTTTCGATCGAAGATGAAAAGTAATAAGTATCGCAAGGCATTCGATTGATTATAAAAGAATCGTTAGGAGGTACATTGCGGTATGGAATAAATCTATGTACCATTGTTTTAACACACAATTGTGTAGAGACTGCTTTAATTGAATTAAACAAGACGGATTTAGGGAAAGTTAATGAATAAACAATTAGATCCGCGTAGGAGGTGTGTAACCAAATTAGTGCAAGCTTCGATTTCGTGAAGGTTCCACCGCAAGGTGTTGAATTCGACAAACGATTTAGTGGGACCGTAGAGTAACTAAGTCTACTATGACTCGTAACGAAAGAATCTTTGCCAATTGTTTTGAATATGATGCTCTCAATACATCATATGACGTCTTAAACTGAATATGCGAAATGAATAAGTTCAAGCAATTGAACTTAGTTTCAGCGTAACTTGTACGGATCAACAAAGGAATCTCGGCATGGTAGCAAAAATAAACCATGAATGTGACTTGAAATGGAAGAAGTCTCAAGAGAGTGTGTTGACTTGATAGCAAAAGAGCCAACAATTACAATAATGTAGGTCATTTGAATCACAAATCAGTAATCAGATTTAGCAATATAATATTTGAACTTCAATGAAGCGTTTGAAATGAGACCGCATGCGTAGTAAAAGGTGCATGTATAACATATAAGTTTTCAAGAAGTGAAGCAATGTGTATTTGCTAAAATGGAGAAATGACCAAGTATCGAATCAATGGGTGTTCGCTCTCAGCGAAGAAAATTAACGTGATGCAACTACCATTAAGGGGAGTAGAGATGCAAACATCTACTCGCTAGAAGTAAAAGAAATTCAAGTACTCTCTGTTTGGTCAACGGAACTGGCATATATGTCAGGTTAATGGTGTCTGCTTGAGTTAACAGATGTGGTCCCTAAGTAACAATCTTGGTGAATTTGGACCTGGGTTCCCGATGGTCCTAAGTACATGTTTTCTAAATTCTCAGAGTTTCGTATTCGGTGTAGAATTTGTTCTGTGCATCGTGTAGGAAACACCAATCTTGTGTATGTTAAAAGAAATTATTGTCCCACAACTTTCTCGGTGTACTTTCTTCCTGAATTTACAGCTACTCGATCATCGATCAGTTGGGAAATACTGGTTGGATCCTCGCAGTTGATCCAATAAGTAAGTCGTCAGTTCTTAGCAAGAGTCGTTGACTCTTGTTGGCTAGCTCGTTCGGCTCCTGGTAGTTTGATGTTCATTTGAAAACCATCGTCCTTTCTCTTGATAAGCAGAAATGGGGTTACCCAAAATGGAAATTTTGGTCTATTATCTTCCTTCTCTATCCACTACTGAAATTACACTGTCAATCCTTGCATCTCCGAAAATGTAAGTCGCTACGGTGCATCGACTGCAGGTGCGGTGCCTGGAATTAAATCGATGCGAGATTCGACTAATCGTTGAGGAGATGATTCTGGCAAGTCCTTGGGGAAGACTCCAAGGTACTCCCTTATCGCAGGAATATCTTCGTGTTTTGGTTCTTCGACTCCCTTGTCCACGACATGAGTCAAGAAAACAGCACCTCCTATTTGCAACAACTTTCGTGCCTTCAAGCAATTTGGAATTTGTAAAGGCGTACTCTGCTTCATGAGTCGAGATTGTTTCTTTGCTCGGCATCGGGACGCGGATATCAATCTCCGCTTGATCACTTGACAACCCATCCATCCAATTACCTTGTCGAAGCTCCCCAATTCAACTGGCAGTAGCTCAAGCGTAAACTCACGCTCTCCGGATTCTATCTTGCCGTTTCCAGTTACTTCGTTGGCTTCCACTAGCCTCCAATTAGCTAGTTCTCTCGAGTGCGGATTATCTACTTACTTGCTACTAAACCAAGTATGCTCTCAACTCTAGAGACGCGAATCATAAAATTTACAACAGTATTTGGCAATACAGATGCCTTACATTGAGTAATATGGGACGTACCGATATCCTCGCTTGAATTTCTGGCGTGCCTCCCTAGCTCCGGTGTTGAGCTTTCATTCCTGTGCTTGAATATTTCTAGGGCAATATTTTCTGAAATGCTTTTTGCTCCCACAGTTAAAACAACCTTGTGCACGTTTTTGTTTGTCACTCGTTCTGCCCTGATATTCATCATTATCGTTGTTTCCTCCGTGATTCTCACTACCATCTTGGCCTCCATTTCTACTTTCAGCACCTTGCCTACAAGTTTCCTTGGGATGCCCCCTCTTGCCACAGTTATCACATTTTCCATATTTACATCGCCCGACATGATAACGTACACAATTGTCGCATTTAGGTAGGATACCCATGTAGTCTTTTCCCTTCTTGGCCTTCTTCTCGTTACTCCCTCGAGTAACCACCTTGAAATTTGTGAGCTTTCTCTTGTTATCCCCAGATGACTCTACAGGAGTCTCCTTTTTCTCTTCCGTAGTGGAAAATTCTCCTCGTCTAACTGCTTCTTCCATGAGCGCCACGCTTATGTCGATAGCCTCGGTGATCGTTGAAGGTTTAGATGTTGTTACCAGGCTTAGAATCTGAGGTGCCAGTCCCCCAATGAAACGTTCGATCTTCCTTAGAGCAATATCTCTTATGCATCAATTCCTTCAGTTCATCCCACGTCAAAGCATACGCAGTGGTCTCGCCCATTGCCTGAACCTGAAGGTTCCACCATGACAGAGCCCCATCTACAAATAGCCCAGCTACGTACGTGACCTGGTGTTCTGGGGCACATTTGCTCAACCGTAAGACATAATTCGTCTTCTCCACCCAACGCACAAAAGCTAAGGCACCCCCAGTGCCGTCGAATCCTCGAGGTTTGTGGTTCAAGAACTGCTCGTAAGTGCAGCCGCTGGGTGGGTTATTTCCTGAGGTACCTCCACCGTGTTCGGAGCGAAGGGCCTCGAGTTGTGCGATGGCTTGCGAGATGCGTTCTTGCAGTCGTGCCGTCGATGTGGGCGGAGGGTTGTTGGCATTGACGTTCCCTTGTGTCGACATCTTCTGAGAAGAAGATTGGTTAGGTCAGGTCTTATTTGCTTAGTGAGTGCATTTGGTTGTTTAGTGGTCATAAGTACATACACATAACAGGTCATTATACCAACCAATCAAGCAATAGTATAATTATAGTATAACTAAGTAATTCGGTAATTACGTTTAATGTGAGCTTAGCAAGTAAGCACGTAGCATTATAATTTTAGTGCGCACATAAAGATCAATAATCGTGCTTAACGAAGACATAGCGACTGAGCTTTCGTCGGTTATTGGCCACAAAGTATTGTCGCATGTTTAATGGTGATTGGCTTCTCAGTAGTCCCTGATCACAACTGTACTGCCTTCCAAGATGTATCACGTCAACAGGGACACGGGGTCACCCTACCCTTGTCCATTAAATAAATTGGTGTATCAAAATTACGTAGTCAGATGTGGCCTTCAAAAGTCTCCACAATCTCGGCTTATCATAGATGTCCTTACCCAAATGCAATCCGCATAATCCAGAAATCAACTATACTGGTGACTGAGGTGGAGGAGGAAAGAAAGGTAAATTGTTAACATGCGTGGAATCCTCCTCGAGCTTGTATATACATTGAAGCAATTAGCTGATCTGCCGCTTGGCAGTAAAGAAAACGAGCATCAAATCCTGGGAAAAGTGTAATAGTAGCAGGGGAGAGTGCCAAAAGAATCTTTGATAGATGTGGAGGACTAAAGTATACTAGTAACAGACAAGGCGGAGGACGTGGTGTCTTACATAAACTTTTCAGACAATATGCTGTCTTGTGATGTAGACACTTAAATCATGTTTCGGTTATGTAATGTTTTGTATTTAAAGTTGCCAATTGTGGTGTCAGCTCAAGCTCCAACATTCTGTAACTCATATCCTCAAACTGTAGCTGATGTTACAGGAGCAACTCATCTCGTGTGTAGCCTCCATAATGTGAGGGATGGTAAGGGTCTAAAATTAGCATAGTGTATTATAGGAACCATCAAATCGGCTTGTCCAGCGATGTAGAGGTGAAAGTAGTAAACGGTGCGGCCTGTAAGGCCGTAGAAAATGCTGCTGTAGCAAAAGGATCGTTACGCGGGTACTGACCTGGAGTACTTTTCCAGGGTGCAGGTATGTCCTGAAAGAAAGCGATAGGCACGTTGGCGCAATGGACGTCGGTCTTCATAGGGGGAAAGAGCAATGTCAGCAGTTTTGGGTGCAATATCAAATGTCTCAACTGATAGGGAGATCATTAGATGCGGGTGCTGGGTCGGGTATAAGGGATGCATTGTCTGGTAAATCAAAAGAAATAGGGTCATGATCAAGTAAAGGTGCAGGTTCAGCAGGTGCAACATCAAGCGGACCCAAATAGTGCAGAAGCTAGCTCAGGAGCAGGCTCTAGGGAGTCTAACGGTGTGGTGCCTTGAGCAGGTGATAGTGCAACAGTCATAGTGGTGGCGTCGTCCGAGTTAGTAGCAAAAAGCGGTAACCTGACCGTCTGTAGGGCCGTAAATGACGCAGACTCAAAGGAGTCTGAAATCGGGAGTATACTAGAATCAGAGGGTAGCTTGACAACAGGGGTCTCAAAAGTGAAATTTGTAACGACGTTCTCGTCTAATTTTCCATCATCATGGGCGTTATCGGAAGGACCATCAATATTACGTCAATATCGTTATCAATTGTTCGTCGAGTAACCAACCTTCGGAAGGAATGTCCACAAGAGGCGCATTGTTGAGGATCGGAGCCATGGTGTGCTTACCAACGGGATGACCAGTAATGAAGTGGTCATGGGCCGAAAAATGAATGACAGATGGATCTTCGTCAAGGAAGCCATCAATGAGGGTAATTCATCGCCAAGGTCTGGCAGCGCGGACGGTTGGAAGTCGTCCTCGTCCTTGGTCAGCGTGTCAAGGTCACTTTCAGTGTCTGACGTAAACATCTCTGGCGTAGGTACAGTCTCATTATCTGTGGCGGTGGCCATAGGGTTATCAATGTCTGATAACTCGCCTTCTAAATAGTGTGACATGTGTGCCGGTACATAATAGTCATAGCATGTATATCCATAGTAATTATTTAACAATTTGTGTATGCAAATACTCACCACATATGCACGTACATCAATAATCAGCAATTAAGCGTGTAAGTAATGACAATGTAAGCATGTAATCATCCTAGTCTTCCCCAGACTATCCCACCCAGCCTCTCAGACTTAACTCCCTAGTCTCTCAGACTAACTCCCTGGTCTCTAAGACCAACTCCCAGTCTCTAAGACTTACTCCCTGGTCTCTAAGACCAATCCTCCCAGTCTCTAAGACTAATTCCCTGGTCTCTAAGACCAACTCCCTGGCCTCTAAGACCAATCCTCCCAGTCTCTAAGACTAATTCCCTGGTCTCTAAGACCAACTCCCTGGCCTCTAAGACTAATCCTCCCAGTCTCTAAGACTAATTCCCTAGTCTCTAAGACCAATCCTCCCAGTCTCTAAGACAGGCTGATCCTCCCTCAGCCTCTAAGGCTGATCCTCCCTAAGCCTCTAAGGCTGAATTATAAACATAAATTTTGAAATGTGTACTTGTGCCATTTTGTTTGTAAAAATGTTTGTTTCCTGGATCTGGACGTTTTGTGTATGCAATGAAAAACAAGTCGTGAAAACATTTTCGTGAGAGCCCTAATGATCGTAGTCTAGACTCGAGAAAGAATATTAGTTCGCTACGATCAAAGCTCTGATACCAAGCTGTCACACCCTGACTTTTGCGAAAGCGTGATTATTGGTGTGACTTCTTAATACCATTGCATACGATCATAACAACACTATATGATCAAATCAGTAGATGCACATCCATTAATTTAAGTTTAAAAGTAGTACAACATAATTGTCTGAAATGTCAATACCAAATTCAAGTTACAAACCATAACATGTTTTAAGGAGTTCAAAACGACTCAACAAAAGATTTTAAAACAAACCCGAGTTTAGGACCACGTATCTCGTCCAGGATTAAGATACGTCTCCTAAACCCTAATGACTTGGATGACATCTTTATTCACAACGCAGCTTAAAAACTCCAACGCCTGCCAGACCCAATTTACAAAATCCCTGAAATACATGTAGTTTGAAAAATCAACATAAAGTTGAGCGAGTTCATGTGTAAGTGAGTATGTATAAACCTTTGTAATGTGTCTGTATGTATGAAAATCCCTGGTATGTAGCAATTAAGGAAAAAGAGATCACCATTGGGTTGCAAAGCCAATGATATGTGTGAAGTGATGCAGGAAGACTCAAACCTAGCAAATTTGTGCGTCGGGCACATAGTCACCACCTGGTCCACTCAGCGGACTCAGGAGTGGGGCTCGCTACACCCAAATAGATCTATCACTCATGTCCCTCGGTCCTACAACGAGGATTAATGGCCTCAAGTTCCACCTACCCACTCACATGATCTAAGTAGTAAACCCTCCTTAAGCTAACCATACCATGTATATAAAAGTCTGTAATAATTGTAACATGTATTTCACCCCCGAAGTATAAAACTGAAAACAGTTAAGAGAAAAGGGGGACATGAACTCACTGTATTGCGTCTTCGTACTTGTAACCCAAATCTCTGCGGCAAACACGACTACCTACAATGGTCTAACGTCTATTAGACGAACGGGTCGTGCCTTGTCTTAGTATTGATTAGTGCCTTACGTTTTAAAGTGTCTTCAATATTTTGTAATAATATTTCTCAAGTGTTGTTATTCGTATTTCCTTCCCAAGGATGGGAGTATTTCATACTTGTGGATTCGTATCCTTGTATTGGTATATCTTGCCCTAAATAACATAACTAGTTCACAAATCAAACAAATATTCACACAAGCGTTTTAGTAATAAATATATATTCTAAATATATATTTATCCGCTTTTGTTTACGAAAACCCACCTCCGACACTTTGTATTTTGTTACAAAAATTATGGCGAGGTTTGTATTTGAAAAGCATAGTCTAAAATACACTTGTAAACCCTTATATAGAAAATATTTTCTAAGTGCTAGGATTTTCAGAAAATTTTGCCATAGTCTCCTTTGTAAATGGAGGTGTCCATGCTAAATAGCATATCATTTTCTTTAACATTTAACACATTAGATTGTTCTCAAATAACCAACCCGACATTTAGACGTGCAAAATACTACTTTTATCATTTCATTTTTAATATACAAAACTAGGCTGTTTTTGGGCATTTTAATAAAATAGTTATCTTATTCCAAAAATTCCCAAATTTTTACAGAATGTCTTAAACGATCCAAATATTATTGTGTAAAAATATCGGGGTCCAAATCATCACCAATAGTTTATAGAAAATCATTTTCCGGACTGAAATCAGATTTATCTTTTTCTGACTGCAGTCCGCGGAATAATTTATTTAAAATTCATCGAGAGTCCGATTTACGAAATTCCAGTGAGAGAATTACAAATACATCGGTGGTCATCTACAGTACAAATTTCATGACCTAATCCTACCCCGATTTCAAGTTATGATGAAAAACATAACACCTATTTTCAGCAGTAAAAATGCAGCTTTAGTTGCCGTTAGAAAACGACCCTTTAAAAATAGCAAACGAAGTCCAAAAATTAAGATTCCAGTGCCATTAGAACCGTATTTCATAATAACACGTTATAAACTCAAGAAAATCAGTTTTTCGTTAAGTATTGACCTGTTTACAGCCAGTTGAAAGTGGCTGAAAATGCTAATCAGCAAGCTGTTTATAGGTTAAATGTTACTAAAACGCACACATACGATCGCCATACTTTCTAATACGATTAACATCAGACCATAAGTCGTTTACAGCTGGTCATGTTTTAATTAATTCAGATTTATCATGATTTCATCATCATTTACTACTTTATCATATGTTAGTTGATGTTCAAGACTTTGTTTAAGGTTCTTTAGAGTTCTTATGTTTTTTATCTTTAAACATCATTAACCACTTAAATCTATACTATTATAAAAAGGAGAAGTGACGTACAAAATTGTAATTTTACCATATTTACAAGTTACGAAGCACCATGTACAAGGATGTTTAAGCTATTTAACCCAAATTTTTAAGACACCTTAGGGGTATAATAGAGAAATCCTCCTCCCACATTTAACATCCAGAATCCCAATTGTCTCAAAAACCGTCAGTGTAAAGAGGATGCTTGGTGTTCGCTGATGTTGAATCATTGAAAATCTGATGAGTGGGGCTAGATAGTGTTCGTTATTGGGCGAATTAGGGTACGAAGGTCACCAATCTTGATTGGATTTGCTCCAACTTTTCGTCTCATCAGATGCTTCTCATAGCTTTATTATCAATAATTGACTAACATACAAGGTGCGAAATTTGGGTCTTTGAAAATCACCTATCTGTTGTTCTGCTCTTCATTATTTTTTATGTTTGCTATGATCATCTGCATGTACTGAAATGTAATTTTCCCTTGAAATTTTAAGATGGCAGATGAAGAGTCCTGCCTTTTTCCTTGTTCTTTCATCCCCTTCTCCCAATTTTGCCCCCAATTCAACGTATTACGCCATCTACACCTGAACAACAATGCTAGATGACCCTGAATAACTAAATATTAATGATTCAATTGATGAGAGCATTGAATGGGCATTGCTTCCCCTCCCCGTTTGGTGAAATCCTTCAATTCAATGCCAATGGAAGTGAATCGTAACCCTAACCCTTCGATTAACCAGCCGTTTCAACTTAATCGTGATATATCCCTTCGCCAATCCATCCGTGGAGGGTATTGAAAGGCTAAAACATATTTGAAGTAAGTTTTTAATAATTTTTTTGTATTTGTTTTTTATGATTAGCGTATTGTTTTAGTTAACTGGATCTATGTCTGATTGATGGTGTGTTGGATTTTGCTGGTGTAGTGTGGTGTTCTTTAGGTTAGATTTATGATCAAGAATGCATTTTGATATGTGGGTTGTTTTAATTTATGAGGTTTTGGTTTAGTTTGACTGTCCTTTCATTGGGTTTTGAATGTTCTTGAGCCTAAATCAATGATCAATATTGCATTTTGATATGTGGGTTCTTTTGATTTACTTGCAAGTTGCAAGCATTGATGATGTACTTGCGCCGCTTGGGGAGTTGAAGCTTCCAAGTCACTACCTTGTGTCTCCTCCATTGATAGAAAGAACATCTCGCGAGTATTTGTACATAATGGGGTCCGCACATTTGCTTGCAGGTGAGAGTTTTTTTTTTTTAAATATTCTGGTTAGAGGTGATTAAGTGGGTTAAAAGTTGCTGAACTTGTATTTTTTAATTCATAAAGCCCTAAAGTCAAATTATCATTGAGTTGGGACATAAGTTTTGTAACATATGACACATTAACTTCATACTTGAAGCAGAACTTTCAGATCTACGAAGCAAAGGCATTGACGCCCAGGTGGCTTCTGGTGGTGGACACATGTATGTCACCATGGATCGTTATGAGGTAATAGGATTCTGATTAAAATGTATTTCTTCATTAAATTATATTTTTTGTCGAGTTGTTGCCTTCTTCATATGTTCAAAATATTCTTGAAGTTGACTTGTCAAAAAAGCCTTTTAAAGTTTATTTGAATCAATATCGTAAATGGAAGTTATGATCAAACAAGATTCTTCTGCTTCAAAAATTTATTTTACTTTTGAATGGGAAAACATTTTAGATTATATTCCAATTGAACCTGGATAACTTATTGCTCTTAGGTATACATTTGCATAAAATTTTAAGCTAATTATTTGTGGTTTGGATCATTATGATCATCCCTCAATAGAGTCCTTGTATTATTCGTGGAAGAAAGAGCCCTGGTATAGAACTTTTGGACGATACCAACAATGTTGCAGACCTTATTGATGATCAAGAAGTATCTAACAATTTTAGGAACAATACCTATGATCACAATGATATATAGGTTTTCCGCGTTCCACATAATAAACGTTGTGTAAGTCATACAATGCATAATAAATTTCTAACATATATTCTTACCAATTTTGACCTTAATTATTTTTTTATTTTTATTTTAGCGTATCCCGAAGTACTGGGCTGAAAAGGCTGCTGTTGGTGTTTCTTTGAAGGTACCTTTCAAAGACTTGATCAGTGTTATTCATGTTCTTGATCCCAGACCTGAGAAGAATGGAGAAGAAGTTAGTTATGCTTTTATTGGTTGGTCTGGTTTCATGCGTTCGCATGGTATTGGCATTGGTGATTATTGTTATTTTGGTTTTGTGAAAGCCAAATGTATGTTTGTTCTAATCAGAGTTAACTAATATTGTGTTCGTATGTCTAAGTCAAACTATATTGAACTCATTTTTTATTGGTGTTTATGCTTTAAAATTTAAATAATGAAAAAAAAAATAATTACCCAATACATATTGACCTGCACCCATGGTTATAAATTTTCATGGCAATTACCAAATTCAATGATGTTGGTGCAGTCGATTTTTTAGAAATATATGAAATGGAGAGACATCGAAGACCTTAAAAAAGATACCACGTCTTCCGTGCTTTTATTAAATATCTAAAATTAATCAACGTTTCCGTGTTTATTTATTAGTTAATTTATCACTCTATAATGTTTGTCTCCGGGCAAGTGAGCGTCGATGTGAAGAGTTGCTTACATAGGTTCCATAATCTACTAGGTCTCTTCTGTGGCAGATCGAGGCTATTCAAGTTTTTATTATATTTATATTTACACATCGTTTCACCTTCCATATGTATTTCACTAAACTTTTTTTCTTTTCTTTTAGGAAACAAGTGCTAGAAAGGATAAAACTTGGGGTGCTGTGGAGATATCACTAAACTCAAGTCTTCAGGTGTTACTCATATATATATATATATATATATATATATATAATCCTAAACTTTATCTTGCATGGATACTCCTTATTTGTTGGTTAGATGGTTAAGCTAACAATAGACGTGTCAAACTGAGAGGGTTTGGCGGGTTGGGTCAAAATGGGTACTTATTGTATGGGGCGCCCGAGGTGGCTTGACATTGACCAAGAGTACACTTGGTATTTATGTATATTTTTTAGATGTTTTGGTAACTGGGTCAAATTTTGATGGATCAAAATGTTCTTTGTAAATAATAAAAAATGGAATGTCATTGTCATTCTGCAGCTGTGATCAAAGTGGGTAAACGCGTTCAGTCAACCAACCAAGCCGAGTCAGATTTGGTTATCAACGATTATGGATGATTTGGGGAGGTATAATCGATTAACCAATAGCTTAATTATGTAAATTAGTTTTTATTGTTCGTTGATAAATATTATTTAAATTAGTGTTTAACTTTGGATATCAAAATTGAAATGGTTCAAAAATCGCAAAATTGGATTCAAATTCTGTATCACATAATCACTTTCAAAACACCACTAAAACTTAAGACTAACAAGTGGTAACATGCTTGAATTTTTCCTCCTTTTACAGACCAAGGCATTCAAACAATGGTTAGTTTTTATCAAGAATGAGTCATTTGTTGGTGAACTGAAAGAAGCTTTGGATGGTGCCTATTACATGCCTAAAATCATTCATGGTGATGAATGTGTTGTTGAGGCCAGTCAGTCCTATCATTTTCAAGAATTATTTCAACTGAAACCTTTTAAAATTCTCACAGGAGACTTCTTGTAAACTAATTCAGGTTGCCCGCCATCCGGATTGTGTTATTGTTGTCACAAGAATAGTTGGTTGTGCTGGTTTAAAGGTATATCTTTATATTCATGAGGATCAAATTGCAAAATTTTGTTCCTCATCAAATACAAATTAACATATTTTCCATTTTAAAAAAAGATGGTTAAATTACATAATTTTTTTGTTTCTTAGCCGCTGGTGGTCCCATTTTGTTCTCCCTCTTGCACACAAGCATAATGCTAAAATTATTCCTGCGGATTCTGAATGTTTTGCCATCTTTCAGGTATAACCGTTAAAAAATCCTCGGTATCTAAAGTGTGTTATTTTCTTAACATGGTTTATATGTTATGTTTTTAGTGCATACAAGGCTTCCCTGAAGCCGCTCTAAGGCTTATAATCTTAACTGGATCCGGATGTTCTTTTAGGTGCAGTAAATTACTAAATTTTGTGTTTCGCTATCAAATGAAATTTGGATTACATGTTTAATTCTCATGTGAATAATGGGTTTATTTGTTTCTGGTGATAGGGGCTGGCTTTTTGAATAACTTGACGTTAAGGTCGCCGCCGACGCCTTAAAACATCCGAACTGGCCGGATAGAATACCATGCTCTGAGATTACTGGCCTCCTATTGATTTTGGAAAGTATGTAACACATTTAGATGGATGATTGCATTTTTTTACATTGTAATATCAGTTTCCACTACTGTTGTTGATAATAAACGGGTTGTATTTGTATCTTAACCGTATCGTTTGAAAATTGCCACCCCCGCAGCAACGCGCGGGTTCCCCACTAGTAACAAGTAAGATACAAGGATCTAAGTGCTTACCACTAGCACAAAGCTAGGAGAGTTCAAGTGAAGAAATGTGGTGGTTAAAAGAAAATGAGAGAGGTCCTTGAACTTCCGAACGCTCCAAGCTTGCTTGCTTAGCTCCTCACACCTTTGGATTCATGTAGAATGGATGAATGTTGAAAGATGGAGGTGATGTTGTTTGGGTGATGCTTGGCCGTAGGTAATAAGGGAAGAAGGAGAAGAAAGTGAAGTGTTGGAATGATAGGCTTTAACTCATGAACTTACTTATAATTCATCTTACTAAATTATCTAATGGTTAATGTGTCTAGTATGAGGGAACATGATCCAATAGAATATCCAATTAAGATCTCCATGTGGCCCCTTTGTAACCGTGAACTAGGTGTGGGGGGGGGGGGGGTATGTAGGCTAGGTTTAAACTAAGTTGGTTAGATTCTAGTTAAATTGTAAGTATTAGTTAGGTGCTTGGTTTCTAGATATTTTTATGAGGTGTTACGTTGTTCAGGGATCATAACTAGCTCAGAAAAATAAAAACAATGTGTTTGGCAATATTTTTGTGTTTCGGGTAAAGTCCGGTTGTTTGGTTGGGTGTTGTTCCGTTAAAGTGCTTAATTAATCCGTAATGTGTCTTTTATAATACTTTTTGTGTCACATTTAATTCCCAACACTTTGGAAAGTATCTAGGATCATTTTGTCAAGTTTTTGCACATTACTAGCATATCTAATTGCTGAATTTTATTTAAAAGTGCATAATTTTGCAGTTAAAGTATGTTTTAGGCACTTCCCGGCACTATAACTATCACCTAGTGACGCAGTTTTATGGTCCTCACTTCCCTAGACTTCCTACTAGTGTAGTACCCTGTCTCTGGCTCATACTGGCCTCAAAAACATTGTCTGTCTAGGTGCTGGCATTGTCAGCATGTTTTCTGGGTTATCCGCTCAGTGTGCTAACTGTGCTTTGTGCATCAAGTTTGTCACTAAAGTTTGCGTGTAATAAATGGAGTGACAATATAAATGTGATGCATATGTATGTATGTAACAGAAATCAGAAAGCAGTTTAATCAACAGTTGTAATCAAGCACATTCATTAAGCACAAATTTAATATTAATTAATTGTACGGATGTATGCAAATTTGACAGTTGTCACATGGGGTGCTTTAAATACGTTCAAATGCTTCATCGACCAAGAAATGAAGCTAATCAATCTGGGTTAAACAAAGTTAAATGGAGAGGAGGGGGTGTCGGACGACAGCACCACCGTCAGAGCTAGTCGCTGGCAATCTAGATTCCCGTTATTCTATCTCTCGTTCCACCTTCTCTCTCCTGAATCATCTCTTGTCTTTTTATCTCTAAAAGTGCAGGGAGTTTGTGTGTTTGGGAGAAAGTTGAGAAGGGGGCTAGGGTTTGTGTAGAAAATGAAAGGGAAGGAGTAGAAAAAATGGTTATAAAGCTAGGGTTTGGGTAGGTGGGTTGGGCTTAAACTGCGCATACGAACCGGGCTTTACGTTCTTGCTAAAAAAATGAAACCGCTCATGCAACGGCAAAATATCTTTACTGGTTTAAATTAAAACGAATATTCAGAGTATATAGTTTGTATACATGTCTACCAGTATAAACTTAACAAGAAATGTCGATTATATAATATGTTTCACTCGCAACAAGTCGTTATTATTTAAAACTAACAATGATAAAAAATTTTAAGATGTATAACCCTTTCTGATCATTAGGGTCAAAAGTAGAGTTGTCACAGACACACTGCCGCCACCATCAAAGTTCACACGTGAAATGTATAACTCGTGGCCACCATGACGCGTTGATTTGAACGTTATGTTACCGTTCTGAATGATGCTACCGTAGAGAAATTAAAAAAATTAAATACTATATATATACACCATCCACACAAATACATAAATTTATACCACTTTCTTGCATAATTTTAAAAATGGAATTTCCAATCGATTCCTTTCCGCTAGACACCGATAGCTCTTCGTCTTCCGACAATGTCACATTTGAATTTTTCGAGAAGGCGTATAACGAACTTGAAGGTCCGAGCCGCCCAAAGAAGAAAATGGTGGATCATGATCGTATACATGCCAACGAAGTGTTAATGAAGGATTATTTTGTGGAGAGTCTGATCTACGATGCCGAAACGTTTAGAGATCAGTTTCATTTACCAAAAAAAATATTTTTAAAGATTGTAGGAGACATCGAAGCAAGTGAAGAATGGTTTCAAGAACGTTACGACGGGAGGGGCAAACGAAGTTTCACGCCGATACAAAAATGCACATCCGCCATTTGCCAACTAGCGACAGGTAACCCTCCCGATCAATTTGATGAATACTTAGCTATGTCGGACATAACTTCACGTGAATGTTTGCAATTCTTTTGTAACGCGATCATTAAATTGTATGCCAAAGAGTTTCTACGTAAACCGACGAGACACAACATCGCACGTATTTACCCCACGCATGAGGCCAGATGGCATTTTCCAGGGATGCTCGGTAACATCGATTGTACACATATCGAATGGAGAAATTGTCCAAGAGAGTTACGAGAGGCGTATGTTAGGGGTGACGTCAAAAGACCAACCATCATACTTGAAGCGGTGACGTCGAATGATTTATGGTTCTGCCATTCATATTTTGGTGTTCATGGTTCAAACAACGACATCAATGTTTTGTATACATCACCGTTGTTTCAAAGTGTAACAGATGGTATCGCACCCTTCTGTCCATTTTTATTAACGGAAGGTATTACAGACGAGGCTATCTTCTTGTGGATGGTATCTACCCATCATGGTCTGTTTTCGTGAAAGCTCCTGCATTTCCTGTCGAGGTTAAAGAAAAGATGTTCAAGAAGTTGCAAGAATCGGCAAGAAAATATGTTAAGAGGGCTTTTGGTATTTTAAAGGGTAGATGGGGCATACTAAACCGACTGGTTCGTGCAACGAATAAAAAACAATCCACAGCATAGTATATGCATGTATCATATTACAAAATATGCTAATAAAAGAAAATGGACGTGCAATATCTCCAGATTGGGTGTCGGATCCTCCTAGACAAGTTCCCGTTCCTGAAAATATCCAACAAGACTTGCGCAATTATTATTTAATTGAACTTGTAGGTTCTTTAGGTTTGGAATTTCCGAATACGGACGAGGAGTAGGTTTTCTTTATGTATCTTTTTATTTTTATATGTTTTTTAAGTTGTAACCTAAATTATGTCTAGAAATATTGTTTTTTATTTAAATGAAATATTATTGTTAATTTGTAATTTAAAAAAACCATCACTAGTGATGGGCACCCCTAGTAAAATCCATCACTAGTGATGGAATCAAGCTCAATGACGTTGTGGACAATGATTGGGTGTGGTGAGTGATGGAAAGTGGAGCACCCATGATATTATTTGAAGTGATTCAAAGAGTATTTTTCTAATAACTAAAACAAATAATTGTTATAAATAAATATTATTATGGTTATCAACTCCCTATATAGATGCATCTTGTTTACCAAGTTTCCCTCTCCTATATATATTCCTTGTATTTTATTGTAAACACACACCATGAATAATAAAAAGATATTTCTCCCTACATCTCTTTCTTATATCGTTTAGCTATTAGGCTTGTTGTTTCACAACACGTTATCAGCACGAGTTCGCTTGTTACTATTTGTTTTTTTTTTCGTTTCACTTTGAATCCACCTGCAAACGTCAACCTGGTGCCTACATACCATTGAGTGAACAAGATAACAATGCAAGTCCATTGATGTTGTAGCCACTGAAATCGGAATCTGAGTGGATTGTAATTGTGACCACGATCGAATTGTCACACCCCTTTCTAAGGCGGAAGCACGAGGTGTGATCCTGAAAGGTTCTCATTGCATACGAATGGTAAACATACTACATGATCGTAAAACATAAGTTAAGTTCAGAGTTTACATCACAGCACAAAACATTGTCTGAAAAGTTTACAACTTTATTTAAAACACAAACATAAAGGTTTTGATCCTTATATCACCACCAGGATGGGACATAACAACCAAATCCCGCAAAATGGGCATAGGAGTCTTGACACATAGTAACTAAAACAGAAACAACATCCAAGAGCAAGAGTGAAACTGCGCGTACATCCACTTTAGTTACCTGAAATACATGTAAGTTTTGGAAAATCGTCAACATAATGTTGGTGTGAATTCATGCAGATTTTGTATAAAATGTTTATATACTTGTATGAAAACATGGTATGTAATTTGTAAAGACGTATCTGAAACTGAGTTCTGTAAATGTAAGGAATACGAGATCGCTAATGGTTTGCAAGGCCATTAACATATGTCACGACATAGGAAGCCACCAAACCTAGGCATTTTTGTCGAGATCGACTGAGACACAAAAGCACTCATTGGTAGAAGTAGGCCAAGAGTGGGGTTGCCTGAAACACATTAGATCTAACCCTTCTGTTCCGCGGTCTAAATGTATACGTTGACTAATGGTGCTTATGGTACCCTATTCGTCACGTGATCTATGTATCATCCCTTAGTTTTTGAAATCAACATACCATAACACATGTATTTTCCCCAAGTTTAGAAAACAAGTAAAAGTTAAAAAGTGGGGACATGAACTCACAACTTTGCGTTTCCTGTGTCGTAAACTTCACCGGTAGCGTCGTGACCTATACGTGTTCTATTAATGTTAGTCACTAGACTTGTATCACACAAGTACAAGTCACCATATTTTGTTTATGTATATGTTCTTTATACGTTCATGTAAACTTTTCAAGGTAATAAGTTGTTAAAAATAATTTATATTTTTAACTTTTCAAGTATGTTACTTATATTATTTTCCCAAAAATAAATATAAGTATTTTGCGAAATAATATTTTCAATATTATTTTTGTACAAGTATTCTTAGGAAAGTATACTTGTGTTTTATGTGAATACTTGTGTATTTTGTATCTTTCACCAAAAATCAATACTTTGATTTTTATTACTTTCCGAAATTATATTTCTTAAAAATAATATATTTTTAAGACTTTTTTGAAATATATATATTCTGTCATGTTATAAAATATATATATATGGTTATTCTTGATATCCACCCGATTTTTGTATAAATTCCAACACTTGGTATAGGTTATATATTTTTGTCCAAAAATATATATTTAAGTCCATAATTTATCCAAGTTTAATAATATGCTAAGAAATATATTTTCATAAGTATATTTTCTTGTATTTGTCCATGTGCTTCTTTGTGAGGAATTTTTGTATACTTGTATGCTTATGTATTCTCATATATTTGTATATGTATTTTGTATTCATGCTCCATGGGAGTATTTAGTGTATTTTCAAGTTCCTAATACACTAATACATATAATACACATAATATACACTTAGCACAAAATTTGGTGATCACTAAATATATATATTTTCCCTAAAAATATACATACTTAATATTAATTTTAAATTTGAAGAAATCACCATTTCTTGACTTGTAATTTTACACAAAAAATAGGGAAACCTTGGTAAATATTTTTAGGTGAATTTTTAGGGAATAAGTTTCACCAAAACTTATATTTTTCTAAGTGTCAAAATTTTATAAAAATTTTGACATAATTTCCCCTAAAAATGGGGGTTTCCCATGTTTTCAAAACATGTATTTATTTTCTTTTCAACATCAAAACAATTTTCCAACAATAATCATCAACAACATTTACTAATTTTTCCATATGAAACATCATGGTGAACTTGTTTCTTGTTGAAAGTGTGTAGTCTTTTAGATCTACACTTGGCATATTATGATCTTTCCAAAAATAAGTGTTCTTGAGTATTTTAACAAACTTTTTATGAAACTTTATTTCATTAACCAACTCATCCATGAGTTTAATGATCTTTAAAGTTTGTAAATCATGTTCTAAAACCACTTTTATGTTTATTAGAAAGATCATTATTTTTAACATCATGTTTAACCATGGATCTATCAAGATCCATGCTTAATAACTTTAGATCTTTCAAAAACAAACTTTATGTTAAATTTTTAATAAACTTTCCATGAGTTTTAGTTTCATAAATTAGTTCTACACACACATTATTACTTCAAGACTACAAGTTTATGTGTAGAAATCCATTTCTCATGTTCACATAATGCTTCATATGTTCATCTTCAAGTTTAACCGTGGATCCTTCAAGATCCATGCTTAAACTTGTTAGATCCAAACTTTAACATACTTGATCTAAACATAAACACAAGATATAACATCAACCACTTCATTACATACACAAAAAATTCATGTAATCACTTATTTTCTTCATTAATATGTTAGATCTTTCATTTTTAACATTAGAAGTTAAGTTGTTTAGATGGCGGAACTTGTACATAACATAAACATGACTTAAATTAGTGATCAAGAAGCTTACTACTAGCTTTAATGGCTAGGGAAGTGGCACAAAAATGGAGATGATGATCAAGGAAGAAAATGAGAGGTTAAAAGCTCCACAAGATGGTCCTTCAAGTTCTAGCACCATACACCTTCATAAATGGGCTTCTTACACCTTCTAATGGCCTTAGATTGTGAGATTGGAGTTTGAAAGTGGGTGGGTGTATGTGGTTTGAGCCAAGAGCAAGAGAGTGGGAGAGGAAGAAGATGAAGCTCTTTGGTGAATGATGGATAATATGTAAGTATCTTGGTCTTTATAAAGGAAAATCCCAACATCAAGATCTTTCTAATAGATTTCATGCCATTTAGTTAGGGGACAAGGTTACTAAAAGTAAATATAGTTATGTGGGACCATGGGGCCGGTTATGGTGAAAGGGGGGGGGGGGGTAAAGTGTAAATTTTGGGAAGTTGAAGGTTTAAAGTGCAAACGATAAGGTTTAAGTACGTTTAAGTGTGTTTAGGTGTTTTTATGATTTTTAAGGTGTTATAGCATCAATACTAATTTAACATCATAAAAACATTACTTCTAGACAAATTTTGATGTCCCGGTTATTGTCCGGTTGTTCGGTTCGTTACGGTTCGTTAAAGTGCTGAATTGCGCAGTTTCACTAAGTATGAAGCACTTTTTGTGGCAGTTTTAATTCCCAACACTTTGTAAGTTATTTTGGACGATAAAAAATAAATTTTGCATGATATTATTGTGTTAAACAGCTGATTATAGTTGAATTAGTGTTGATTTATGCTGAATTCTGCATTTAAAGTGCGTTTCGGGTGTCTTTTAGTGCATAGTTTAGCTTCCGGAAAGTTTATATGTTAACCCTTGTATCCACCCTTGGGTTTTAATGTATTTTAGATGTTGGACCTACTCCTAGGCCCTAATTCTATTGTCTGACTGTTTTCTGCAGAACTACTGACACAGTGTGTCTTTCCGGTGAGTTTACTAGTCTTTCTGACGTAACGCTAAAAGTAATGCATAAAGCAATATTTGAAGTATAAAACGTGCATGAATTCATATGTATAGCATGTAATCAAAAAATGTTGACATTTAAGCACATAATTGCAGATAATAAATAATAATTAAAACTGTACGGAAATTACCGGTTTTGTGCCAGTTGTCACACGAATCAGAAGGGAGGAAACCACAACAACTTAATCGACCTCCATTCATATACCAGGTAATATTTACAAACTATTTTATGGTTATATTCATCTTACACTTACATGCCCCCATCCTGGTTTTAAAAAGAATTCCGACAAAGAACCTCGAATAAATCATTTCAGTTTGTAAATATAGAAAGTAAAAGTATTATGAAACCATTTTGTGAGATAATGCAAACTAAAACCTCCATGGCAGAGTTTTTTTTCTAAAATTTTGGATCAAACTTTAACTTGGGGGATGGGTTTTGGTAGACTTTTTAAACATTATACAACAACCATATCTATAGTACGGTTTAATTAGGAGTATGTGATTAATAGGGTGGAGAGATTAAGTTCCCAATTAATTGCTTATGTTTTATTTTGTTTATTGATTAACTTACCTTCTTTTAAAATTCAAATTTTTGTTTTGTAAAAAATAAATCAATTAGCATATATAGCTTTTATTTCATTGTCGTATAATATGACCAATATTTCTCTATTTACTTGATACCCTTTATTCTATCTACTAATTATATAATTATAAATAAGAAAGTATAAGAAATAAGAAAGTATAAGATGTCACATATTTGCAATGCTTTTATTATTGTAAATCAACTTTTAAAATTACTCAATTAACTCATGTTTTAAACTACTATTTAAACTTCGTTGGGTCATACCACTTTGTTGCTTCCAAGAATCTTTAGCTAAACCAATAGGGGCCTAAAATATTTATCACTATGTTATTATACATGAGTTAATTTCATGTAATCCATTTCAGTTAGTATTTTGTAATCCAATCTGGCGAGAAAGACTAACGTAACTTGTTTCTAAAAGAAATTAACTTTGATTTAACTCACAAGGTCGTGTTAGTGGGTTTATCTTAACAATATTTGTTTTTGGTTGGCATCAGTTGATAGAATATATATGATTTTAAAGTTTCTTTTACAAGGCCTTTCATTCTTGCTTTACAAATTTGACGTTGTCTTTTAATTTTATTTTTGTTAAATCCTAGATTTTACAACAAATTATTTAATTTCATTGTTTTATAAAGATTGTTGTTTATGCCAAATAAAAAAAAAAGGGTGTTGCGAATGATCAAAGTTTATTATCCTAGTATCAAATAGTTATGTGAGTATGTTACATTCTCCAATACTTTGGACAAACTTTATATCTATGTGCAAGAAGTTTTAGATCATGGACTTTTGATATCACAAGGTTGACAACACTATATTTGAATAAATCTTTTGCTTCAAGTGACTTAAGTTGTGATAGCATTGTCTTTGAGATGTTTTATTTCATTTATATACCACAATGTCTTCTATTTATAATTTATCTTTATAATTTACATTGCTTTTGAGATGTTATTAACTATTTTATACATATATTATTGGATAAAGCAAATAAACATCAAAATTTGTTGTTCTTTTTATCACTCTTTTGAAAGAGTATAAATATACTTAAAATTGACACCCGAAGTGTCATACTCTCTAAATCTCATTATAAATTTTGGAAGGTCAAAATAATTAATAAATTTTACATGACTCAATTATGCAACTATTTCTCAATATATATTATATGAAAAGAGGAGTGTTTATTTGGAAAAACTGGATAAAAGATTTCCATTTATCACACCTGAGATATGCTACTGAAGTAGAAATATAACTAAAAGAGTATGGATAGTTTGAAATAATTCCACACCCGTCTGACTGGATGTTTTTAGATTCTATCACATTTTTAATGTGATTACATATTTATCATTGTAAAAGTTAATGATCATAGACATAATTGAGAAGTTGTAATAATGAAATCGATCATACAGAATTGTAATGATGGTCATGTTAATAATGAGATGGACCACCAAAAGTGGCAAACTAAGGAATGGTTATATAACATGATGGTTTGAACTTTAAAGTTACAAGACACTCCCGTATCTAACATTTTGTATTACATACGTGCAAGTAATACATATACGATCATAAACCAGAAGTTTATGGATCATAATTAATTAATTAATTAATTAGTTGGTATGACCGGTTAGACCACATCGAGTTAATGATGATGTGAACATAATGAAGAACTTGAAGATTCTTCTAGCTGATAACATGTATTGTTTGCTCTTGAGGGAAATTGTGTATTTGCCAATTAAGGGTGTGTATCCCTAAATATTCTGGAAGTGATTAAGGGGTATGCATATCCCAACATGATACCATTTAGTGTTTTAAATCGATGCATTGTCTAAATTGTTATCTAATTCACAACTTGATGTTTGTGTAATTTATGGCTTAGTTAATAAGATAGCAAGCACAATATTCCAGATTGCATGTATTTATTAGTGGTGACGCTAAGTTTATTTCCCTAGCTATTAATGATCGGCGGAATAAGTGTTGAACTTCCTATAGATTATGATCATACACGAATGGCTTTTGTTAAGATGATCATTAAACGTCTACGGTTGATAGCAAAGACAATAATCATGAGAGCAAGTTCATGTTTATATATGAGTACATGTAATTTTACATGCAATAACATTAATCACATCAAGCCAACATGTTGTAATAGTTTATCCCCGTTATAGTTGGTTTTTGGTCAGGAATTAAAGATGTCCCTTCTAAGATTTTGGTTGTGTGGTATATATTGAAATTGATCCATCACTACGCACAAAGATGGGACCTTAAAAGATGGTTGGGAATATATGATAACGAATAGAGCCTTTCACGATTTATTTATTAACGACTCATTTAATTGATATCCGTCTCAATGGATTAGCATTCCCAACATTAGGGGAAGATAAAAAGCAGTTGGATAAGAAATGAGTTGGTATGAATTATCATCGATCCTCAAAATTAAAAGTGTGAACCATAAGTTCAAATAATAACTCATTTACAAAGATTAGTGAATCTATTACCAGACGTATTCACTGACCTTAAAAATGTGACTATGTCACATATACCAACTGCTAATGCTCCAATTAAGATGACTGTCCTAGGAGGACAATCACCACATGTTTGTAATGAGTCTGTTGCACGTATGAAGCGTGGTAGACCAGTCGATTCCAATAATAAAATTCCTCGAATGGTGGAGCAACTAATTTGTCACACCCCAACAGATGGCGTAAACATCGGGGCGCGACACTAAGCGAATTAGATTGCTCAAGAGAATCCACAAAACTAATTGTTTCGATATATAGATTAATCAAGATTTCATAAATAAGTCTAAAATGTCAACAACAATTCACATCCAACATAATGTATCAAAATAACATAACGATTCAAATGTGACACCCGGCTTTTCAGGCCGTACCGTACAATTGTAACACGTGTTGTGAATAGGTAACAGGGCTGTATTTGACTGATTATGATGTTTATATATGGTATTTAATGATTTGGCAAATTTAAACCTTGGTAAAAATTATGTTGGCAACAGTAAGATAAACGCTTATCGCGTAACGGCTAAAATGCGAAACGAACGTCGGTGACCACCCGATCAGTGTTAAAATCCTAAAAATAGTCTGTTATGATTAGAATAATAATTTTAATCATATCCGTGTGGAAAAATAATTTAAAACGCTAGGAAACTCTATTTTTCGAGTTTGAGTGCGTACCGCGCGATGCAGCGCGTATGCTGACAAAATACTGTCAACACAGCCTGTCAAGGCAACTGATAATCATTTTAACAATAATTTGATGATTTTATTACTATAGAATGATAAAAATAAATAAAAACGCTTAAATTCCTATTTTTGCGATTTTAAGCGCATACCGCGCAGCACGGCGCGCATACTGCCAAATACCGGCAACGTCGCCAGTCCCCGGCAAACAAAATATTGTTCAATAATATTTTGGTGAGTTTATTTTTATAGGGTGTTAAAAATAATTTAAAACGCGCTAAAACGGGTTAAAACGCTAGATAAAATACCCGGTATCCAATAAAATACTTGTTTAAAATCTATATGTATACATATGTGTGTCTCATTATGTATATATGAGAGCGAAAGAGACAAGGTGGCGGCTTGCATGCTCACCCCTCTCTTCCCTTTTGCCATTTGTCAAGTCTTGGGGCATGTAAGAGTACTTGCAAATCAAATAAGATCTAACACATTCTTGTATAATTTTTGACATTTCAATAACAAAACACACCACACTCTCTCTCTCTAAAAAGCTATGGCCGAACACCCCTATATTCATACATATTCCAAAATTTCCAACTTGTTCTTGAAGATTCAAACCCGTTTCAAAGTGTTTTCAAGTCCATATGGTGATCTAGAAATGATTTCAAAGTGTTTCAAGCCACAATCAAGTCCAATATCACCAAATTTTACTAAAAATCATTCTAGAACTTGAAGGTATAAAATTTATTTTAGAAACCTTGTTTTTGATTCTTGATGTTCTCAATAATGGAAGTTTCTCTTGTTCTTGAAATTAATCACAAACTTGAAATCTAAAAACAAATGGGTTTTTGAATAAATAAAAATGGATGAATATGTGTGTGTGTGTGTGTGTGTAGCCATAGGTATATACGTGTGTATATGTAATTGTGTTTTGATTTTTGCTTGAGTGATTCATGAATAATATGATTCTTGAATGATAGGATACATGCATGAATAAAAAATGTCATAAAAAGAATGATCTAAAAGTGTTTCATGTTTTTGAAAGGGATTTGATGAAAAATTTAACTTTTGAAAGTTCATTTGGGTTAATATATTTCGTATATATGTAGGTATATGTGAATGCATGCATGTAATTTTTGGTCATATAATCATAAATGTAAAAACACTTGCATTTATGTATGAATGATTATGTGATAATGGATGATGTAGGTTATAATTTGTAAGAATATGGATTTAATATGTTCTTGGGTATGACTAAATCATAAATAATTATGATGATGATGTATGAGTGCATTAGATGCACATATATGAACATCCATGATGATATGAAAGCATGAAAATGATGATTTAAACATAATTTGATAAAAATGATTTTTGATCAGATTATAAACACTAAAATATGATTATTTTGAAGTTTTTAATGATATAAAACTTTGTCATAAAGTTTACTAGTCTTGCATGTTGTACTTGGTGCATTAGGAGTTATAAAATATGTGAAATCGCATGATTTATGTGACTTACACAAAAACTGCACTAATCTGATTATGATCACTATTTTAATCAGTAAATAAAATGTATTATGTTAAAATATCAAGTCGTTTCGAGTTGGGATGATTATAGTAACGTTTAACGCAAAACTATGCGTTAAAACGGTCAAAAATCGGCTTTTCGGGTGATTTTTGTAAAACTGATTTAGATCAGTAAATAAACTGATGTTTTTAGTTTAAAAACAAGTGTTTTAACTAATTTTATTTTTACTTGGTGTTTGGTTGGTCATACGTGACTTTCGACGCCCGAAAACGTTACCGAATCGCTAAAATACGCATTTTTCAATGAACACTAGTATGGGTAAATTCTGAGTGAACCTTATGTGATAAAATGTGTTAAGTGATTTAAACATGTAAATGTGATAATATGTTAAGTGTTAACTTGATAGTGGGAAATTTAGACTATGCATGTATGCTTGTACGTTTTGTGCGGTAGAATCGGTAAAAATCACGTTAAATGTGTAACTTGTTTGTCGAGCATGAAATTTGATACATATGAGGAATTTTATGTATATTTGCTTTAAAAATGACAAAATACATAAGTTAACAAGATTTCGTGTGTATCGGTGTTAAATTATGTGAACGTTTATGTATAGATATTACGACACGCAAATCGTAGATATATTGCGTATAAACGGGAGAGAGTTGACGGATGTACACAATAATGGTCACCAATAAAATAGTTCAAGTCGCAAAACCATAAAAATACATATATGGACTCATATATATATTAACGTGCCAACATAATCAAAAATGACAACTTTTCGAGAAAATCTCAAAGTTATGTGACAATTTTAAGAAACAGAGAAACTTAGGATTTATGTGATGTTTATATTGATTTAAAATCATTCCTATATATATAATAGGATGTGTAGAAATCAATCTCTGGGATTGCGCTATTTAAAATACGCACCCAAAGGTGAGTGTCACTAAACCCATCTTTTTACTGTTTTGTATATATTTTGGGGGTAGAACACGTCGTTAAAAGGGTTTAATAATGTTTTCGAAATAATACCTTTTAATATAAAATATATATTTTCGCTGAAAATATATGAAATTTGATCAGTTATACGTTTCGAAGTAAAACGTTTTTGATGAATGAATATTGTATGTACGGTATTTCTTAAGTGAAACAAGACCGTACAGTTGGGGACGAATTCTTGACTAGGTCTCATATGATGGAGAGTAAGGGGAATTCGTACAACGACGTGTATTAAATTGTCATATTAGTAGGATATATATATTGTACGTGAGGCAGACATCATATTGTCCTTCAAGAGGACCCTGCGCCCATGATGTCGTTTAATCAGTTAAGTATTGCACGCGATGAATTGTTGGTAGATCTATCGGGTTGACAACCCCGTCGTGACCGGTCGCCCCGTGTCAAGTCAAACGACGAATTAATATTCAGTTTATTGTCTAGCTTTAATTATCCCTGCATGGTTAATATATAGTTCATATCGTCTAGCTAACATACGAGTCTGAAAGTTGACGCAATAATTTAATATACAAAACCTGGGCAATATATATTACAGTTGTCGGATTGATGAACCGACGGAAGGCCCATGGATTTTATTAAGGAAGTAAAATGGTCTTTCTAAAATTATATGGATCTTTTCAAATAAACACCTAAACAGAAAGTTTTCCTTGGATTAAAATTGTTTGTAAGTGAATATGTGAACTCACCTTCCCTTGTGTTAACACTTGATTTTAACGTGTTCTATAGGTACTTGAGTTCGGCTTTGGGAATTATGGCGTATCTTGTGGTTGTTGATACATGTTTTGTTACTTAAAATGTTGGACTGACTTTTAAAACTTTCTGGGACGAATGTAATAAGATCCGTGAGGATCAAAACAACTTAACTATGTCGTGTCTTAAAACGTAGTGTTTAAATAACTTACATCTAAAATATACTAAAATGTCCAACAATTAAATGCATCGATCGACAAGATATAAATGGGCACCAGCTTCCTTCACCACTACGTTTTATATTCCGCTGCGACGTTTTTGGGATGTGACAGAAGTTGGTATCAGAGCCAATGGTTGTTAGCGAACTAGATGTTTTCGGAGGAAAACACTAGACTTCAATCGAAGAATTTTGAGATTTAAAGTCCAAAATTCTCGAAGCCAAGATTTTTAAATAAATGTGGAAATTTTATCATGTATGAAAACCCTTATGTGTTTATGTGCATACGTGATTTTCTGTTTATTTAGGCCTTATGTGTTACTATTCATGTTGATCACACACTTACTTTGTACGTTTACGATATATCACGTCTCGGCCCATAGAGCCATTAGTAGACCTGCTCATCGATACTGTCGAGCCTGCACTTGAGATTCCTTCGCCCGTCGTTACAGAATCGTTTATTCCGTTACTCGAGTCACGTGTTTTGCTACACCTCTTTTAGGTCTACACTCGCCGTAGGAAGAGGACTCGACCCGTTAGAGAGATCGCATCGACTTCGAGAGTTGAGACAGTGTCCACTTTGAAGAGGCAGAATGGGGTTTGGGTCAATCGCTCTCACTATGTTCGTTACTTCGCCACGTTACGCGGAGGCATGGAGACGATGAAGGACTTAGAGGGACAGATGGACTGTTATGATAAGCTAGAAGAGCTTGTTAGGAAGATGTTGGACTTTCAGGGATTGGAGCGTTAGTTGTTGGTTGTTTTTGTTGTTTGTTTTGTATGTCTCATTTGATGAACCCTATTTTTGGCTTGCATGCCAAATTTTCAGATATTTAGGAGGAAATTTCATATAGACTTGTTGC
Organism: Helianthus tuberosus; assembly: GCA_030545235.1. Classification (NCBI taxonomy): domain Eukaryota; kingdom Viridiplantae; phylum Streptophyta; class Magnoliopsida; order Asterales; family Asteraceae; genus Helianthus; species Helianthus tuberosus. Next base: position 86,439,262 of record CM060373.1, read on the forward strand.
GGGTGTTGATGTAGACACGCCGAATTTTGATTAGTCTTAGCACTAAAAACAAGCTTTGTAAATTTCTGGTATAAATATCGAATGGGTTTCTTTTGGTTCAAAATTTTTTCTCATTAATATGTGGATATTATACATGCGCAATGTTTGGTCCACTACCATTTAATGATTGAATTATTTTTGGTTATCGTCTTATGTGATTATTATTGTTGTAAATAATAGAAACGACGAAAATGCCGCCAAAAGCGAGACAGGATACTGGACTACCTGCCACCCCAGAGGAGTTGGCACGACTCATAACCCAACACGTTAATATTGCCTTGGAACAGCGTGATGCTAACCAAAATGATGGCCAGAAACGTGAATGCGGTACTCCCGGGCAGGATCTTGGTGGGACACAGATTGGAAACCCTTCAGGTAAAATAATAATCGGAAAGTTTTGGTTGTTCATCTGTTATGATCTCATTGGAACGTATTCTTGATTTCTATTAACCATATGAACAGTGCACCGGAGCATACACAAAACAATCCAGGGTTGTAGCCCAAGATCATTTACTGGTGTCCTATGCAATGATGTGACATCGATATGCGTGATATCGGGCTGTCAGAATGAGTCGATTATCCGAGTGTTTTAGCGATCTGAACCTGGAATTGGAGATTCAAAGAAGCGCAAACCCGAGAGCTCCAAGAAGACTCCCGAAGTTAAGAGTAGGAAGAAACGTAACTTGGAGAAAGCAAGTGTAGCTAACCTTAAAGAGTCAGGAAAGGGTAAGGACAACGATGGACAAGAGAAGTGTGTCAGACGTAGCCGAACTGGACATGTGACTTCCCAGTGTTACGCTAAGAGTACATTGGATGGAGCTGCGCTTGAAGGATGCTTTTCATGTGGTGGACAAGGACACTACAAAAGGGAATGCCCGAAATCGAAAGGACAGAACGTTAAGAGCAATTCTGTTGGGACAAGTATTGGAAAGGCAAGTGAGAGTCCTGCTACTGTTACCGGTATGTTTCGAATCAAAAGTCAATCTATGTTCATACTTATAATACTAAAGCTGACTTGAGTTTTGTTCGAAAAACTATGAACCATTGTTGTGTTCACCTACAAGTAAGCTAAGTATAAAGTGCCCGATAGAACTAATAGTTGGTAAATTGATAGAAACTAGCGAGGTCGTTCGTGGCTATAGTATTTAGTTAGACGATTGTAGTTTTAGAGATTGGTTTATTATCAGTGGAGCTGAGAAGCTTTGACGAAGATGCAAGAATGAATTCATTTTCTGAGGATGAAGTAGGGACTAACGCTCGAAGAAGCTAGTTGGAATATTTCATCCTGATGACAATAGAGAGGCGGAAGCTGTTCGCGGGAATCGATTGAGTCGAGTGTTGAGTGTTAATAGTCGAGAGTGGTCAGTAGTGTGATGGATGTGGAAACCGAATGTAGGAACGTCGGAGAGATTTCTATCAATCGCAACTATTCGGAAGTCTTTCTGAAAAGACTTACCTGGATTTTCCCTGCGAGATGGATTGAATTTCGAATCGATCTGACTCACGGTGCTGCGCCCGATTGCACAATCTTCTTATAGATTTAAGCACCGCCTGAAATGATTGAAATGACGAGATATTTTTAAGAGCTTTTGGACAAGGGTTTCATTCGATTGAGCTTTTCGCCTTAAGATGCATCTGCTTTGATGGAATAAAGAAGAATGGATTCTTCAGGATATGTGAGGACTTCAAAAATCCGAGCAAGTTGACTATCAAGAATCAGTACCTTATTACCGAGGATTTGACAATTTGTTCAATCAGGCTACCGGGACTCAGCCGCTATACGAGGAATCGATCTACGACTAGGATATTATCAGTTGAAGGTTGCTACTAAGGAAATTTCGAGACTGCTCTTTAAACGTGACATGGCCATTACGAGATATTAGTCATACCCTTTGATTTAATTAATGTGCCATTTAAATTCATAAAATCTCATGAATAGGGTATGGAAACTCTAATCAGGTGAGTTCGTGATAACCGTCATCCACGACATGTTTGTCTATACACGAACCAAAGAGAATCATGAGTAACGTTTGGAGTTAATTATGGAATTGGAAAAGATGATGAAAGTATGCTTATAGATCAGTTTGAGATTGGGAAGCGTGTATCATGGACTTGGAAGGAAGTTAAGATACTCACATGCCCTTGGCAGAGATATCTTACAACAATACTTAACAAGCTAGTATTTAGGTGCTCAGTTTGAAGCATTGCATGGATGAAGAGTTGATCATCGCTACATGGAGATAACATGACAAAGGACAATTAACCAGACCTTAGTTTATCTAGGAAACCAGCGACAGGATTTGTCTAGATCGAGGGAAGGTTAAAGGTCGCCAATTGATCAACAGAAGGATTCATGGACAATTGAAGGAACTATTGCAATTTCAGATTGAAGATTCGGTTCTGTTAAAGGAGTTATATTGAGAGAGATGCTATAGGGTTTAGCAGAGGAAAGAAAAGCTGAGCCACATTGACTTGATCCTTTCGAGAGATGCCATTTGTCAAGTCTTGGGGCATGTAAGAGTACTTGAAAATCAAATAAGATCTAACACATTCTTGTATAATTTTTGACATTTCAAAAACAAAACACACCACACACTCTCTCTCTCTCTAAAAAGCTACGGCCGAACACCCCTATATTCATACATATTCAAAAATTTCCAACTTGTTCTTGAAGATTCAAACCCATTTCAAAGTGTTTTCAAGTCCATATGGTGATCTAGAAATGATTTCAAGGTGTTTCAAGCCACAATCAAGTCCAATATCACCAAATTTTACTAAAAATCATTCAAGAACTTGAAGGTATAAAATTATTTTAGAAACCTTGTTTTTTGATTCTTGATGTTCTCAATAATGGAAGTTTCTCTTATTCTTGAAATTAATCACAAACTTGAAATCTAAAAACAAATGGGTTTTTGAATAAATAAAAATGGATGAATATGTGTGTGTGTGTGTGTAGCTGTAGGTATATATGTGTGTATATGTAATTGTGTTTTGATTTTTGGTTGAGTGATTCATGAATAATATGATTCTTGAATGATAGGATACATGCATGAATCAAAAATGTCATAAAAAGAATGATCTAAAAGTGTTTCATGTTTTTGAAAGGGATTTGATGAAAAATTTAACTTGTGAAAGTTCATTTGGGTTAATATATTTCGTATATATGTAGGTATATGTGAATGCATGCATGTAATTTTTGGTCATATAATCATAAATGTAAAAACACTTGCATTTATGTATGAATGATTATGTGATAATGGCTGATGTAGGTTATGATTTGTAAGAATATGGATTTAATATGTTCTTGGGTATGACTAAATCATAAATAATGATGATGATGATGATGATGATGATGATGATGATGATGATGATGATGTATGAGTGCATTAGATGCACATATATGAACATGCATAATGATATGAAAGCATGAAAATGATGATTTAAACATGAGTTGATAAAAATGATTTTTGATCAGATTATAAACACTAAAATATGATTATTTTGAAGTGTTTAATGATATAAAACTTTGTCATAAAGTTTACTACTCTTGCATGTTGTACTTGGTGCATTAGGAGTTGTAAAATATGTGAAATCGCATGATTTATATGACTTACACAAAAACTGCACTAATCTGATTATGATCACTATTTTAATCAGTAAATAACATGTATTGTGTTAAAATATCAAGTCGTTTCGAGTTGGGATGATTATAGTAACGTTTAACGCAAAACTATGCGTTAAAACGGTCAAAAATCGGCTTTTCGGGTGATTTTTGTAAAATTGATTTAGATCAGTAAATAAACTGATGTTTTTAGTTTAAAAACAAGTAGTTTAACTAATTTTAAGTTTACTTGGTGTTTGGTTGGTCATAGGTGACTTCCGACGCCCGAAAACGTTACCGAATCGCTAAAATACGCATTTTTCAATGAACACTAGTATGGGTAAATTCTGAGTGAACCTTATGTGATAAAATGTGTTAAGTGATTTAAACATGTAAATGTGATAATATTTTAAGTGTTAACTTGATAGTGGGAAATTTAGACTATGCATGTATGCTTGTACGTTTTGTGTGGTAGAATCGGTAAAAATCACGTTAAATGTGTAACTTGTTTGTCGAGCATGAAATTTGATACATATGAGGAATTTTATGTATATTTGCTTTAAAAATGACAAAATATATAAGTTAACAAGATTTTGTGTGTATCGGTGTTAAATTATGTGAACGTTTATGTATAGATATTACGACGCGCAAATCGTAGATATATTGCGTATAAACGGGAGAGAGTTAACGGATGTACACAATAATGGTCACCAATAAAATCGTTCAAGTCGCAAAACCATAAAAATATATATATGGACTCATATATATATTAACGTGCCAACATAATCAAAAATGACAACTTTTTGAGAAAATCTCAAAGTTATGTGACAATTCTAAGAAACAGAGAAACTTAGGATTTATGTGATGTTTATATTGATTTAAAATCATTCCTATATATATAGTAGGACGTGTAGAAATCAATCTCTGGGATTACGCTATTTAAAATACGCACCCAAAGGTGAGTGTCACTAAACCCCTCTTTTTACTGTTTTGTATATATTTTGGGGGTAGAACATGTCGTTAAAAGGGTTTAATAATGTTTTCAAAATAAAACATGCCTTTTAATATAAAATATATATTTTCGATGAAAATATATGAAATTTGATAAGTTATACGTTTCGAAGTAAAACGTTTTTGATGAATGAATATTGTATGTACGGTATTTCTTAAGTGAAACAAGACCGTACAGTTGGGGACGAATTCTTGACTGGGTCTCATATGATGGAGAGTAAGGGGAATTCGTACAACGACGTGTATTAAATTGTCATATTAGTAGGATATATATATATATATTGTACGTGAGGCAGACATCATATTGTCCTTCAAGAGGACCCTGCGCCCATGATGTCGTTTAATCAGTTAAGTATTGCACGCGATGAATTGTTGGTAGATCTACCGGGTTGACAACCCCGTCGTGACCGGTCGCCCCGTGTCAAGTCAAACGATGAATTAATATTCTGTTTATTGTCTAGCTTTGATTATCCCTATATGGTTAATATATAGTTCGTATCGTCTAGCTAACATACGAGTCTGAAAGTTGACGCAATAATTTAATATACAAAACTTGGGCAATATATATTACAGTTGTCGGATTGATGAACCGACAGAAGGTCCATGGATTTTATTAAGGAAGTAAAATGGTCTTTCTAAATTATATGGATGTTTTTAAACAAACACCTAAACAGAAAGTTTTCCTTGGGTTAAAATTGTTTGTAAGTGAATATGTGAACTCACCTTCCCTTGTGTTGACACTTGATTTTAACGTGTTCTACAGGTACTTGAGTTCAGCTTTGGGAATTATGGCGTATCCTGTGGTTGTTGATGCATGTTTTGTTACTTAAAATGTTGGACTGACTTTTAAAACTTTCTGGGACGAATGTAATAAGATCCGCGAGGATTAAAACAACTTAACTATGTCGTGGTTGTGTCGTGTCTTAAAACGTAATGTTTAAATAACTTACATCTAAAATATACTAAAATGTCCAACAATTAAATGCATCGATCGACAAGATATAAATGGGCACCAGCTTCCGTCACCACTACGTTTTATATTCCGATGCGACGTTTTTTGGATGTGACATCAAATATTGTTCAAAATTTGTCTAATTATCTAAGATGAGTTTCTAAGCATCATCCTAGCTTGTTTTCTTGATTCCCGGCTACTATCAACCTACAACATGTATTAAAATACAATCAACAAAAATATTGGCGAGCATGCAAATTTGAATATATAGCATAATAGTTTGAAAACTCATATCCAACATGAATACATATCACAAGTTTCAACATTCTAGTTTACGTGGTTCATATGATAACCCAAGTTTCCAACGCGTTAACATGCCTTTCCTACTTCGACGCATCGAAGAGGAGGTAAAAGATTCAAAACTTAACAAAACTCCCAAGACTCAAGGAGAGGTGCGTTACCCCCATAGCGCTACAATTGTTAAGGCGAATTACACATAAGAATCAAACGTTCACATAGCATAAAAGTCTCAAGTTTCACATGTATCATGTTTTCATGTTTAATGTGGATAGAGCATGTTTCAACTAAGTTTCAAGTGTCAAGTGTCAAGTGTTTTTGATATAGAATACATGTTGCATCCCAAAAGTGTTAAAACAAAAAGTTATCGAGTATACTCACAGTGGGTGCTTAGAACCAAACACTACCTAATTGGATCGAAGGGAGAGCTGGATCAGCCTGCGTGCGGGGAACAGAGCATAAGTCCTCTAAGTGCTGACCCGGTCGGGAACAGAGTGTCGAATGGTGCAAAAATCGAGTTAAAGTATCGGACAGACTACCTGAGCGGATGGTCATCCGAGCGGATGACCATTCGAACGGATGGCCATTCGAACAGTGGGTATTTGTGAACTGTTAAAGTTTTCAAGGTTTTGATCATAGTGTCCTGTAAAACAAACAACAAGTGTCATCATAATCAGATCATCTGGAAGAATGGTCATCCGATCGGATGGCCATTCGAACAGATGGTCATTGAGTGAAGTTTCGTGAAATTTTCTAAGTTTTGAGTTAACGGTGATGGTGCGACGACGTGTTAAACAATGGAAACATACCAAACCCAGATCGTTCGATCGGATGGGCATCACCCCTTTTCGAACCGACGAGCTGCTTCTGATGAAGTTTGATGTTTGGACCGTCAATCGGCCCGTTTTATGGTGGAATTCAGTTCTCAAGCCGGCTTTCGACTAAGGAATGAATCGAAAGTCTGTTTGAGTCTGATTTCACCCATGTTTTGTATAAAAATTGAAGAAAAGTTCAAAAATCAGTTGTAAAACGTGATGTTCATCAGATCTGAGCTGGAAACATGTGAAATTCCGTCAGATCTGGTGTAAAAAGTGTGAGATTCCTTTAGGTTTTGTAAAAAAGTTGTGAAAATCTGTTAGATCTGGGACCAATCTTGTTTAAATGGTGCTCCACAACAGTTTGCATAAACAACCTAGTGGAAACCACCTTCAACAGGTCCAAATCAGGTGGTTTTCGAGAAAATGTTGAAGTGTTTGTGTGATTTTGATGAAGAATATGGTGTAGAAGTGATAAATGATGAAGGTTGAACAAGATTTGAGGAGAAATACTTACGGAATGGCCTTGAATCTCGATTAAAGTAACTGAGAGTGCGTGTGGTCGAATGGTAGAGTGTACAGGTGAGAGAATGAAGGGTCAAGGGTTCTATTTATAAGTGATAGTGACAGCTAGTCGGTGGAGAGGTGCAAGGGGTCGGAGGGCTTTCCGGTCGAATGGCCATCCGGTCGGATGTTCATCCGATCGGATGTCCATTCGGACAGCCGATACCCATTTGCTAGTTTTTCGACTTTGGTTCGTTTTACGAGCTAGATTAAGTGCTGCGTTGCGTATTATTGTGAGTAACCATTACATGGTATTATTACACAATTAACACAAAAGTCTCCATGTTTCGAGTTTGCGTTTTAGCTAGTTTCCCGTTCAGTAAGCATCAAGTTTCTCGTTCAGCCAAGTATCAAAGTCTCTTGTTCATTAAGTATCAAGTGTCAAGTTTCTAGCATCACAAGAGTCAAGATTCACACTTTTCATGTATAAAGCATCACAAAAGCATCACATAGAGTAAAAGTTTCACATAGTTTAACACGATTAAGCATCACAAGGTAGGAAGTATGACGAGACTTGCCAAAATATAAAAGTTTCAAAACGCAGGGCGTTACAGTCTCCCCTCCTTTAGGAGATTTCATCCCCAGAATCTAAGAGGAAGACTGCTCGAAGAGCTGTGGATACTTGGTTTTCATTTTACTCTCGAGATCCCAAGTGAATTCGGCACCACGCTTTCCTTCTTATCGCACCTTAACTATGGAAATTTTGCTGCGCCTCAGTCGCTTGGTACCTCGGTCCATGATTTCGACCGGTTTTTCCACAAAATGAAGAGTCTCGTTTATTTGCAAGTCTTTGATGGGAACCTGGAGTTTCTCATCGGCTAAGCCCTTCCTGAGGTTAGAAACATGGAATGTCGGGTGTACATTGCTAAGCTCTTGAGGCAAATCAAGTCGGTAAGCCACCTTTCCAACCCTTTCGAGTATCTTGAAAGGACCCACGTAGCGAGGGCCAAGCTTTCCCTTTTTACCAAGGAGATACTTTGAGTAGAACGTGACCTCTAACATTAAATTCCAGGGGCTTACACCTTTTGTCAGCATAGCTCTTTTGTCTGCTCCTAGCCTTGATCAAGTTATCGCGGATTTGAAGAATCTTATCCATCGTCTCTTCAATGATTTCAGGGCCAGTAAGTTGCTTGTCACCAATCTCATGCCAACTAAGAGGAGATCGGCACTTGCGGCCGTACAAAGTTTCAAAAGGAGCCATCTGAATACTTGAATGATAGCTGTTGTTGTATGAGAATTCGATCAATGGTAAATGTACATCCCAATTACCACCAAAGTCGATGACACAAGAACGGAGCATGTCCTCTAGGGTTTGTATAGTGCGTTTAGTCTGTCCATCCGTTTGAGGATGAAAGGCTGTACTAAGATTCAAGTGAGAACCCATAGCAGACTGAAAAGTTTGCCAAAGGCGTGAAGTGAAACGACCATCACGGTCAGAGATAATGTCAATGGGTATACCATGACAACATATGATTTCATCAGTGTAGATTCGAGCGAGTTTCTCCACTTTGAAATCTTCACGAATAGGAAGAAAGTGGGCTGATTTGGTCAAACGGTCGATGATTACCCATATACTATCATGACCGGAAGGTGTACGAGGTAGTTTAGTTATAAAGTCCATAGCTATGCTATCCCATTTCCAAACAGGGATTTCGAGTTGTTCAAGAAGGCCTGAAGGACGTTGATGTTTGGCTTTGACCTTTGAACATGTTAGACATTTCAAGACGTACGCAGCGATGTCCTTTTTCATACCAGGCCACCAATAAGTCTTACGCAAGTCGTGGTACATCTTATCAGCACCAGGATGAATAGAGTATCAGGATTTGTGAGCCTCATTCATGATGAGCTCACTGAGATTGTCGCGATCCGACACCCAGATGCGATCTAGATAGTATTTCAACGATTAGACTACCTTCGTTGGCTGACGAGTATTGTGCTTCACAAATACAGGCATGAAGATTACTAGTGATCTGGAAACAACGGATTCTACTGACATGAGTCATACGACTAAGAGCATCGGCCACGACATTCGCCTTGCCAGGATGGTAGCGAATCTCGCAGTCGTAGTCATTAAGTAACTCTACCCATCGTTACTGACACACATTCAGTTCCTTCTGGTTAAAGATGTGTTGCAGGCTCTTATGGTCAGTGAAAACCACGCACTTAGTACCATATAGGTAGTGTCGCCAAATCTTTAACGCAAAAACAACTGCGCCAAGCTCTAAATCATGGGTAGTATAGTTTTTCTCATGTATTTTGAGCTGTCGGGAGGCATAAGCGATGGCCTTGTCCTACTGCATGAGCACACAACCAAGGCCACAGTTTGAGGCATAGCAATATACCACGAAGTCATCATTCCCATCAAGGAGGGCAAGTACAGGAGCGTTACAGAGCATATTCTTAAGAGTTTGAAAGGATTCCTCTTGCTCAGGACTCCAAGCAAAAGGTTTCTCTTTCTGAGTTAACGAAGTGAGAGGGACGACGATCTTGAAAAGTCTGATATGAATAGTTGGTAATAACCCGCCAATCCCAAGAAGGAACGAATCTCAGAGGCAGATTTAGGCGTACTCCAATTCTTCACTACTTCAATTTTGGAAGGGTCAACATGAATTCCTTGTTTACTAACAACGTGCCCGAAAAAATTGTACTTCATTAATCCAAAATTCGCACTTAGAAAACTTTGCATATAAGCGTTCACCACGTAAAAGTTCTAACATGAGGCATAAATGGCGTTCATGATCAGCTCGAGTTTTTGAATAGATAAGAATATCATCAATAAAGACTATCACAAAACGATCCAAATAAGGTTTACAAACACGATTCATAAGATCCATGAACACAGCGGGTGCATTGGTCAAACCAAAAGGCATAACCACGAACTCGTAGTGCCCATAACGGGTGCGAAATGCGGTTTTGGGGATATCTTCTTCGAGAACACGGAGCTGATGATAACCAGATCAGAGGTCGATTTCAGAGAAACAACTTGCGCCTTGGAGTTGGTCGAATATATCATCGATACGAGGGAGAGGATAACGATTCTTAATGGTGAGTTTGTTAAGTTCACGGTAGTCGATGCCCATGCGAAATGAACCATCTTTCTTCTTGAAGAAAACCACAGGAGCACCCCAAGGTGAGGTACTTGGATGTATAAAGCCTTTATTGAGTAGTTCCTGCAGTTGACTAGATAATTCTTGCATCTGAGAGGGTGCAAGTCAGTACGGAGCTTTGGCGATAGGAGTCGAACCGGGTATGAGGTCGATACGAAAATCAACAGATCGATGAGGAAGACTAGGAACATCTTCAGGAAAGACATTAGGGAAATCACACACTACTGGAACATCACTTACGCTCTTTCCCTTGCCCTTTTATTCCACTATGTGGGCCAAGAAGGCAAAGTACGGTTTACATAAGCATTTATTCGCTTGAGTGCATGATATCAACTTCAGTCCTCTAGAAGGTCGGTCTCCATAGACGTGCAAAGTATCACCAGACGGAAGAGGTAAACGAACGTACTTCTCGTGACAGGCGATTTTAGCATGGTTCTTACGCAACCAATCCATGCCGACTATGATATCGAAGCTGCCCAATTGCATGGGTATGAGGTCAATAGTGAAAACGTGATCGTTAAGAGTCAGGGAACAATCACGGAGGATAGAATCAACTAGAATAGACTTACCATCGGCAATCTCAACAGAGAACGACTTAGGTAGTTTAGAGCGCGCACAGTTTAACAAAGATTCAAATTCTATGGACACAAAGCTTTTGTCGGCACCAGTATCAAATAGTATCAAAGCGTAAAGATTATTAACGAGAAACGTACCATTAACGACATCATTGTCGTTACGCTCCTGATTCACATTGATGTTGAACGCTCGTCCTCGAGCGGCTTGTTGTTGCTCCTGATTTAGCTGGGGACATTGGGGACGGAGATGAGTAGTGTCTCCAAACTTGTAGCAGGCTCACACGTTGTTTGCTGGTTTGGGGTTCTGAGGAGCTGGTAGGGCTGGTGCTGCTTGCTGAACTTGATTGGCTTGACCGCAGTAAGGGGTTGTGTGACCATAGTGATTGCAGTTGGTACACATATGACAGGTCGCGTTGACAGGGTGATGATAGTTTCCAGTGGCACACTTGGGATGAACCTCGGTGTACGACTTCTTGGTGTTTTCTGGAGCAGGAGGGTTTGGAGTAGCAGCAGGCACAATAGCGTTGCCAGCAGGGTTTGAATTCGCAACAGGGACAATTGCGATGCAGCCAGAGTTTTGAGACTTTCGTTTCTTGTTCTTGCTGCCACTTGGTTGCTGGGTAATCTGGTTAGCTGGTTTCGAGGTAGCAGAGTTTCCAAACTCTTTATCACGAACACGGTTGTTGTTCAGACTTGCTGCAAGACGGTAAACTTCTTCAATAAAGTCAAGTTGGGCTGCTTCAATGGTGTCACACATAGCAGGAGGTAACCCATGGATGTACTTTGTGATCATGCGTTTGGGAGTAGACACCAAGTGAGGTAGGATTATGCTGAGTTGCTTGAAACGGGTAGTATAAGCCAGATTGTTATCTCCAACTTGTTTCAGATTCCAGAATTCATCCTCATGTTTCTGCTGCTCATGAGGAGGGCAGAATTCAAGCATCACGAGTTCCCTAACCTCGGCCTATGGTAAAGCATAAGCTTCATCATTAGAGCGAATGTTCCTCTCATTTGTCCACAATTCCAGAGCTCTGCCTTGAAACACGCCAGTTGCACTCCTAGTCTTTAGATGCTCAGGGCACTCACTGTTGATGAAAGTAACTTCTATTCTGTCGAACCACTCCAGCATTGCAGTTACCCCATCACTGCCCGTGAAAGGCTTAGGGTTGCAAGAGACAAAGTGTTTGTAGTTGAAGCTCACAGGCTTAGGCTGGAATGCTTTGGAGTCAACAGAGGAGGGAGGAGTGTTTAATCCCTGGATTTCAGTGACAATCTTGGGAACAATGCGTGCAATCTAGTCGGCCATAAAAGATATTAACTTCTTCTGGGTGTTGGCCTTTGACCTCTTGTCTGGGTTGGAGAGACGACTTGATGATATCTAAAGAGTCAGATTAAGGATCAGGTGAGACTCGATCATAATGTTTTGTTTAATAATATAGTTTCACGAACACGTAGCATAGTTTCACATAACTGCATAAAAGACTCAAGTTGTTTCACACATCACAATACGTTCATCATATTTCACATAGTTTAATCAAGTTGTTTCACATAGCATAAAACGTTCAACATGTTTCTCATAGTTTAACCAAGACTTTCTCATAGTATGAAATGAATAAAGCATCATAAATTTAGTTTGATCCTGAGGGATTATTGTTTTTGTTTTAGATTGCGGAGATACGTGCAATTTGTGTAACAGTTTCAAAACGAGAAGAGTATCAAGCATAAAACCACTTGTAAATCGAGATAACACAAAAAGGTAGGCTCATAAAACATAGGATTGTTTCAGGTAGAGAAACGTTGACTAACCAAAGAAAATCGAAACCCTTTCAATCTAAGGTATCGCGTTTTGGCCTACTTAGACAAATACGTTCATCGATGTTAGGCCTGCGATATTTATCCTTTTGGTTACTACACGTCCTTAACAGATTGGGAAAATTCGAGACTTAGGCGAGTCTGAGAATCAAGGAGTGGGACTAGTTATCAAGATGCGAGTTTCACCTCTAACTTGGTAACATCGTACCCTAATATTGTTGGTACTTACCAAAAGATAAGACCACTAGAATAAGGGTTGGAAATTTCCCTTCAAAGTTTGGATGTCACTCATATCTTGAGGGTAAATCTCGTGCAAAAATACAAGTATAGCGGGCTGAAAGTCGGCATCAAAGGCAGGAATCACCCCTGTTTGGATGAGTCATTTTGATTTTGTTACAAGACTATTTTCAAAGCATCCAAATGTGTATTGTGTTATCCTTAGGAAAGGCATGTGAGTTTAACAAGGAAGTATTTCTAGGAAGCATGTAAGGTAGAATGCATAAGTTTTAAACAACAAATAAGAGTCAAAGTTCCTAGAACTATAGACTAGGGCAAAGCATTCCTACTTTTCCTAATTCCCTATAGTTATGGCTATGATACCAATCTATCACACCCCAACCGATGGCGGAAACATCGGGGTGCGGCACTAAGCGAATCAGATTGCTCAAGAGAATCCACAACACTAATTGTTTCGATATATAGATTAATCAAGATTTCATAAATAAGTCTAAAATGTCAACCACAATTCACATCCAACATAATGTATCAAAATAACATAACGGTTCAAATATTGTTCAAAATTTGTCTAATTATCTAAGATGAGTTTCTAAGCATCATCCTAGCTTGTTTTCTTGATTCCCGGCTACTATCAACCTGCAACATGTATTAAAATACAATCAATAAAAATGTTGGCGAGCATACAAGTTTGAATACGTAGCATAATAGTTTGAAAACTCATATCCAACATGAATACATATCACAAGTTTCAACATGCTAGTTTACGTGGTTCATATGATAACCTAAGTTTCCAACGCGTTAACATGACTTTCCTACTTCGACGTATCGAAGAGGAGGTAAAAGAATCAAAAACTTAACAAAAATCCCAAGACTCAAGGAGAGGTGCGTTACCCCTATAGCGCTACAACTGTTAAGGCGAGTTACACATAAGAATCAAACGCTCACACAGCATAAAAGTCTCAGGTTTCGCAAGTATCATGTTTTCATGTTTAATGCGGATAGAGCATGTTTCAAATAAGTTTAAAGTGTCAAGTGTTTTTGATATAGAATAAATGTTGCATCCCAAAAGTGTTAAATCAAAAAGGGATCGAGTATACTCACAGTGGGTGCTTAGAACCAAACACTGCCTAATTGGATCGAAGGGAGCGCTGGATCAGCCTGTGTGCAGGGAACAGAGCATAAGTCCTCTAAGTGCTGACCCGGTCGGGAACAGGGTGTCGAATGGTGCAAAATCCGAGTTAAAGTATCAGACAGACTACCTGAGCGGATGGTCATCCGGACGGATGGTCATCCAGACGAATGACCATTCGAACAATGGGTGTTTGTGAACTGTTAAAGTTTTCAAGGTTTTGATTATAGTGTCCTGTAAAACAAACAACAATTGTCATCATAATCAGATCATCTGGATGAATGGTCATCTGATCGGATGGCCATTCGGACAGATGGTCAGTGAGTGAAATTTCGTGAAATTTTCTAAGTTTTGAGTTAACAGTGATGGTGCGACGACGTGTCAAACAACGAAAACATACCAAACTGTGACACATGTGTCAATACGACCATCAAACAAATACCAAACCAATGAAATATTGTGTTTCATACTTGGGATTTGTATAAATATGTGTATCATTTGCACATATTAATTCTTGTTCGATTTCGAGCTTTAAATCGCTTTCAGGAAGCTTATACGCGAACTGATGCGTAAACGAAATCAGTTTAACGCAAAAAACACTCTGGAACAGTGACATAGGCTCAAAATACCTTAAATAACCTTTACATAACTTAGAAATAAGTTTTGAAGGGTTTGGTGTGTCAAAAACAAGTTTATTTGATCGTAGGGACTATTTGCGTCAAACTACGAAACTATGCCGATTTGTATGGTAACGAACATTCCGGAACTTGATCATAAGTTAAAAATACCCTAAATATCCTTTACATAGCTTAGAAATAGGCTTTGAGGGGTTCGGTATGCGAAAATAAACTTATTGGTCAATCAGGGACTAAAAGCGTCAAAAAGTGCACAAGTTTGCATTTACGCGCATATCATACGTTCTGAACATATCCGGACATCCAAAAATTTTTGTAATCATTAAAATATTTTATTTTAATGATTGGAATGCAAAAATACCATTCGTCGCGTAATTTGGATCGTTTTCGTGTCCGTTTGAGTTTTCGTCGTAATTAACCGAACAACGCGACCGTACGGCCAAACGAACCGACATCTGAGATGTTTTGAGCATATTTCATGTTCCCTATACTTTAACTTCATTGTAGAGCCTTGAAATGGGGTTAACGGGGCTTAAACGTGTCAAAAATGCATCAAAAACCAAGTTTTGGGCTTGCAGGGACTAAAACTGACAATCTGCCAAACTATTCTAGGAGGGGCGCGTAAGATATTGTCTGGGTCTACGTGGCCCGTGACAAACTGTCAGAAAAAAACATTGAACTTGGTCTTTTGAGCTGAATTTGATGGTTTTTATCCCTGAATTCTGATACCATTTGATGGTTTTTGAGTTCCCCATGTATTGTAAACAATGGGTAACACTTGGATGGCTAGGATTAAAGCACAAATTTCGAGAAACGATCCTGATGGTTCTTGGAATTCTATAAATACCACCATTTTTCATTCATTCAACTCACACATTTGCTCTAATCTGCTCTAAGTTGAAGCCTTAGCTTCATACCTGAGTATTTTAGATCAAATCTTCCTTGCTTGGACCTTTTGTGAGTATTCTTTCATGTTATTTATGCTTTTTAAGCATGAAAGTCAAATAGTGTTTGACTTTCTGCTTTGACCAGGTTATGGTCAACACAAAGTTCGTTTGAACTTTGCAACATGAGCGTAATCACGATGGTTATAGTCCCTTTTGACTATACCTACTGATTACCACGTTGATTAGTCGAAGTGACGAGTCAAAGTTTCGGTCAAAATGTCGTTTATGTGCATTTTGAGATGAAACTATCCTTGGATATCAAAACCTGTTTTCTAACTTAGTTAAACATGTTTTAACATGTTTAACTCGTCACTTTTAGTCTAGTGCTTGTATAGGGTCGTAAGATAAGCGGTCTTAACAACCGCTTAGACTTTCGAACCCGACCCGTTTGATCGATCATTAGGATCCGACCAACCATATTATGTGACCATAGTTGTATAGGGAATAACCTTCCGAGGTTATACCTTATGGTCACTTAGTTCAATTAGTTGTATGATAGGTGGTTTATATGCCTTAGGTAAATGACCAAAATGCCCTTTTCATGCATAATTGGTATTTAAGCATATGTAACTTAACTTTTGTCACCTAAACTGATTATGCAACATATTTAAACATGTTAGGGCATATAATACTTGTCATAGGACTAGTTAGGCATCTCGAACGCGCATTCGCGCAAACGACGCTTTAAAGTAGCGTAAGCTACCTTAATGGGTCGTAACGGGTCGTAAGCACTTAGGATAGGTTCCGATTTAGAATGTAGGTTTTGTTAAACCATATCACATGAGCTCCAATTCTCATTTGGTTTACGAAACCTCATTCTACCCGATCTTCCGATTTAGGTGCCGATTGTTTAACTAGCGATCTGATTACTAGGTACCACTTGATTCCTTGATTTCCGAGCATTCTTAGGACACTTAATCGAGGATACTTACAATCTCAAGTGAGTACATAGTCCCCTCTTTTACGTTTTCAAATGTTTTGGGGTGATACATATGTGCCGATACGCTATTTTCATGATTTCGACTATATGATACACATGCATAGTACTATCTTTTGACGAATTAAACTATTATCCATGATTTAAACACCGATTTCAAAAGTTTGTTAGAACTATTTGTTCATTTATACTGTTATTTATACATTCATTAACAATGATCAAGCCGATTGGTAGTACGATATAGCGCTATAGGACTAGACACCCCATTCCTGTTGTATGGAATGTCAGAAACCAAATTTTAACCAAATAGAATTTGCCTTTGTGGTATTTCTATAGTCTATAAAGTGTAGTTTGATGCACTAAGGTTTGAATGTATTACCAAATTGCGATATCTGGTATATTTCGATATACTACCAACGTGATACTGTTTGCTAAAGCATAATTTGATATGTTATTGATTACTAAAATATAGTTTGATATATTACAAAACCACGATATTAGGTGTGTTTCGACATACTACCAACGTGATATTGTTTACTAAAGTATATTTGATATACTACCGACATTGTTATTTCACATACTAAAGTATATTTTAATATACTACCAAGGCATAGTTGATGTGCTATTTTCGAATCCAAAGCATAAGTTGATATGTTATTTACAAAACCAAAGTATAATGTATTATACTACCGATGTTTTTCATTCTTAAACCAAAGTATACTTGTGATATACTACCGAATCTATTTATCTATTTCAAAACTAAAGTATATTTAGGTATACTACTCATCCGCTTATCTCAAAACCAAAGTATATTTTTGCATATACTATAAACATTTTACCAAAACGACGCATTTTAGAAACAAAACTTTTACAAGGATTCATGGTTATTTTTGAAAACATAAAACCTTTTCTTGTGTTATCCAAAGCCATGAGTCTAATACACAAATCCTATGTTACTCACAGGCATTTTTATGCTGACGTACCTATTTTTACATATGTTTCAGGTGCTGCTATGTGACTATTATTGATGCATGCTACACATAGGATGGACTTGTGCCTTAGCAACTTTAAAATTTGAGATACAATTGTTTGTACTTATTTGATTTGTAATAAAACAATGAGTTCAATAATTCAATAAAACGAAACTATTTAATCCATGGTTGTGAAACAATGATTCTGTTACGACACTCCCCGACGTTTCCACCATGGTTTGTTGTTTTACGTGGTCGGGGTGTGACAGAAAAGTTGGTATCAGAGCCAATGGTTATAGGGAATTAGGTTATTAGTAATGCTTTGACCTAGACTATAACCTTCCTAGGACCCTGACACAAGTTATCTTGTGTTTAGTCTTAAAACAATACCGTCACCTATCTTTAGGTGACAACCAAAACAAGAACACAAATTACGAATCTGTTTTCGAAAACCAATCATCTCTTCTTAGACGATTTATTATAAAGTTTTGAACCTTTAAAGTTTTCAAAATCTCGTCAAAGTTTGGGTCTAAATAATGTGAACACGTGCAATCTGGAAGGGTGGATGCCTGTACCTCGAGTTTTCTGTCTAAGGCTAGAGTGTTCGTACAAATCCACATAATCGGACCAGTCACTCTTACCTGGGAACTCTTGGGGTGAGTATCCACTTATAGGCTGAAGCATGTCTTCGAGATACATTAGTATGACCCATTTACTTTGATTAGTCACAGTGTCATCTGTTTGTTTTAAGTAACCAACAAATGATCACAATCTTTATGCTTTGTTGATATTCCCTTCAGCATTCAATTCTTACTATCCGATATCATCTCACTCGTTTCTTTTCATGTTTCTTTGCTCTTTTAGAATATGCCTCCTCGACGTGATGCACAACCTCAAAATAACGCCAAACTCGCAGCTATTATCACTCAACAAATCATTGCTGTACTCCCAAACCTGATAACCCAAGTAAACCAAGCAAAAAAAAACAATAACAACAATGCTCCGTGCAACTATAAGACATTCAACTCAGCTAAGCCACTCACATTTACTGGGTCTGAAGGGGCCACAGGGCTCCTACAATGGTTTGAGAGTCTCGAAAGCACGTTTCGTCATGTGCAATGCCCAAACGAGCGAAATGTTGAGTTTGCATCGAGCGTATTCCAGAAAAGAACACTTACATGGTGGAACGGTGTAGTGAGGGATAGGGGTGCTGATGTGGCAATGGCACAAACTTGGGAAGAGCTTCGAGCTCTAATGATGAAGGATTTATGTCCTCGCCATGAACTTAGGGTTTTGGAAAGGGAATTCGACGATCTAAAGCAAGATAGCGGTGAACATCGAGCCTACACTGACCGTTATGAGGAACTGAGCCTGTTATATCCTACCATGGTTACGCCTTTGGATAAGGCGATCGAAAAGTACATTGATGGTCTCCCTGACCTAGTTCAGGATATCGTTACTGGTAGCAACCCTACTACCGTCAGACAAGCCATTGAATTATCTGCTACCCTGACTGAATCCCAGATCAGGAAAGGTAAGCCTTTTCGAAAGGGCGACCCGAAACCATCTGACGAGCCTACACCAGAAAAATCAAAGGAAAAACAGACTGAGACCTCCAAAAAGTCAAAGAAGGTCGGATTATTAAAGAAAATTGATCGTGTATTAGGGAATACTCAATTTGTTACTCTTTTTCCGCGTGCGGTTGCTTTATTTCAGCCATATCGTCTATCGGACCATTGTCCTTGTATCCTAAAAATCCCTGAAGCTGGTAAGTTGAAACCGAGACCCTTCAAATTCGCTAATTTTTTGGTTCATAAACCGGAATTTTTAGATATTGTCAATCGGTTTTGGGATACTAGAATTAATGGAGTGCATCAGTTTTCTGTTGTTAAAAGACTTCGGCTGCTTAAAAGGCCTCTTCGTGCTTTACTGTTTAAACAAGGTAACCTTCATAACAAAACCAACGATCTCCGTGCTAAGCTTGAGAGTATTCAACAGTCTATCGATCGGGATCCTTTGAATGGTGTCCTTAGAGCCGAAGAAGCTACCATTACGACATGTTATCAGGAAGCGTTACTTGATGAGGAACGATTTCTGAAGCAGAAATCCAAAGTAGATTGGTTGTGTGCTGGAGACATGAACACTGCTTTTTTCCATTCTGCATTGAAAAATAGGAATCATCGCAGTAGGATTGATATTATTCGGGATTCGAGTGGAAATGTGTTCGAAGGTGATATGGTTCATGAAGCTTTTGTTAGCCATTATGAGAATTTTTTGGGGTGTAAAGGGGATGTTTCTATTCAACCAGCGCCAGATTTATTTTCTAATATATTGAACTCGGCTACGGCTGACCACATGATCCGTCAGGTCTCTTCAGAGGAAGTGAAAGCGGCTATGTTTTCTATTGGTATTGATAAAGCCCCGGGTCCGGATGGTTACACTGCTGCTTTTTTCAAGAGTGCATGGAATATTGTTGGGGTGGATATCTCTAAAGCTATTATTGATTTCTTTGATACTGGGAATTTGTTACGCGAGTTAAACCACACTCTCATTGTGCTTGTGCCGAAGGTCCCTACCCCTTCGGTTATTACTGATTATCGTCCTATTGCATGTTGCAATGTTTTATACAAGTGCATTAGCAAAATTGTTGCGGATAGAGTGAAGGGGGCTCTAAATGAGATAGTTAGTATTAACCAATCTGCCTTTGTTCCAGGAAGGAAAATCTCGGATAATATTATGTTGACACAAGAGCTTATGCACAATTATCATAGGAATGCTGGGCCGCCACGTTGCGCTTTTAAAGTTGATATTCAAAAAGCCTATGATACTGTTGACTGGAATTTTCTAAGGAGTATTCTGCTTGGATTTGGTTTCAATATCAAGATGGTGAATTGGATCATGGTATGTGTTTCAACTACCTCATATTCTGTTTGTGTTAATGGTAATGTTCATGGCTATTTCAAGGGTAATCGTGGGCTAAGGCAAGGGGATCCATTATCCCCATATATTTTCACTCTTGTTATGGAAGTTTTGACAGCCATTTTGCATCACTCGATAAGAATTGATTCCTCGTTTAAGTTTCATAATAGGTGTGAAAAGCAGCAAATTATAAATCTGTGCTTTGCAGATGATTTGTTTCTTTTTGCTCGAGGTGAAATTGCTTCAGCAAAGTTTATTATGGCTTCGTTAGATTCTTTCACCAAGATGTCAGGGTTGGTTCCTAGTGTTCAAAAAAGCACGGTTTTCTTTTGCAACGTTCCTAGCTACATTAAAAGTGCTATTTTGAGAATTATGCCGTTTGTGGAAGGTACGCTTCCTGTCAGGTACTTGGGGGTGCCTCTCATATCTTCTAGGCTTTTGTATAAAGATTGTAATGTTCTTGTGGAAAAGCTAGAAAAGCGTATCATGCATTGGAGGAACAGGATGCTTTCGTTTGCTGGCAGGTTATAACTTATAATCTCAGTTTTGTCCTCTATGCATATTTATTGGTCTTCTGTTTTTATTTTGCCGAAACTAGTGGTTAATGATTTGGAAGCGAGAATGCGAAACTTTCTTTGGTCTCAAGATTGCAATTTTCATAAAGGGAAGGCGAAGGTTTCTTGGAAATCTATTTGTATTCTGAAATATGAGGGTGGTTTAGGCATTAGACGCATTGGTGATTTAAATAAAGCTCTCATGTGTGACAACCCTCACTAAACCAGGTATCCGTACAACTTAATTAATAATTAATTACTGCTTAATTACTGTGCTTGCTTGAACTTGTGAACAAACTGCTACTTGAATACTGATACATGTACTTACCTGCATCATACTTTACTTGCTGTCACTACATTATTAACATGACTGAACCTTAGTGACAAACATGATGCACAAAAAGCACAGTAGCACTATAACGGATAACCTCTTGAACATGCTGATAAAGCCAGCATCAGGCAAACACTGCCTCTAAGGCCTGTATGAGCCAGAAATATTTTGCTACACTAGTGGTGAGTGTAGGGATACAAGGGTTGTAGAACTGCGTCTCTAGGAATAAGTCACAATGACTGGATGTGCCTAAAACGTACTCTAAGTACAAAACTCAGCACTTTACATAATAATTCAGCTTCTAGCTAGCTAATAAAGTGCCAAAACATGAGAAAAATATTACTAGACACTTTCCAAAGTGTCAGAAATAAGTTGTGTCACTAAAAAGGGTATTAACGACACTTTAAAGCTTTGTTAAGCACTTTAACGGATTACTATCCAACCGAACAACCGGACTATATCCGGAACATGAAAATATTGTTATTTTCATTATTTATCTCTTTCTGAGCCAGTTAGGGTCCCTGAGTATCCTAACACCCACTGTAACGCGTGACACACTAATAACTGGGTTAAACACTTAACTAACTTGGTTTAACCTAACTAATACCTAACTAACTAGTTGGAATCGGACCAAGACCCCCCCTCTCTAACCGTCCCCAACTAGAGGGGGACACACCTTGTACTAACTTGATTTGTTTAATCTCCTATGCTTAGTATAAAGAAGACATGGTGACCATTGGTTAATACTCTTGAAAATTGTCTATAAGATTAAGCTTAAACACACATGAACATTATCATTCACACAACACACTCCACACACTCTCTCTCTTTCTCTTTGGCTCTCGGCCGAACCCACACCCACACACCCATCCATTTTCGAGTTGATCTTGAAAGTTCCAAGCATCTACAAGTGTTAAGGGTCGCATATAAGGAGTCTTGGAGCAAACGGAAGGCGAAGGACCTCTCTACTTAGCTTTTATCCACCTCATTTGCGCGTAGATTCTTCCCTAGCCTCGAGCTAGTGGTATGATGTTTAAATCCCTATCTTGAACTAATCTAAAGCGGTTAAAATGTGGTGTAATGATTAAAACTCGAAATCTTACAAAATGGTGCATTAAAGTCTACTAAACACATGAAAAATGATGGTTAAAAGCTCATATGTTGTGTAAATGTTGTAGTAATTGAAATTTGTGATTATTTAGACCCGATCTATGTTGTGGTAGCTCGGATCATCACTTAACCCGGTTTGGTCATGATCACGAATCATGACATAAGGTTGTTTTGAATAGAACAAGGGTTAAAGGGTGAAACTCTACCACACACGAATCATGAACGTGTAAAAGTGTTTTAGCTTGTACAATAGTGTTTAAAACTAGCAGATCTACGTATCTGCAAGTGGTATTTTCAAAGGACCAAGCGTTAAAGAAATCATACTTTAAAAGACGGATCTTACACTAACAAGAATGGTTTTTAGAACACACAAGTGTGTAAACACTTGTGTAACACAAAGTTTCGACGAAATAACTATTTTTGTAAAAGTGGACGAGAAGTTGTAAAGACGGAACTTCCATAAAAATGAGGTTTTTACAAAATCGGAATGTTTTATATAAAGATCCACTAAAAGTAATGAGATTTACTTCACAGTTTGGATAAACCACAAGTTCATGAAATTTATGCGATTTATATACATATTTTGACTAGTTTGTGATTTGAACATTGTTTTGGTCGATTGAGAAAATTGTTGGTTGATTTGTAAAAGAAAATGATACGCTTGAAAGCGTGGCCACCTCCAGTTACAGAGGAAACTCTGGCGAAATTTTTCTAAAAACCTAACACTTGGAATTATTTTCACTATAAGTGTTAGAGATACTTGTCGACTTGTTTTCAAACTATGAATTTCGCCACGGCTTTATTTATAAAATATCGGAGGTGGGATTTCACAAAATAAAACGTGATACATAAATATATTTAGTATATATTTTTCACAACATCACTTGTATAAGTGTTTATGATTATTTTGTGAACTACGTAAATATTATTTTTAGAGTAAAAATAATATTACTAAGTATTATTTTGGGGAAAATCACATGTATGAAAATATAATATTTTTGAGAAGAATATTCATATTTTGAAGTGGAAATAAAATATATTAAGTGAGACTTAATAGTGAAATCTGAATGTTACGAACGCACATGTATTAAATCCCCCATCCTTGGGAAGGAAAATAACTACCAAGTATACAGAACGTAACCACGAAATAGTTGCCTAACTATTTCCCAAAAACTTAAACCATAAAGCTAAGGCACGGCCGTCCGTCTAATAGAGTTAGCACGTGTAGGTCGTCATACAGCTGATTGATTTGGAGGCATACTTGGTAGAGACACACCACTGTGAGTTCATGTCCCCCTTTTCTCTAACTGTTTTCAGTTTTCTTAACTGCGGGGGTGAAATACATGTTACTTTGATTACAAGTACTTTATACATGGTATGGTTAGCGTAAGGAGGTTTACTACTTAGATCATGTGAGTGGGTAGGCAGAAACTGGAGGCCATTAATCCTCGTTGTAGGACCAAGGGACGTAAGCGGTAGATCTATCTGGGTGTAGCGAGCCCAACTCTAGGCCCAACAGAACGGACCTTGAGTGACTTTGTACCCAACGCTAAATCTGCTAGGTTTGAGTCTTCCTACTTGCACTTCACACATATCAATGGCCTTGCAAACCATTGGTGATCTCTTTTCCTTATTTGCTACATACCAGGATTTTTATACTCACAAGTGTTTTACATACTCACTACACATGAACTCGCTCAACATTATTGTTGATTTTTCAACTTACATGTATTTCAGGAAATTAAAGGATCTGGCACGGTATGGCACGTTTTCCCGCTGCACTAGTTACGAGATCATCTGGGTTTGGGGAATGTGACTCTTTCCTGGACAAGTCACAGTCCTTAAACTATCATTATGTTATGTTGAAGTTTGTGTTTGTTGAACAATGTCGTTAGGATGTGTTTCCGCTAAGACAAAATTGTTGTATTTGGTTCTTAAAACTTAAATCTATGGATGATCTTGCATGGTTTTTAATTCATATAGCTTTGTTATGGTTAAGCTATGGTATTAAGAAGTCACCCCAAATTAACCACGCTTCCGCAAAGCCAGGGTGTGACAGCTTGGTATCAGAGCTCTGATCATAGCGAACTAGGATTCTTTCTCGAGTCTAGACTATGATCACTAGGGCTCTCACGAAAACATTTTTCTGCATACCACTTAAGTCCAGAACCAAAACTTTTATAAACAAATGTTGAGCACATTTTATTCATTATTTATAGGCTCAGTCTAGAAAGGCTGAGGCTCGGTCTGAGAGGCCGAGGCTCGGTCTGAGAGATCGAGGTAGTTGGCTAGTTGGACTAGGAAGAGTAGGCTCAGTCTTGGAGGCTGAGGCTCGGTATTGGAGACCGAGGCTCGGTCTGAGAGATCGAGGTAGTTGGCTAGTTGGACTAGGAAGAGTAGGCTCAGTCCTGGAGACTGAGGCTCGGTATTGGAGACCGAGGCTCGATCTGAGAGGTCGAGGTAGATGATAGAGCAGTCTGAGAGGCTGGGAGGCTAGTGGGACTAGGAGAATGATTTGAATGCTTACTTGGTGACTTATGTGATTATTTGATTGTATGATTGACTGTTTGTGCATGTTTGTGTTTATGTACAGACACTATGGACACCTCCGGCACTGGTGATTCAGACACCACAGGACCTAGACCTATAGTATCAGATGACCTAGATTCTTCTGAGCGCGAGGTTCACACATCCGACGTTACGAGCACGGACGAGGATGATTTCCAGCCCTTCGCTTTACCTGATGGTGCTGATGAGCTCGCTGATGGCCCTTTGGCCGGGGACCTACCACTTGTAGTGATCCCTGCTCCCATACCGTTGGCTTCATATCCTGCTTACGATTTGCCCCTCGACGCCGACGCTAACAACGACGTCGATCTTTTTGATGACGAGCCTTTGGAGGATGAGGTTCAGGGCGAGGCCCTTCTTCTTGCTGCTGGTGATCTCTTGATGATCGCAGATGCTCCCGCCGAGGAGTCACCTGCTCACTCACCGGTCCCAGACTCTTTCGAGTCTGTGGCCTCCGCACCTTCACACACCCAGAGTGCGCAGCACTTCTCACATGGATCAGATTCTGACCAGGCATCTTCTGTTGCCCCTATTCCTAGTTTTGCTTTTGACCACGATGATTTAGAGGATTCCGATCCTGTCTTTCCCCCAGGATTCGACCCAGATGAGGATATAGAGTTTATACCCATGGATCAGCCTATGGAGGATCCAGTCGACCCAGTTGATCCCATCGACCCTGAGTTTGATTTTGAGATGGCCTTTAATGAGCCCGAGCAGCCACTAGACCCTGCTCCTGACCCAGTACTTGAGCATGACCCAGTTCATGCTGACGCACCTATTATTGAGCCTGTCTTTGCTGACCCACCTATTGATGATCACCCTGTTGATGCTCCATTGTTGGAGGGCGATCATGTCATTGCTGCTGATCATGTTGATCCCCCACTTATTGCTGATGCACCAGTTGATCCTCTTGTTGCACCTCACCATGATCCTATACCAGTTCAGTTTGATCATGCACTTTTTGGGGCACAGATGGACCCGCGAGATGAGCACGCCCAGCATGGGTGGATTCCTACTGATGATGAGGTTCCACCTTTTCCCCCTCAGATCCCTGATACCCGTCACATTGATACCTCTTTTTCATTTCCTCAGTTTACACCTCCAGCACGAGCTGGAGAAGGTTCTTCGACTCACCCTTTTGGACATGTACCGGTATCTATCTCTGCTATACCACCGTCTGCTACTTTTCCCCCTGTTTCACCATTTCATGTGGCACCTTTTGATCCCACCAGTGAGCCGTTCCTTTGGGCACCACACTCTGCTATGCCACCGACTGACCCCTACCATTCTTTCCATAGGGGGTATACTATTGAGGACGTTTTGATGTCTTTTGTCGCCCAGCACGAGGCACACACACAGCGCATTCAGGAGCTTGAGAGAGCTCAGCCGCCGCCGTGTCCGTGCCAGGGTCAGACCCACTCTCCGTTGCAGCCCTCTCGACCTGTTCCACCAGACTATGCTGCACGCCTTTTTGCCCTGGAGCAGCAGGTTGCTTCATTCTTACGCACCCAGAGAGCCATGGAGGAGGACTGGCTCCATTTGCGCCGCTTGTTTTACACTCACTTTCCCCCTCCTCCACCGCCATCCGTGTAGAGCTCTTCAGTACCGTATAGGTAGACATTGGTGAGAAGACGGCGAATGCTTTTGACTGCACAGCATTTTTGGAGACTACATTATGATTCTGACTTTTGTTGACATGTATTGACACTGATTTGATATAGTTTTTGGACTAGGGTGATGTAGCCCTTAGTCGACTGATGTTGTATGACACTGTGATGTACTTGTACGCTTACTATGTGGTCTCGATATATGGCAATCGCAGTATTCTCATCATATTTGATGCTTGATTTGGTTATTTGTATTTTAGGACATGGGATGTTGTGTGATTGATGTTTGTGACATGGGATGTTGTGTGATTGATATGATTATAACATGAGATGTTATGTACTGTTACTATCGTTATATACATACGCTATATGATAACCTGATTTATGTATTATAACTATGGCCTGACCGACGTAAACACATCTTTTAGAAGATGCCGCCAAGACGTCAAACGCCGTTGCCTACCAATGAGGCAGAACTCCAGCAAATTATCGCTGCTGCCATTGCACAATACGCCGCCTCTCAAGGAGGGACTAGTGGAAGCAACTCTGGCAACACTGGCAACAACAATAATCCACCTCATGGATGCACCTACAAGCAGTTTCTAGACTGCAAACCGGTCAACTTTGATGGCACAGGAGGTGCTGTCGCCTTTGTTCGTTGGGCCGAGAAAACTGAATCTGTTCTTCGCATGAGCAAATGCGCGCTAGATCAGCAAGTCACCTATATCTCAGGGCTATTCTTGGATGGAGCCCTCTGTTGGTGGAATCTGCAAGTACAGACACTTGGTGAAGCTGCTGCCTACGCGCTAACCTGGACCGAACTAAAGGAACTTATGCGCAAAAAGTACTGCTCCCACGCGGAAATCCAAAGATTGGAAACCGAGTTCTGGCATTTGAAAATGGATGGTCCAAAGATCGCAGAATACGTTCAAAGGTTCCATGACTTATCACATGTGGTACCCTACATGGTCACTCCGGAGTTCAAGAGGATTGAACGTTTCATTTGGGGATTAGCTCCTCAAATCATAAGCATGGTAACCTCGTCCAAGCCTGCGACCATTACTGAGGCGATTGATTTGAGCGTGGCTCTCACAGAGGAGGCTATTCGCCTGAACAAGTTTGATGAGATCAAGACGAAGAAGGAAGAGACTCACATCGAGTCATCAGGAGGTAACAAACGGAAGTTCTCGAACTTCAAGCAGGGCGCCAGCGTGGTAGTTAAGAAAGGAGGATCCAATGCGCCAGCTCAGGTTACAGCTGGTAGCAGGAAGAAAGGAAAGGGATACATGGGCACCCAACCCAAGTGCAACAACTGCCAACTCCACCATTCTGGCCGATGCGGGCCAAAAGTATGCGAAGCATGTGGGAAACGTGGCCACTTGAAGGACACTTATTGGGCCACTGCTGGTCAGGGAGGCCAGGGAGGATTCGGAAACAGAAATAACAACCGGGGTGGGAATGGAAATCGCCCACAAGGAAACAATGCTAACCAAGCGGGCGCCGTGAATCGTAATCAGAGGAATGATCAAGCTGGTGGAAACGGGCAAAGACTTGGATGTTTTAACTGCGGTGATATCGGGCATTTTAAGAAGAACTGCCCAGAGTTAAACCAAGCCCGTGGAAGAGTGTTCCAAATCGAAGCAAGGGAAGCGCACCAGGACCCCAATATCGTTACTGGTACGTTCCCTGTAAATCAACGCTATGCATCCGTTTTATTTGATACTGGTGCCGATTATAGCTTCGTGTCGTTAGAATTTAAGAATATGCTTGGGTTAGCTGCTAATAAGTTAGATATTCCCTACTCAATCGAATTGGCCAATGGGAAGTTAGTAGAAGCCAATGAAGTTATCAGAGGCTGTGTGATCGAATTGGGAGAGCGTGAGTTTGCTTTGGACCTACTACCAGTCCAGTTGGGAAGCTTCGACGTGGTGGTAGGAATGGATTGGTTATCAGGCAACAAAGCTGAGATAGTTTGTCACGAAAAGATCGTTCGTATCCCAACCGAAGATGGCGAAACAATTGTGGTTCACGGGGAGAAGCGTGATACGCCGTTAAGAATTATCAGCTGCCTGAAAGCGCGAAAGTGTTTGCAGAAAGGATGTGTTGCCTTCCTGGCACACAATGTGGATAAGAAGGCTGCTGAGCCAAGAATCGAAGACATCCCTGTCGTGAGGGAATACCCAGAAGTCTTCCCAGAGGACTTACCTGGACTGCCACCTCAGAGACAAGTAGAGTTCCGCATTGACTTAGTTCCAGGCGCCGCGCCTGTGGCTAAGGCACCTTATAGACTTGCTCCGTCTGAGATGCAGGAACTGTCAACACAACTTCAAGAGTTGTTAGACAAGGGATTTATCCGACCAAGCTTCTCGCCTTGGGGAGCTCCGGTCCTGTTTGTCAAGAAGAAGGACGGTAGTTTTCGTATGTGCATTGACTACCGGGAGCTGAACAAGCTGACGATCAAGAATAGGTATCCTCTGCCAAGAATCGATGATCTATTCGATCAACTGCAAGGCTCAAGCTTTTATTCAAAGATCGACCTTCGATCTGGATACCATCAGTTAAGGATACAAGAGGAGAGTATCCCGAAGACAGCCTTCAGAACTCGCTATGGACACTACGAGTTCCTTGTTATGCCGTTTGGTTTGACAAACGCACCTGCTGTCTTTATGGACTTGATGAACAGAGTTTGCAAGCCGTACTTGGACAAGTTCGTGATTGTGTTTATCGACGACATCTTGATTTATTCAAAGACGAAGGCTGAGCATGAGCAACACCTAAGAGCTATTTTGGAGTTGCTGAAGAAGGAACAGTTGTATGCCAAGTTCTCTAAGTGCGAGTTTTGGCTACGTGAAGTCCAATTTCTTGGACATGTGGTTAATGGAAATGGAATCCATGTTGATCCCACAAAGATCGAAGCGATCAAGAATTGGGAAACGCCAAAGACGCCAACCAAGATTCGACAATTCTTGGGTTTGGCTGGCTACTATCGAAGGTTCATTGAGGACTTTTCGAAGATCGCTCAACCATTGACGCTCCTCACGCAGAAAGATAAGAAGTTTGATTGGGAAATCAAACAGGAGGAAGCATTCCAGATATTGAAGGATAAGCTCTGCAACGCGCCAATCTTAGCACTACCGGAAGGTACAGATGATTTTGTGGTATACTGTGACGCCTCACGCCAAGGATTGGGTTGCGTGTTGATGCAACGCCAAAAAGTTATTGCTTACGCATCACGTCAACTGAAAGTGCACGAAAAGAACTATACCACACATGATTTGGAGCTTGGCGCAGTGATATTTGCATTAAAGATCTGGAGACACTACCTTTATGGTACGAAGTGTACAATCTTCACAGATCACAAGAGCCTACAACACATATTCAACCAGAAGGAGTTGAATATGAGGCAAAGACGATGGGTTGTGTTGCTGAACGATTACGACTGCGAGATAAAGTATCATCCAGGGAAGGCGAATGTGGTCGCCGATGCCCTAAGTTGAAAGGAGAGGATCAAGCCCATAAGGGTTAGAGCTTTAGAAATGATTATCCGAACCGATCTTTCCTTGCGCATTCGTGCCGCGCAGAAAGAAGCTCTCAAGGAAGGAAACCTTGAAGAAGAATATCTCCGTGGGATAGAGAAGCTCTCAAGGAAGGAAACCGATCTTTCCTTGCGCATTCGTGCCGCGCAGAAAGAAGCTCTTAAGGCCGAATACCAGAAGCCTTCAGGACTTCTGCAACAACCTGAAATTCCCAAGTGGAAATGGGAACAAATCTCCATGGATTTTATTACAAAGTTGCCAAGAACGCCAAGAGGTCATGACACTATCTGGGTGATAGTGGATCGATTAACAAAGTCAGCCCACTTCTTACCCATCAGAGAGAAGGATAATACGAGCAAATTGGCTGAGATATACATGAGAGAGATCGTCGCACGCCATGGAGTACCTCTCTCGATCATCTCTGATAGAGACGGAAGGTTTGTGTCAAGGATATGGCAATCCTTCCAAGAAGCCTTTGGCTCACAATTGAATCTGAGCACTGCGTTTCATCCGCAAACTGACGGTCAAAGTGAGCGAACGATACAGACTTTGGAAGACATGCTGAGAGCGTGTGTTATGGATTTGGGCGGTAGCTGGGACAAACATTTGCCTTTGGTCGAATTTTCATACAACAACAGCTACCACACCAGTATTGGTGTCGCGCCATTTGAAGCCCTTTACGGACGCAAGTGTCGATCACCTCTATGTTGGGCTAACGCAGGTGATAGACAGCTTGCTGGTCCCGAAATCGTCCAAGAGACGACAGACAAGATTGCGCAGATTCTTAAACGCATCGAAGCAGCTCGCCACAGACAGAAGCCCTATGCGGATCCAAACCGAAAACATGTGGAATTCCAAGTTGGAGAAATGGTGTTATTGAAAGTTTCACCCTGGAAAGGGGTGGCACGCTTCGGAAAGCGTGGGAAGTTAAATCCGCGCTACATTGGTCCTTTCAGAGTTTTGGAAAGAATAGGACTAGTAGCATACAAGTTGGACCTACCTACTGAACTCCATTCTGTTCACGATACATTTCATGTATCCAACCTGAAGAAAAGTCCAACTCAAGATGACATTGCCATTCCCATCGACGAGATCCATGTTGACGACACGCTCCATTTCGTTGAAGAACCGGTGGAGGTTACGGATTGGAAAGTAAACAAAACCCGCCGGAGCAGTGTCAAGCTCGTCAAAGTTCGTTGGAATGCCAGACACGGTCCTGAGTACACCTGGGAGCGTGAGGACCGGATGAAAGAGAAATACCCCCACCTTTTTCCTAAGAACCCTGCATCTACAAGCAGAACTTAAATTTCGGGACGAAATTTATTTAACGGGGGGAGAATGTGACAACCCTCACTAAACCAGGTATCCGTACAACTTAATTAATAATTAATTACTGCTTAATTACTGTGCTTGCTTGAACTTGTGAACAAACTGCTACTTGAATACTGATACATGTACTTACCTGCATCATACTTTACTTGCTGTCACTACATTATTTACATGACTGAACCTTAGTGACAAACATGATGCACAAAAAGCATAGTAGCACTATAACGGATAACCTCTTGAACATGCTGATAAAGCCAGCATCAGGCAAACACTGCCTCTAAGGCCTGTATGAGCCAGAAATATTTTGCTACACTAGTGGTGAGTGTAGGGATACAAGGGTTGTAGAACTGCGTCTCTAGGAATAAGTCACAATGACTGGATGTGCCTAAAACGTACTCTAAGTACAAAACTCAGCACTTTACATAATAATTCAGCTTCTAGCTAGCTAATAAAGTGCCAAAACATGAGAAAAATATTACTAGACACTTTCCAAAGTGTCAGAAATAAGTTGTGTCACTAAAAAGGGTATTAACGGCACTTTAAAGCTTTGTTAAGCACTTTAACGGATTACTATCCAACCGAAAAACCGGACTATACCCGGAACATGAAAATATTGTTATTTTCATTATTTATCTCTTTCTGAGCCAGTTAGGGTCCCTGAGTATCCTAACACCCACTGTAACGCGTGACACACTAATAACTGGGTTAAACACTTAACTAACTTGGTTTAACCTAACTAATACCTAACTAACTAGTTGGAATCGGACCAAGACCCCCCCCCCTCTCTAACCGTCCCCAACTAGAGGGGGACACACCTTGTACTAACTTGATTTGTTTAATCTACTATGCTTAGTATCAAGAAGACATGGTGACCATTGGTTAATACTCTTGAAAATTGTCTATAAGATTAAGCTTAAACACACATGAACATTATCATTCACACAACACACTCCACACACTCTCTCTCTCTTTCTCTTTGGCTCTCGGCCGAACCCACACCCACACACCCATCCATTTTCGAGTTGATCTTGCAAGTTCCAAGCATCTACAAGTGTTAAGGGTCGCATATAAGGAGTCTTGGAGCAAACGGAAGGCGAAGGACCTCTCTACTTAGCTTTTATCCACCTCATTTGCGCGTAGATTCTTCCCTAGCCTCGAGCTAGTGGTATGATGTTTAAATCCCTATCTTGAACTAATCTAAAGCGGTTAAAATGTGGTGTAATGATTAAAACTCGAAATCTTACAAAATGGTGCATTAAAGTCTACTAAACACATGAAAAATGATGGTTAAAAGCTCATATGTTGTGTAAATGTTGTAGTAATTGAAATTTGTGATTATTTAGACCCGATCTATGTTGTGGTAGCTCGGATCATCACTTAACCCGGTTTGGTCATGATCACGAATCATGACATAAGGTTGTTTTGAATAGAACAAGGGTTAAAGGGTGAAACTCTACCACACACGAATCATGAACTTGTGTAAAAGTGTTTTAGCTTGTACAATAGTGTTTAAAACTAGCAGATCTACGTATCTGCAAGTGGTATTTTCAAAGGACCAAGCGTTAAAGAAATCATACTTTAAAAGACGGATCTTACACTAACAAGAATGGTTTTTAGAACACACAAGTGTGTAAACACTTGTGTAACACAAAGTTTCGACGAAATAACTATTTTTGTAAAAGTGGACGAGAAGTTGTAAAGACGGAACTTCCATAAAAATGAGGTTTTTACAAAATCGGAATGTTTTATATAAAGATCCACTAAAAGTAATGAGATTTACTTCACAGTTTGGATAAACCACAAGTTCATGAAATTTATGCGATTTATATACATATTTTGACTAGTTTGTGATTTGAACATTGTTTTGGTCGATTGAGAAAATTGTTGGTTGATTTGTAAAAGAAAATGATACGCTTGAAAGCGTGGCCACCTCCAGTTACAGAGGAAACTCTGGCGAAATTTTTCTAAAAACCTAACACTTGGAATTATTTTCACTATAAGTGTTAGAGATACTTGTCGACTTGTTTTCAAACTATGAATTTCGCCACGGCTTTATTTATAAAATATCGGAGGTGGGATTTCACAAAATAAAACGTGATACATAAATATATTTAGTATATATTTTTCACAACATCACTTGTATAAGTGTTTATGATTATTTTGTGAACTACGTAAATATTATTTTTAGAGTAAAAATAATATTACTAAGTATTATTTTAGGGAAAATCACATGTATGAAAATATAATATTTTTGAGAAGAATATTCATATTTTGAAGTGGAAATAAAATATATTAAGTGAGACTTAATATTGAAATCTGAATGTTACGAACGCACATGTATTAAATCCCCCATCCTTGGGAAGGAAAATAACTACCAAGTGTACAGAACGTAATCACGAAATAGTTGCCTAACTATTTCCCAAAAACTTAAACCATAAAGCTAAGGCACGGCCGTCCGTCTAATAGAGTTAGCACGTGTATGTCGTCATACAGCTGATTGATTTGGAGGCATACTTGGTAGAGACGCACCACTGTGAGTTCATGTCCCCCTTTTCTCTAACTGTTTTCAGTTTTCTTAACTGCGGGGGTGAAATACATGTTACTTTGATTACAAGTACTTTATACATGGTATGGTTAGCGTAAGGAGGTTTACTACTTAGATCATGTGAGTGGGTAGGCAGAAACTGGAGGCCATTAATCCTCGTTGTAGGACCGAGGGACGTAAGCGGTAGATCTATCTGGGTGTAGCGAGCCCAACTCTAGGCCCAACAGAACGAACCTCATAGAGGCCCAACAGAACGGACCTTGAGTGACTTTGTACCCAACGCTAAATCTGCTAGGTTTGAGTCTTCCTACTTGCACTTCACACATATCAATGGCCTTGCAAACCATTGGTGATCTCTTTTCCTTATTTGCTACATACCAGGATTTTTATACTCACAAGTGTTTTACATACTCACTACACATGAACTCGCTCAACATTATTGTTGATTTTTCAACTTACATGTATTTCAGGAAATTAAAGGATCTGGCACGGTATGGCACGTTTTCCCGCTGCACTAGTTACGAGATCATCTGGGTTTGGGGAATGTGACTCTTTCCTGGACAAGTCACAGTCCTTAAACTATCATTATGTTATGTTGAAGTTTGTGTTTGTTGAACAATGTCGTTAGGATGTGTTTCCGTTGAGACAAAATTGTTGTATTTGGTTCTTAAAACTTAAATCTATGGATGATCTTGCATGGTTTTTAATTCATATAGCTTTGTTATGGTTAAGCTATGGTATTAAGAAGTCACCCCAAATTAACCACGCTTCCGCAAAGCCAGGGTGTGACATCATGACCTCTCACATCTGGAGTATTATCACCAAACGCAAGTCTCTGTGGGTCGATTGGGTTCATTCGTATAGGCTTAAAGGCAAAAGTTTCTGGAGATGCACTGTTCCTAGCAATTGCTGCTGGTCTTGGCGGAAGTTATTGCAGCTGAGACCGTTAATGCGAAGTCATTTTTGGACCGAGATTGGTAATGGCATTAGAACTTCAGCGTGGTATGATTTCTGGTGCTCGTTGGGGCCGCTGGGTGATTTTCTGTCACCTAGAATGATCACGAATGCGGGTTTCATTTTGGAGGCTACAGTTGCTGATATTAGATATAATGGGGTTTGGAGGTGGCCTACAGCTTGGAGGGATCTCTATCCTGTTCTTATTCAGCTTGATAATGTGAATATTGACCCGAATAAAAGAGATAGGATTTTATGGCGTGATGGTGATCATATTAGTGATATTTCTGCTACGGGTGTTTGGAATTCGATTCGCTATGCAGAACCAGAAATTCATTGGTGCTCTATTGTGTGGTTTCCTCAATGTATACCGAAGCATGCTTTCTTTATGTGGTTAATCATGAGGGGTAAGTTACTTACTCAGGATAAAATCTTGGGCTAGGACCTTTCACGCAGGAAAAATATGAACATGATGTGCTGCCCGCTTTGTTATGAGAACTTTGATTCCCATAATCACTTATTTTTTGAGTGAAAATTCTCGTCTCAAGTCTGGTGCATGGTTAGACAAAAGGTGGGTATGGATTTGGTTCAGCCGATTTGGGGTGATATTGTGGAGTGGCTTCTAGTTCGTGCCCGGTCGAAGACAGCGTCTAATCTGGTTGCTAGAATATTAGTTGCGGCTTCGAGTTACATGATCTGGCAGGAGCGGAATGCTAGGTTATTTAAGAATCAGCTAAGACCTCCAGAAACTATTAGTGCTTCTATTGTTCAAATGGTTCGGTATAAGCTGATGGGAGTGAAGTTGAAGAACACTGCTAGCGTTCAGAGGCTTCTTGAAGCTTGGGAGATCCAAAGTCTTTCTAATGAGATTGAAGGTGGTTGAGTAGTCAT
The DNA here is from genome assembly GCA_030545235.1 of Helianthus tuberosus. Lineage (NCBI taxonomy): Eukaryota > Viridiplantae > Streptophyta > Magnoliopsida > Asterales > Asteraceae > Helianthus > Helianthus tuberosus. The sequence continues at coordinate 86,475,235 of CM060373.1, forward strand.
TAGGTGTCTTGTGTTTTTGCTAGATTAGAGTCTAGTAGTTAACTTTTGTGTTGAATGTTTGGTTTTTTTGCTTACTTTTATGGGGCATGTCTCATGATTGAACTAGTGTAGGCTTGCTACACTACTTGTTTTATTTGGTTGTGAATATATAGAATCACCGGGGTAACCCTTTACCCAAAAAAAAAACTTTGTTGTAGTTGCTCAAAACAATCAGGTTGCACCAAACCAGCCAGCACAACCTCGTACAAGGAAAAACTATGTTGGTACTGCACCTCTATGCAACAAATGCAACCGACATCATCTGGAGCAAACACAGTGTCACAAATGTACCCACTGTGGGCGATTGGGACACTTGGTCAATACCTGCCGTTATGCTAACCAAAACCAAGCTGCTGCAAATCCTGCTGCTGCTCAAGCACAGTTTCCACCTGGGTCGTGCTATAACTGTGGTGATGTTACTCACTACCAAAACAATTGCCCAAGACTTGTTAACGCAAATCCAGCGCGTGGACGAGTGTTTAACATAAATGAGGCAAACGCAAACGACAATGCAGCAGTGAACAATTAGACTTTGTATTTCCTTTGTTGTTATCTTTGAAACAATTCAGCTGTTATACAAATAAAATTTGTTGTTTCAATTTTATTTTACGAAACTGATACGATTGTGTGTATGTTTGACATACCCCTACGATGTCGACGCCAAGGAACTGTGTTCCTTACAAAACAAACTACTCGTGTGGTTCTTTCATTTTATGATCACTCGTGATCTCCCTAAAAATCCTAAATACTCGTTTCTTTTAAGGAACAAAGTACAAGGTACAAGTTACAAATTCTTAAACAGATACTTAAAGTACCATTTCGAATCCCTGATTTGATATCTAAAGGTACTATCGTGAATCCTTAATTGGATTCCTTATGTGTTCTAATGCGAATGTTACGATACGACAAAAACAAAGCCAAATCCTTATAAGGTCTTTCTATCTTCATAGGTTGATTCTTGGGGATATTTAAAGTACCAACTAAAATCCGTGATTGGATTTCGGGTGTACTTTAAATGCATTAATTTAAATTAACGAACGAGCTAATAACTAAATTAACGAATACACGATTATGTGATTATGTGTTTATGTGTAACTCTAAAGCTCGCTATCTTAGTCCTGGTAAGATCTTCCGTATTTTCATATGATTAGATTCTCAGAAGGATACTCAAAGTACTATCTTAAATTCCGTAAGGGGCTTTTCTATGCAAATAGTAAGAACCTTGGATTCCAAAGTACTATTTCAAAACGATTATTTGGTTCAAAGTTACAAAGATCCTTTAGTGGTCTATTTAAAGAGATCATACAACGGTCTAGTTAAGGAGATCATGTGTTGATCTAGTTAAAAGGGTCGTTCGTTGATCTAGTTAAAGAGATCCTTTGGTGGTCTAGTCAAGTCATTACATGATTGTTCGATTGATTTTTCCCCTACGCATTATGAAATGAACTGTGCGGACTGTGCAAGGAATTACGTAACTATGGATGCATACATAATTATGGAATTCAGTGCACATAAACCACAGCAAGTTTTGTCATGTGTTAAGACCTATAGTGATAAGAATAACGAGACGGGAACGATGTAAAAAGGGCATGTGGATACGCCGATGGTACTTCCTATATATAAGTGTTCCTTATTACATTGCGAATGTAGCGTTATTTAAGTTACTAGAAGTCCTGGACCTTGACCAATGTTATTTTATCTTACAATCTCCGACTCTGATTTCAAGCACACATAAGTTTCCTGTAATAGTCTTCATAGGAAACATTCTTCTATCCGTTGTTCGAAACTCCATGTTTTACAAGAACATTACTTGGACAATTAAAAAATTCGCTAAGAATCTAAACGTGACCTAGAGTTTTACTTAGGAAACATAGGATTCATTCGAAAGCGAAACAATCACAGTTGTCTTCACAGGTTTCCTCTAAAATTAAATTTCGGGACGAAATTTCCTAAAGTAGGGGAGACTGTGACACCTGTGTCACTACGACCATAAAAAAAATACCAAACCAATGAAATATTGTGTTTCATACTTGGGATTTGTATAAATATGTGTATCATTTGCACATATCAATTCTTGTTCGATTTCGAGCTTTAAATCGCTTTCTGGAAGGTTATACGCGAACTGATGCGTAAACGTAATCCGTTTAACGCAACAAACACTCCGGAACAGTGACATAGGCTCAACATACCTTAAATAACCTTTACATAACTTAGAAATAAGTTTTGAAGGGTTTGGTGTGTCAAAAACAAGTTTATTCGATCGTAGGGACTATTTGCGTTAAACTATGAAACTATGCCGATTTGTATGGTAACGAACATTCCAGAACTTGATCATAAGTTAAACATACCCTAAATATCCTTTACATAGCTTAGAAATAGGCTTTGAGGGGTTCGGTATGCGAAAATAAACTTATTGGTCAATCAAGGACTAAAAGCGTCAAAAAGTGCACAAGTTTGCATTTACGCGCATATCATACGTTCTGAACATATCCGGACATCCAAAAAATTTTGTAATCATTAAAATATTTTATTTTAGTGATTGGAATGCAAAAATACCATTCGTCGCGTAATTTGGATCGTTTTCGCGTCCGTTTGAGTTTTCGTCGTAATTAACCGAACAACGCGACCGTACGGCCAAACGAACCGACATCTGAGATGTTTTTGAGCATATTTCATGTTCCCTATACTTTAACTTCATTGTAGAGCCTTGAAATGGGGTTAACGGGGCTTAAACGTGTCAAAAATGCATCAAAAACCAAGTTTTGGGCTTGCAGGGACTAAAACTGACAATCTGCCAAACTAGTCTAAGAGGGGCGTGTAAGATATTGTCTGGGTCTACGCCGCCCGTGACAGACTATCAGACAGAAGCATTGAACTTGGTCTTTTGAGCTGAATTTGATGGTTTTGATCCCTGAATTCTGATATCAATTGATTATTTTTTAGTTCCCCATGTATTGTAAACAATGGGTAACACTTGGATGGCTAGGATTAAAGCACAAATTTCGAGAAACGATCCTAACGGTTCTTGGAATTCTATAAATACCACCATTTTTCATTCATTCAACTCACACATTTGCTCTAATATGCTCTAAGTTGAATGTGACAACTCGTATTTTAGAATCTTCTTTGTACTTTGATGTAACTTGTTTGAGCAATATGTGATTACGTTATGTGAGGTATTAATTGAAATGCTATGTTTGATGTTGTGTTATGTGCATGTATGTATGTATTAGAATCACACAAAACAAACCGACCGCACAACATAACCCGATCGCACAAGCCCATTCGGGCCACATGTTTGTACTCGAACCATAAGGGCAGCCCGTGAAAGGGTTCGGCCCACTCCATCAACTCGCACAACACCTAGGGTGTTAGTATAAATCCCACACTTTACCTAATCACACAAAGTTTAGCAAACCCTACTCCTCTCCTCTTTGAAGCCGACGGCAACACATCCTCTCTCAATCGAAGATCTTATTGTTCGGATCATCCTCGTTATACTTTCTTAACCGGTTAGTGTAATACATTCGATTTGCATGATTGAATGATATTCGGCTTATGTTTTACATAATGATTTAGTGATATCTTGTAATTGAATATGATGAAAGTTGTTGAGTTTTAGTTTGTGTAAATCGACTCACATGTATAGCATCTTAGATCTATATGGAATTGTTAATCATAGGATGTTGTTGATAATCTAGAATCGATTGCATGTTAATCGGCTGTAAGACGAGTATAGGTGGATAATGTGTTGGATTGTTATGATGATATGCACGATAATGATCTAGAACATGAATCTTGTAAATATGTTTAAGTGTTGTGATTATTGTTCGTGTGTTATTCATACTTAGGGTTCATGAGAATCGATTGGAATATGCTTAATTTGATCGATTGGATGCTAACTGGATAGTTAGGAATTGTTGATTGATAAATTGTAAATTTGGAAACTGTTGAATGATTGTAACCGAATAGCATAATATCCGGATAGTAAAACGAATCGCACAAGACTCCTTGGTCACACAAGATCAGATCACACAAGATCTGATCTGATCGCACAAGGCAGTCGCACAAGATAGACTGATGTACAATAAGTTAGAACACAGTGTACAACTAAGATATGCATGATCGCACAAGACTTGTGGATCGCACAAGAAGGTGCCGATCGCACAAGGCTTGGGCCTCACACGAACTACATTACTGTTGGGCCTCAAAGCCCAAGTCCAGTCGCACAAGTTACTTTTCTACTAACTGTTTGGGCCGTGAACATGTTGGGATTGTTATTGGGCTGGGTTAGTTTCCAATCGCACAACCCATTGTGGATCGCACAAGTCATGCTGATCGCACAACGGGTTGGGCCGCCTGTTTATTGGGCTTCATCTTTCGGGTCGCACAAGTACTTGACTGCTATTGTTAATGTGTTAACATGTATTATGTGTTTGCCATGATCAACCCGTGTTCATAACCTGCTAAACTATGTGTAATCATACGTGCATTACTTGAACCTAGACCTGACTTGTATGGTAACCATGTTAGGACGTGGTTGACCTCTATCAGCTCGATTGACCTTTCGTTTATCTGCCGAGCTAACCTAAGGTGAGTTCACACTTTCTATAAAGCATGGGATTCCCAGGGGTTGGGAATGGGTTAAGGAATATCGATTTCCTCGTCCTTCTTGGGTAGGATAGTACGGGTTCAGGATTATAATTCCTCGTCCTCATGGACAGTTAAATTTCACTAGACCAAAACTCTATCACGAAGTCCTTCCTTTTTATATCGACTTAATCGCCGGGCCAATGGCGAGCGGGTCATTAGTTAGATAGCGCTATTTAGGTCTGACAAGCCTCACACCGTGCCGCAGAGGACGGGCATGAACTAATGGATCTGGGCACGTCAATGATGATAGACATTGATGCTAAGGGCACATAAACATGACTAAAGTCAGTGGTCGATATGGTAACGAGTCTAGTAGTATATACATGGGGTAGCCCCCACGGCCAGAGAGCCAGATAATTAAACATGGGGTAGCCCCCACGACTGGATTGCCAAAGTAAACGGGAATAAACAAAACACCTTTTCAACTATGGGGTAACCCCCACGGCCAGGGTGCCAGTTAAAGGAAACTGTTTTTGGAACAACTTAAAACAAACACCCAACTGTGAACTCGCTCAACTTTGTTGTTAACTCGTTACTACATGCTTTGCAGGTCACTAGGTTTAGCAGGAGCTTGTATGGGGAAGAGTCGTTGTGGGGCATGGACATTGAGTGTTCATGATAAACTTAAACATTATTAACTTATGCTATGGTTTTAGACATTATTCTTCCGCTTGCAACTTAAACTATGTTTTTTATTTGGACACCAATTATATTGTGTTTGGGTTACTTTATGTTTACTTATATGCTTGTTCAATATGATTGGTGGCTTGATCCTGGTCAGTCACGCCTCCAAGCGGTGATACTCCGCATGTGGATTTTGGGGGTGTGACAGATTGGTATCAGAGCCATTGGTTATAGTGAACTTGGTTTTAATAAGGGAAAAAGTTTTTGTTAAAACCAGACTATAACCTGTACAGTGCTCAACGATCCACAACGACGCTTCACTCCACGTGCAAGGCTCAACACTATAGGTGATATGATTTATGTTTATATTGCCTACTTGCTAGATTACATAGAACTATGCTCATGGTATGCTTAGATAAACGTAACAACTATTGTATGAAAACACTTGTGTGCTTACTCTCTTCTATCATCGCACTTTCACGAACCTCTCTCACTCATGTTTTCCTCTGATTTGAAGATCATGAGTGGACGCGTTAACATGACTCAAGCCCAGTTGATGGCTCTGATTAACCAACAAGTTGTTGCGGCACTTGCAGCCGCACAAGCAGGAGGTATACCCTGCAGTCTAAACTCACTCTAGGATCTTTAGGTCCTACTCTCGTAAACCAACACTTGTGCTTAACCTTGTCCCTTCTTACACTCACGACAGGTCAACATGCTCAGCCACCTGTGTGCACCTTCAAAACTTTTATGGACTGTCGACCTAGTACCTTTAGTGGTACCGAAGGAGCTGTAGGTCTCCTCCACTAGTTTGAAAAGCTCGAATCTGTTTTCGAGATGTGTGAATGCCCTGAGGCTCGCAGGGTGAAGTATGCTACCAGTACTCTCGAGGGTATAGCGCTCACGTGGTGGAATGCTCAGGTCCAAATGCTGGGGTTGGTTGCTGCTAATGCCACCCCATGGAACAACTTTAAGGAAATGATTAAGGAAGAGTACTGCAATCGGGATGACATTCACAAGTTGGAGGTAGAGTTCTTCAACCTAAAGATGACGGGGTCAGAAATTGAAGCTTATACAAAAAGATCGAACGAGCTGGCAATTTTGTGTCCTACTATGGTGGATCCTCCCATCAAACGCATCGAACTATACCTCAAGGGTTTAGTGCCAAAGATTCAAAGTCACGTGACTTCAGCTAACCTCGCCACCATCCAGCAAGTTGTTCAATTGGCTCATCGTCTCACCGATCAGGCGGTGGAGCAGAACAGACTACCCAAACGTATTAGTGCTACAGCTACTTCTGACACTCCCGGCGACAACAAACGTAAGTGGGATGGAATTTCTAGCAAAGGTTCAACTTCTGTTCAGTCCCAGTCTTAGCAAAGGAGGACTGACGACTACAAGAGCCCTAGTCAGCAATCATCTGGTAGTCAAAGTCAAGGTGGGTACAAGGGAAATCACCCCTAATGCAATCGCTGTAACCTACACCACAGCGGGCCATGCACCAGGAGTAACTGTCACCGGTGCAACAAGCCAGGCCACGCCGCAAAGGATTGCAGAAGTTTATACCCCGCAAACCAGAATCGTCAACAACAAGCCCCACAGAATCAACGCCAGCAGCAGCAGCAACAAGGTATCAACAAAGGGTGCTTTCAATGTGGAGCTGAAGGCCACTTCAAGAGAGACTGTCCCCAGCTGAACCGGAACCAGAACAACAACAACAATAATAACAACCAGGGGAATGGAAACAATGGGGGTAACAACGGCAATGGTGCAAGGGGTCGTGTGTTCGTTATTGGCCAGGGTGAAGCGAGGAATGATCCCAATGTTGTGACAGGTAAGTTCCTACTGGACGACTTTTATGTTACTGTCTTATTTGATTTGGGTGCCGATACTAGCTACGTGTCCTTAAAAGTTAGTCAAATGCTTAAGCGTACCCCAACACTATTGAACACCAAGCACACTGTAGAGCTAGCTAATGGTAAAAGTTTAGAGGTCACACACATAGTCAAGGGTTGTAATCTTGTTCTTGATGGTCACACTTTCTCTATCGACCTCCTTCCTATCGTTCTGGGTAGTTTCGACGTTGTCATTGGGATGGACTGGTTATCCCAACACCAAGCAGAGATTCTTTGCAACGAAAAGATTGTCCGTATTCCTCGTTCAGGTGATGAACCTCTCATGATTCGTGGCGAGAAGAGTGGTGCTGTGGTGAGCATCATCTCTTTCCTTAAGGCCCAAAAGTGTTTACGAAAGGGCCATACTGCTATTTTGGCTCTCGTTACGGACACCTCGAAGAAAGAGAAGAAGATAGAAGATTTTCCGATCGTACGTGATTTTCCTGAGGTATTCCCTGAGGAATTACCTGGCCTTCCGCCTCATCGTCAAGTCGAGTTTCAAATCGAGCTGGCTCCTGGAGCAACGCCCATAGCTCGTGCACCTTATCGCTTAGCTCCATCAGAGTTGGAAGAACTTTCTACGCAACTACAAGAACTCTTGGACAAGGGATTTATTCGCCCCAGTTCCTCACCCTGGGGAGCTCCAGTGTTATTTGTGAAGAAGAAAGACGGTACCTTCAGAATGTGCATCGACTACCGCGAACTCAACAAAGTGACCGTGAAGAATCGCTATCCTCTTCCACGTATTGATGACCTATTCGACCAGTTGCAAGGGTCGAGTTTTTACTCGAAGATTGATCTAAGATCGGGATATCACCAGCTGAGAGTTCGAGGAGAGGACGTCTCCAAAACAGCCTTTAGAACTCGTTATGGACACTACGAGTTTTTGGTCATGCCTTTTGGGCTGACAAACACACCTGCGGTTTTCATGGACCTTATGAACAGAGTGTGCAAGCCCTACCTAGATAAGTTCGTCATAGTTTTCATCGACGACATCTTGATCTATTCTAAGAGTCAGGAAGAACACGAGCAGCATCTACGACTTATTTTGGAACTCCTTCGAACAGAACAACTTTATGCAAAGTTCTCGAAATGCGACTTCTGGCTTCGTGAAGTCCATTTCCTAGGCCACGTGGTAAACAAGGATGGGATTCACATTGATCTATCCAAGGTAGACTCGATCAAGAACTGGCCTACGCCCCGTACACCAACAGAAATTCGCCAATTCTTGGGCTTGGCAGGTTACTACAGAAGGTTCATCAAGGATTTCTCCAAGATTGCGCAACCTCTCACCTCACTAACACAGAAAGGTGTCACCTATCGTTGGAGTGATGCACAGGAAACTGCGTTTCAACACTTAAAGGATAGACTTTGTAGTGCCCCTATCCTCTCATTGCCCGAGGGCACAGACGATTTTGTGGTTTATTGCGACGCATCCATTCAGGGACTTGGATGTGTGCTGATGCAACTTGACAAGGTCATTGCTTATGCGTCACGTCAACTTAAGATTCATGAACGGAACTACACTACACATGATTTGGAGCTGGGAGCTGTTATTTTCGCACTCAAGATATGGAGACATTACCTGTACAGTACCAGGTGCACCATTTACACCGATCACAGGAGTCTCGAGCATATCTTCAAACAGAAGGAGTTAAACATGCGTCAACGTCGATGGGTAGAGCTATTGAACGATTACGAATATGCCATCAAGTACCATCCAGGCAAAGCCAATGTTGTGGCTGACGCCCTCAGTTGAAAGGACGCTACGCCTAAGCGCGTGCGAGCATTACAACTCACCATTCAATCTAGTCTTCCTTCCCAGATACGAGATGCTCAAGTAGAAGCATTGAAACTAGAAAACGTCAGGGCTGAAGCCCTACGCGGCTCAAGGCAACGGTTAGAACAAAAGGAAGACGGTGCATACTATGTAACAGGACGCATCTGGGTCCCACTCTATGGCAACCTACGAGAGCTTGTGATGGATGAGGCACACAAGTCTCGTTACTCAGTACATCCTGGTTCGGATAAGATGTACCACGACTTGAAAACTACGTATTGGTGGCCTAGCATGAAAGCCCACATAGCAACTTACGTTAGTAAATGTTTGACTTGTGCGAGAGTCAAGACCGAATATCAGAAACCATCGGGCCTACTCCAACAACCAGAGATACCACAATGGAAATGGGAGCAAATTTCCATGGATTTCGTTACTGGCCTACCTAGATCTCAACGTGGAAATGATACTATTTGGGTGATCATGGATCGACTCACAAAGTCTGCACACTTCTTGGCTATCAAGGAAACGGATAAGTTCTCCACTCTAGTAGACGTATATCTTAAGGAAGTTGTCTCAAGGCACGGGGTGCCCACCTCCATTATCTCTGATCGTGATGCACATTTTACTTCTGAACTGTGGCAAGCAATTCACAAGTCCTTTGGCTCACGCCTAGATATGAGCACAGCTTATCACCCGCAAACGGATGGGCAGTCTGAACGCTCCATCCAGACCCTTGAAGACATGCTTCGTGCATGTGTTATCGATTTTGGCAACGGCTGGGAAAAGCATCTCCCATTAGTGGAGTTCTCATATAATAACAGTTACCACACCAGCATTCAGGCCGCTCCATTTGAGGCATTGTACGGGCGTAAATGCCGATCACCTCTTTGATGGGTAGAGGTGGGGGATAGTCAGATCACTGGCCCAGAACTTGTGGTAGACACAACAGAAAGGATTGCTCAAATACGACAACGAATGGCGGCAGCTCGTGACCGTCAGAAAAGCTACGCCGATAAGGGCAGGAAACCACTCGAGTTCCAGGTTGGGGATCGAGTGCTACTCAAAGTCTCACCCTGGAAGGGTGTTGTTCGTTTTGGTAAACGAGGCAAGCTGAATCCACGATACGTTGGACCATTCGAAATCATCGAGAAAATAGGCAGGGTGGCCTACAAACTGAACCTACCAGCAGAACTCAGTGGAGTTCACAACGTTTTCCACGTGTCGAATCTGAAGAAGTGTCTGTCAGATGAGACCCTCATAGTTCCTTTGAAGGAGCTCACTATCGACGAGCAGTTGCAATTCGTCGAGGAACCAGTAGAGATTACTGACCGAGATGTAAAGATTCTCAAGCGTACCAGAATACCTCTCGTTCGAGTTCGTTGGAACTCCCGTCGTGGCCCTGAGTTCACCTGGGAACGCGAAGATCAAATGAAACAAAAGTATCCCCAATTGTTCGCGAACAGTACAACTACTACTGAGGCTGAAGCTACTGCGGAATTTCGGGACGAAAATCCAGATCAACGGGGGGAGGATGTGACACCCCAGGAAAACCATGCAACTTAACTAGCTTCCTCAGTGAGTAGGTACCAAATTTCGGGACGGAATTTCTTTCAACTTGGGGATAATGTGACAACTCGTATTTTAGAATCTTCTTTGTACTTTGATGTAACTTGTTTGAGCAATATGTGATTACGTTATGTGAGGTATTAATTGAAACGTTATGTTTGATGTTGTGTTATGTGCATGTATGTATGTATTAGAATCACACAAAACAAACCGACCGCACAACATAACCCGATCGCACAAGCCCATTCGGGCCACATGTTTGTACTCGAACCATAAGGGCAGCCCATGAAAGGGTTCAGCCCACTCCATTAACTCGCACAACACCTAGGGTGTTAGTATAAATCCCACATTTTACCTAATCACACAAAGTTTAGCAAACCCTACTCCTCTCCTCTTTGAAGCCGACGGCAACACATCCTCTCTCAATCGAAGATCTTATTGTTCGGATCATCCTCGTTATACTTTCTTAACCGGTTAGTGTAATACATTCGATTTGCATGATTGAATGATATTCGGCTTATGTTTTACATAATGATTTAGTGATATCTTGTAATTGAATATGATGAAAGTTGTTGAGTTTTAGTTTGTGTAAATCGACTCGCATGTATATCATCTTAGATCTATATGGAATTGTTAATCATAGGATGTTGTTGAAAATCTAGAATCGATTGCATGTTAATCGACTGTAAGACGAGTATAGGTGGATAATGTGTTGGATTGTTATGATGATATGCACGATAATGATCTAGAACATGAATCTTGTAAATATGTTTAAGTGTTGTGATTATTGTTCGTGTGTTATTCATACTTAGGGTTCATGAGAATCGATTGGAATATGCTTAATTTGATCGATTGGATGCTAACTGGATAGTTAGGAATTGTTGATTGATAAATTGTAAATTTGGAAACTGTTGAATGATTGTAACCGAATAGCATAATATCCGGATAGTAAAACGAATCGCACAAGACTCCTTGGTCGCACAAGATCAGATCACACAAGATCTGATCTGATCGCACAAGGCAGTCGCACAAGATAGACTGATGTACAATAAGTTAGAACACAGGTACAACTAAGATATGCATGATCGCACAAGACTTGTGGATCGCACAAGAAGGGGCCGATCGCACAAGGCTTGGGCCTCACACGAACTGCATTACTGTTGGGCCTCAAAGCCCAAGTCCAGTCGCACAAGTTACTTTTCTACTAACTGTTTGGGCCGTGAACATGTTGGGATTGTTATTGGGCTGGGTTAGTTTCCAATCGCACAACCCATTGTGGATCGCACAACGGGTTGGGCCGCCTGTTTATTGGGCTTCATCTTTCGGGTCGCACAAGTACTTGACTGCTACTATTAATGTGTTAACATGTATTATGTGTTTGCCATGATCAACCCGAGTTCATAACCTGCTAAACTATGTGTAATCATACGTGCATTACTTGAACCTAGACCTGACTTGTATGGTAACCATGTTAGGACGTGGTTGACCTCTATCAGCTCGATTGACCTTTCGTTTATCTGCCGAGCTAACCTAAGGTGAGTTCACACTTTATACAAAGCATGGGATTCCCAGGGGTTGACAATGGGTTAAGGAATATGGATTTCCTCGTCCTTCTTGGGTAGGACAGTACGGGTTCAGGATTATAATTCCTCGTCCTCATGGACAGTTAAATTTCACTAGACCAAAACTCTATCACGAAGTCCCTCCTTTTTATATCGACTTAATCGCCGGGCCAATGGCGAGCGGGTCATTAGTTAGATAGCGCTATTTAGGTCTGACAAGCCTCACACCGTGCCGTAGAGGACGGGCGTGAACTAATGGATCTTGGCACGTCAATGATGATAGACATTGACGCTAAGGGCACATAAACATGACTAAAGTCAGTGGTCGATATGGTAACGAGTCTAGTAGTATATACATGGGGTAGCCCCCATGGCCAGAGAGCCAGATAATTAAACATGGGGTAGCCCCCACGGCTGGATTGCCAGAGTAAACGGGAATAAACAAAACACCTTTTCAACTATGGGGTAACCCCCATGGCCAGGGTGCCAGTTAAAGGAAACTGTCTTTGGAACAACTTAAAACAAACACCCAACTGTGAACTCGCTCAACTTTGTTGTTGACTCGTTACTACATGCTTTGCAGGTCACTAGGTTTAGCAGGAGCTTGCATGGGGAAGAGTCGTTGTGGGGCATGGACATTGAGTGTTCATGATAAACTTAAACATTATTAACTTATGCTATGGTTTTAGACATTTTGCTTCCGCTTGCAACTTAAACTATGTTTTTGATTTGGACACCAATTATATTGTGTTTGGGTTACTTTATGTTTACTTATATGCTTGTTCAATATGATTGGTGGCTTGATCCTGGTCAGTCATGCCTCCAAGCGGTGATACTCCGCATGTGGATTTTGGGGGTGTGACATTGAAGCCTTAGCTTCATACCTGAGTATTTTAGATCAAATTTTCCTTGCTTGGACCTTTTGTGAATATTCTTTCATGCTATTTATGCTTTTTAAGCATGAAAGTCAAACAGTGTTTGACTTTCTGCTTTGACCAGTTTATGGTCAACACAAAGTTCGTTTGAACTTTGCAACATGAGCGTAATCACGATGGTTATAGTCCCTTGTGACTATACCTACTGATTACCACGTTGATTAGTCGAAGTGACGAGTCAAAGTTTCGGTCAAAATGTCGTTTATGCGCATTTTGAGATGAAACTATCCTTGGGTATCAAAACACTTTGTTTTGATATCAAAACCTGTTTTCTAACTTAGTTAAACATGTTTTAACATGTTTAACTCGTCACTTTTAGTCTAGTGCTTGTATAGGGCCGTAAGATAAGCGGTCTTAACAACCGCTTAGACTTTCGAACCCGACCCGTTTGGTCGATCATTAGGATCTGACCAAGCATATTATGTGACCATAGTTGTATAGGGAATAACCTTCCGAGGTTATACCTTATGGTCACTTAGTTCAATTAGTTGTATGATAGGTGGTTTATATGCCTTAGGTAAATGACCAAAATGCCCTTTTCATGCATAATTGGTATTTAAGCATATGTAACTTAACTTTTGTCACCTAAACTGATTATGCAACATATTTAAACATGTTAGGGCATATAATACTTGTCATAGGACTAGTTAGGCGTCTCGAACGCGCATTCGCGTGAACGACGCGTTAAAGTAGCGTAAGCTACCTTAATGGGTCGTAACGGGTCGTAAGAACTTAGGATAGGTTCCGATTTAGAATGTAGGTTTTGTTAAACCATATCACATGAGTTCCAATACTCATTTGGTTTACGAAACCTCATTCTACCCGATCTTCCGATTTAGGTGCCGATTGTTTAACTAGCGATCTGATTACTAGGTACCACTTGATTCCTTGATTTCTGAGCATTCTTAGGACACTTAATCGAGGATACTTACAATCTCAAATGAGTACATAGTCCCCTCTTTTACGTTTTCAAATGTTTTGGGGTGATACATATGTGCCGATACGCTATTTTCATGATTTCGACTATATGATACACGTGCATAGTACTATCTTTTGACGAATTGAACTATTATCCATGATTTAATCACCGATTTCAAAAGTTTGTTAGAACTATTTGTTCATTTATACTGTTATTTATACATTCATTAACAATGATCAAGCCAATTGGTAGTACGATATAGCACTATAGGACTAGACACCCCATTCCTGTTGTATGGAATGTCGGAAACCAAATTTTAACCAAATAGAATTTTCCTTTGTGGTATTTCTATAGTCTCTAAAGTGTAGTTTGATGCACTAAGGTTTGAATGTATTACCAAATCGCGATATCTGGTATATTTCGATATACTACCAACGTGATACTGTTTGCTAAAGCATAATTTGATATGTTATTGATTACTAAATGAAGGATCGTTGAATCGATCAAAACGAGACAATCGGAAGAGTTCTAGACCAAATCAGAGGCGGAATTCATTGATTTGATCTTCATTCAGCTTGATATGCACTTAGAAGTAGATTAAATGTCGTTTGTATTGATTTCAGAACGTTTTACAAGCTTGGCGACACTTCGGCAGAGCTTCGCTACCGGAATCAGATCGTTACAAATGAAGAACCAAGACCTAGTATTTATAGGGAGAACCAGGTCGCACCAAACATGTTCATACGGACTGGACCACTTCGCAAGACCTGGTGCCAGGTCGCACGAACTTCCCAGTTCGCACGAACTGATCAATTCTGACCTGTTTCCCGTTTTTCTCGTTTTACGAGTCCTGGTCTATCTAATCTATTACAAGACTCGATACAAGACGAAGTCGATAGACATATGCACCAACAAACTCCCCCTTGGATGTTGACGAGTCTTCAGTGCGAGTCTTCAGTATGTCGAGTCTTCAGTCTTGATCAGTCTTCTCGCTCTCTCTAAAGAATCTTTCTCTGTAAGCATCCTCATCAATCTCTATCTTCTTCTATCTCTTCTCTTATTTTCCTAGAATCGCAACCTGACTCTTCAAATTCTCTTGATCAGATCTCTTGATTCTTTAAGATCATCAGTATCAGCAGCTTCTATCTCGAGCAATGTTCCAGAATCTGACACTGGCTCTTTTAAACATCAAACTCCCCTTTGCTAACAGACTCCCCCTTAAGTTGTTCCGGGATCGTAATCTGTCATAGTACTCGTTCTAAGATCGTATCCTGGCTCAAACTCTGCTCAGGCTTAGACACGGGGATCTGCACAATTCTCTACCCAAAAATAAATTTTTATTTATAACAATTTTAATCTCTGCTTACCACTTGTAATCGAAACATTCAAATTTGATTTCAAATTAATGAACCATTTAATCATTTCAAAATCATTTCTTATTCCAAACAAACTCTCCCAACCCATTGTCCATCATGTTTAGCACTCGAAATTTTGAAAATCAGCTTTTCAACATCGGTTGTCGAAAATAAGATGAAATAAAATCTTTTTGATTTTTCAAAATTTTATGCTAAAACACATTCTTTTTGGATTTTTCTTTAATGAAAAACAGTAAAGAAATATTTATAGACGATATTTTTTTGTGAGTTTGTGTAAGAGGATCATATCAGTTTTTGACAAATCACTAGCACCATTGAGCTTTAAACACTTTAAGTTCTAAACGATTCACGTAGATTGTTAGTATACTGATCCACTTAAATTTTCACACAAAGTTCAATTGTTTCGAGATACGAGATTAATGTTTTAATGGACTTAACTTATTCGCGTGTCCCACCTCAAAATATACTCCCGTATCCAGACTCCTATACTCAGTCTTACAGGTGAATGTACACTAATGATATCTGTAAACGGGTAAATGCGAGGCCATGAGAGCTCAGGCTAGAACTTCCGTTCAATCAGAGAGATGATGGCTCGTCTTTCGGTGTGTCCCGTTTGGGGATCTTTTCTTCAACAGCACATGATTAGCATTTTTCAATGTTTCATCATTTTTTATGCTGAGGGTGAGCTTTAATGATTAAAGCATTGCAGAGTATTATACGAGGACTAGGCTATTGCTCCCGCAAAATCAGAAGTCCTGGTATAATACCCTAGATATCATCACGCACAAAGACCTAGTATGTCAGAAATAGAAAGCCCTTCAAACAAGATTTCAGGGGTTACCTATATATCCGAGAGATGTTCCCCACGAAATAAGTAAGTATTTGATATTTAGGTTTATATCTCGAAAACAATCTACTAAGCGTGTAAAAACCTACTGGCATATCATCAGTGAGACCGTTTATCACATTTAAACTTTCCAATTCTTTAGCGTACTGTGATTGTCTACTGATGTACTATCATTTCTTCTTTTTCACAACAAAACTCATTTTGATTTTACAATGTTTTTTATTTTTGGATTTTATCATGTTTTTGGATTTTTCAAATTTTCAAAATTTCTAAATTTTTTACTCCCCCTAAAATCAAAAAATAAGTTTTAATTTTTTTTATTTTCAAGGAAAATTTGAAAATGTAAACAATCAACTATACAAATTAAAATGACAAACTGATGTGAATTGCTTCAATTCGCCATCCACTTGGCATAAACAATCATAACTCCCCCTGACAACAAACTATTTTCCTATTATGATTTCAAAACAATTAAGTTTGTTTTAATCAAAATGGTTTTTCCGGAAAATTAGTTTTGTTGATTTCACACACCACTTGTAGGATCGGGGATTAATTCATCACATTGCTTTTCAACCACTTGTAAAAATCTAACACTTGTAGGTTTTTTCACACAAACATTTTTCAAGAATGATGCCGATTCATGCTCCATGATTACCAACTTGGGAGCTCCGGCAAGTCAGGATTTTTAAGCAAAGAATACAGACACCCAAGCCTGGCCAGCTTTGGGTGTAACCTGTTCAATTTCACTTGGTCTTTGAACATTCCTTTTTGCTTCATAAAATTCTTTTACCCCTTTTTCCTTTCCATCGACCATCTTACCAAAGATATGTTTCACTTTGCCATTGAAAGCCTTTTCGACATCGAATTCTTTCTTTTCAGAATAGAATTGATTCGAAATTTCCACTTTACCAATTTTTTGTTTAAAATTTTCAGTCCGCAATGGTGGAAAGTTGACATCATCCATTGGCGGAACTGAATTTTCTCTTTTTAGTTCAACTGGTGGCTCCTCTGACTTTGACGAGTCAGATTCATCACCAAATTTAACATCTGATTTCTTAGCAACCCACGTTTGGTTGTTAAGATTTACTCTTCTTTTGTAAAAACGTTTTGAACTCTCACCAACTTCAAATGTAGAATTTTTAAACACTTTGAATTTCTCAGTTGGTGGTTCAGTTTCATCAACAATTTTTTCTTTAAGTTTAGAAAGAACTTCCTGTTTTATGTTGGTTGCCATTGGACAGTTCCAGGCGATGTGACCAACTTTTTTTGCATTTATAGCAAGTTCTTGTTTCCTTTTTGGTTCCAAACACATTCTTCTCAAACTTTTGTTTTTCAGCAAGAAACTCCTTGTTCGATTGTTTCCAGAAAGCTTTTTCCTTTTCTTCCTCTGAAGAAGCACCTGAAACAAATAAAGTTTTTGATTTAAAATCTTTAATATTTTGATTATTTTCAACATCAAAATCCAACCCCTTTTTTTGAAATTGCTTTTATAATTCGGTTTCTTTTGATGACCTGGACCGAAACCTTTCTTCTTGTTTAAACGTTGTTGAACTCTAGAAGTATATTTAGGTTTTGAAAATCCCATTTTATCTTTTATTTCTGAAAACTTTATTTTTATCAATTTAAAAATTGTTTTAATATTTTCAATTTTCACATTTTTAATTGGAAATTCCTCATCAAAATATAATTTGTCTGAACCATTCAAAGTATATGCCACTTTGATTGGTTCATCATTAAAATTATTTTTTGATAACATGAATTCTTTATTGTAAACCCTTTTGACCGATGATTTCGAACTGTCAACTGATGAACTTGAACTCTCAGATTCAGACTTTGACTCTGACTCTGACTCCTCATCCTTATCCAACACCTGATCGACCACTTTCTTTATTAACTCAGGCTCATGATCATTGTCAGACGATGTAAATGTGACATCAATGTTGTCTGGTAACTCATCAGTTGTTTCAGACTTTAACTTTATATTGACTGCCTTTTTGAGTTGTTCCGAATTTGGTTTTCTGGGAGAATAACCTTCCCAGATCGGAGGCGGACACTTGTTATAATTTGCACTTTGTTTCTTACCAGTATCTGTATCTTCCGACTTCTTATCTTGAAAAGCTTCAAAACCTGCTACTGTCGGATAGATTCTATCAATCAAGTAATCAAAACTTGAGTAACTCATTAGCAATCGTCTGATTCTTTCATTTTCAATCTTTTCAGTCTCCAATTCTTGCTTCAACTTTGCACACTCTTCAATATAGTGATTGATGGCCTTCTGCTTAGACATCATTGTTGCATTCATCATTGTCAAAGCATCTTCCCTTTCTGAATTTGTCTTTTCCAACTGATTTACTGTTCTGTTCAACACATCATAAGATTCTTTCATGTACTTAACATCAAACAACAATTTTTCTTTCATCTCGTCTAGCTCACTATACTTCTTATCTTTCTCTTCACAATGTTTGCATGGTTCCAAACATTTCAGACAAGGTTTCGTGACCTCTACAATCTTTTCAATCACTTTAGCTTCTTCACTCTGTTCATCTTTCTATTCCTGAGCAATATTTTCACATTTTACCTCTTTCTTTTCTTTTGCTGCTCGTCTCTCCTTTAGCTTCTCCAATTTATCTGCAAAATAAAATTTGAAACTTTCAGGAGATAGATAAGTTTTACCAATGTTTATTTGTTTAATTTCTTCATCATCATCACTGTTATCAATTGATGATTGATCAAAGACTGGTGTCTTTTCTAAACTATCTTCTGAAGTAACAGACTCTTCATCTTGATTTTTCTGATCATCTGCAAACACATCCATCCATTCTTTCATCAACTCTGGCTCTTGAATGATCTATGCAATGAATGCTCTAAACTTCCAGTTATTTTCAGCCGGAATATATTTGTCCCAGCTAAAACCCTCTGGCAATCTTTCATCTTCTTGATCTGGAGGCATAGTAATACAAGCTTTCTTCTTTCCATCTTCAATAGCACGATATGATAACGGTTGTTGAGCTACCTGGTGATATATTGCTTTCCGATAATATTCATTGTTCCCGAAAGGATTCTGAGCTACACCTGCTTCTCGGTTGGTACATTCCCTCTTGAAATGTCCTTTTTCCCTGCACCGAAAACAAGTAACTTTAGACTTATCAAAACCTAAAGTAGAAACATTAGCATCACGAAAGTCATCTCTTCCGGTAATCTGCTTAAATTTCTCAGCTCTTCTCAACACGCTCGCTAAACACCACTTAATATCCATTAGCTCCAATTCCTCAGCATCAATCTGATCGTAATCCTATTTTGTCAACATAGGATTTCCGATTCTTCCCGCAACCAAACTCTCATATGATTCTAACACGGTAACTAGTAACGCCATATGACCTTTAGCGACTTCTTCAGAGAAATTCTGATCGTTCTGAAGATGCAACGCGATGTTGCATTGTAGCACATCTGTCACACCCTGTCTTTTGCGGAAGCGTATGATGTGTGACTAGCTTGTTATCATTGC
The DNA here is from genome assembly GCA_030545235.1 of Helianthus tuberosus. NCBI lineage: Eukaryota > Viridiplantae > Streptophyta > Magnoliopsida > Asterales > Asteraceae > Helianthus > Helianthus tuberosus. The sequence continues at coordinate 86,494,936 of CM060373.1, forward strand.
ATTCAATCGTAATAAACAACTACATGATTAAAACGATGTTCATCCATTCATGAAAATTTGAGTATTACAAACACTTGTTATTTAAGTTTTCAAAACATGACCTTTGACAAGGTTACAATTCAACAAAAGTGGATGACATCTAAACTTGTAGTCTACTTCTAGTTACGACACTTGCGCCCAAGATCCATCCTGTCACCTGAAATACATGTAATTTTGGAAAACATCAACATAAAGTTGAGCGAGTTCATGCGTTTTTGTATTTCACGTTTTTATACTTTGTATGAAAACATAGTATGTGTCATGTATAATTCAAGTCTTTCTTGAGTACCCCACGTACTCAAGTATAATTCCCGTTTTCTTGAGTACCCCACGTACTCAAGTATCATTCAAGTTTTCTTGTGTACCCCACGTTTTAAATGATTGTTTATACAAGGACATTAAGGCACGTGAGGACATAGGGAGCATTAGTATATTCTCCTTCAAGGCATGTGAGGACATAGGGAGCATTAGTATTTTCTCCCTCAAGGCATGTGAGGACATAGGGAGCATTAGTATTTTCTCCTTTAACTGTGTCGATTACCCTCGACTGTGTCGATTAACCTCGACTGCGTCGATTTCCCTTGACTGTGTCGATTACCCTCGACTGTGTCGATTACCCTCGACTGTGTCGATTAACCTCGACTGTGTCAATTTCCCTCGACTGGGACACTGAAGCACTCAAGAGGTCACATAAGGACCATGAGTGGGGCTTGGCCGTACCCGTTAGATCTAACCCTCGTCCCTAATTAGGTATTAATGGCATCTCAATATCTAGTTTAAGCTCACATGATCTAGTATTTTCTAGGCTTTTCTTAAAGCTCATCATATGGCACTCACCACGAGTGCTTCTCGTATTCTTTTGTATTCTCAAATCATATTGCACTCGGTACTCGTTCTCACCAAGAGTGCTTCTCGTATTTTTACCATTTGTAAAAATTGTAATATTTGTAACATGTATTTCACCCCCGAGAGTTATAAAACCAAAAATAGTTAGAGAAAAGGGGGAGCATGAACTCACAACTTTGTGTTCCTTGCGTCGTAAACTTCACCGGATTTTGCTCATAGAGCGTCGCGACCTAAACGTGTTTTATTATCGTTAGTCACTAGACTTGTAACGCACAAGTACAAGTCACTATCTTTTATGTATGTATTTTTTGGGTTAAAAATAATTTATATTTTTAACTAAGTGTCTTACTTATATTATTTTCTCAAAAATAGATATAAGTATTTTGTATTTTGCACTTTGCACCCGAATTATGTATTTTGTCTGAATATGTTGTATGTGTATTTGCAAGTCCTAATATACTAGCACGTATTATACATACCACATACGTCTAGCACAAAGTTTAGTAATCAACAAATATATATACTTTTCCTCAGATAACATACTCGACATTTAGACACGCAAATTACAACTTATGTCGTTTCAACTTAAATATCCAAAACTTGACTGTTTTCGAGCATTTTAATAAAATAGTTGTCTTATTCCAAAAATTCCCAAATTTTGACAAAACGTCTTAAACGATCCAAAAATTATTGTGTAAAAATATTGGGGTCCAGTTCATTACCAATATTTTATAAGAATTTATTTTCCGGACTGCAATCAGATTTGTCGTTTTCTGATTGCAGTTTACGAAATAATTCATTAAAAATTCATCGTCAGTCCGATATACGAAATTCCAGTGGGAGTACTACAAATACATCAGTGGTCAACTATGGTATAAATTTCGTGATTAGATTCCACACAGAATACAAGTTATGACAGAAAACAATACACATATTTTCAGCAGAAAAATGCAGCTCAAGCTGCTGTTACGAAATGGCGCTTTAAAAATAGTAAACGAAGTCCAAAAATTACGATTCTGGTGCCATTAGAACCGTATTTCATAGTACATATATCTAGACCTCAGAAAACACATTTTTCGTTTAGTTAAGGACCTGTTACAGTCCGTTAAAGTCAGCTGAAAAGGGCAATCAGCATGCTGTTTTTGGTTTTAAAGGTTTCTAAAACATATATATATGACCACCATCCTTTCTAATATGATTAAAGTCAGATTATAAGTCTGTTACAGCAGATTGTAGTTTGTTTATTTCAGATTTATCATGATTTACACCATTGGTTTCTCTTTATCTACTTTGTTCATCATATATTCCAAGACTTTGTTTAAGTTCTTTAAACTTTCTCATCATTCGATTACTACACATCTTTAACCACATAAACAACAAGTAAAACACAAGGATCTAAGTGCTTACCACTAGCACAAGGCTAGGGGAGTTCGAGTGAAGAAAACGAGTGGTTAATAGCGAATGGAGAAGGTCCTTCCACTTCCGAGAGCACCGAGCTTCGTTGTTGGACCTCTTACACCTTTGTATGCTCTTGGATTGCTTGAAGATGCTCAAATGATGGTGGTGATGGTGCTATTTGTGGCTGGCCGAAACCAAGGAAAGAAGAAGGAGGAGGTTGTGGAGAAAATGGTGAGGCGAAAATGAGGTTAATGTTCTAGTGGGTTATTCTTATATCTTCCAACATTTGTTTTAACCAATGGGTTCCATGTCCTCTAGAGTACAAGCACATCCATTAAACAAATAAAATAAAATCAAGGGGTGTCCCCCTTGTTTCATGACCGGTTATGGGAGGGGGGTTGGTTAAGTTGAAATGTGATGGAAGGTTAGAGAAGTTAGTTTGATTCCAAATGTCTAGATAGTGATTTCATGTGGGTTGTGAATTATAGCGGGTGTCAGGGTATTCGGGTACCCTAACTAGCTCAGAAAAGCAAAAACAATGTCATTGACAATATTTTTATGTTCCGGGTAAAGTCCGGTCGTTTGGTTGGATACTGATCCGTTAAAGTGCTTAATTACACTTTTTAGTGTCTTTTAAGTACCTTTTTGTATCCTTCTCAATTCCCAACACTTGGGGAAGTGTTCTGGATGATAAATCATCATTTCTGCATAATATTTCAGTGCCATAATGCTGATTATAGCTGAATTATATATAATTTTGTACTTAAAGTGCGTTTCGGGTGCTTTTTAGTGCGTAATTTAGCTTCCGGAATGCCTATATTAAAACCCTTGTATGTACTCTTGCGTTTTAATGCATTCTTGACGTTGGACCTACACCTAGGCTCCAATTCTAATGTCTGACTGCTTTCTGCAGTTCTGTTGACATGATGTGTCTTACCGGTGAGTTTACTAATATTTTTGACGCAACGCTATCATAAAGTAATTCTTGTAGCATATATCATGCATGAATTCACTTGCATGGAATTCAGAAATTTACTTGTCTGGTAAACCAGATCATGCACAGTCATTTAAGCACAAATTACTGTTCATTTCGTGTACGGAATGTACGGAAAAGTGACGGTTGTCACAACATCACCATTACCATTGTTTGAGCTTTGAAACTGATGATTTGAAGTTGAAACATTAGGATTAATGTGACAACCGTCAAAATTGCATGTGTCCGTACAATTAATTAATTTTGATTTATGCTTAATGACTGTGCTTAATTACAACTGATGATTAAACTGCTTTCTGATTACTGTTACACACATACATATGCATCACATTTCATACTGTCAGACCATTTATTACATACAAACTTTAGTGACAAACTTGATGCACAAAGCACAGTTAGCACAGTGAGCGGATAACTCAGAAACATGCTGACAATGCCAGCACATAGACAGACAATATATTGAGGCCCAGTATGAGCCAGAGACAAGGTATTACACCAGTATGGAGTGTAGGGAAGTAAGGACCATAAAACTGCGTCACTAGGTGATAGTTTAGGTGCCGGAAAGTGCCTAAAACCCACTTAAGATGCAAAATTCTGCATCTATTAACAAAATTCAGCATTTAAATATGCTATTCACTTGCAAAAATATGGCAAAATGGTCCTGTATGCTTTCCTAAGTGTCGGGAATTAAAAGGGTCCCTAAAAGTTACATAAAGGACACCTTACGGAATAACTTAGCACTTTAACGGAACGGTATCCAACCGAACAACCGGACATTACCCGGAACACCAAAATAATGCTAGAAGCATTGTTTTTATTTTTCTGAACTAGTTATGGGTCCCAAACATCATAACACACTATATAACATTATAACAACTAAACACCTAACTAGTTCACTTGAAAACTCACCATTAAATCCTAACTAAACCATTTAACCTACCATTACATCCCAACTAAAGACCCCCCCCCCCCCCCACTTACGGTTACCAACAAAGGGCCCACCCCTTGATTTTCCTTTCATTGTTTATTAGATTTGTCTACTTCTTTTGAAACATTAGGACCAATAGATTATAAAATGTTGGAAGCTAGTTCTATAAAACCCAAGGATAACCATCTTCTTTCATTACACCCTCTTCACAACTCCATTACTTCCTCCCCTCCTTCTAGCTTACGGCCCAAACACACCCACATACCACATCCATCTTCAATCAATTCCAATACAATCTAAGGTGATTTGGAGGCATAAGAAGCATATCTAAGAAGGTGGGAGGCATTGGAACTTGAAGGACCTTCACCGTTTGCTTTTATCCACTTGTTTTCTCCTCTTGATCATCCCTAGCCTTGAGCTAGTGGTAAGAGTCTTGATCCATCCATTTTAATTCTATTTTAAGTGGTTAAAATATGTTACATAATGATAATCTTGAAGAACATGGAGAATCATAAGAAAGAAACTTAAACATAAGGCTTTACATAAAGATCATGAGATGAAATATGATGATAAATCTGAGTAAATGAACTATAACCTGCTGTAAATGACTTATGACCTGTTGTTCATCGTTAATAGAATGAGTGATAATCGTATGTGTACATTTTAGTGGCGTTTAGACCATAAAAAGCATGCTGATTTGCATTTCCAGCCAACTTCAACTGGCTGTAAACGGATCATTATAAATCGAAAAAGTGATTTTATGAAGTCTAAATTATGTATTTTCGAAAAACGAAGCAAATGGCATTGGAAACATATTTTTTTGAGGTCGTTTGCTATTTTTAAAGACCCGTGTTGTAACAGCATCTAAAGCTGAGTTTTTACTGCAGTAAATGGGTGATATGTTTTTAGTCATAACTTTAAATCTGTGTTGAATCAGCTCCTGAAATTCGTACTGTAGATGACCGCTGATGTCGTAGTAATTCTCCCACTGGAATTTCGTCAATCGGACTTGCGATAAATTTTAGATGAATTATTTCGTAGACTGCAGTCAGAAAGTGACACATCTGATTGCAGTCTGGTAAATAAATTTTTATAAAATATTGGTAATGAACTGGACCCCGATATTTTTACAGAATAATATTTGGATCGTATAAGATATTATGTAAAAATTTGGGAATTTTTGGAGTAAGTTAACTATTTTATTAAAATGCCCGAAAACAGCCCAGTTTTGTATATTAAAACTGAAATGACATAACTAGTATTTTGCATGTCTAAATGTCGGGTTGGTTATTTGAGAACGATCTAACGTGTTATATGTTAAAGAAAATGATATGCTACTTAGCATGGGCACCTCCATTTACAAAGGAGACTATGGCGAAATTTTCTGAAAATCCTAACACTTAGAAAATATTTTTCTAAACAAGTGTTACAAGTATAGTTTATAACTTGTGTTTCAAATATAAACTTCGCCATAAATTTTGTTACGAAATACAAAGTATCGGAGGTTGGTTTTCGCAAATAAAAATGGGTAAATATATATTTAGAATATATATTTTATACTGAGACACTTGTGTGATTATTTGTATATTTTGTGAACTAGTTATATTATTTTAGGATAAAATAATATAACTTACAAAATACCATGGAAAATTACAACTCCACAATAATACCAAAAATTGCAAGGAATAAAATATTTAAGTTACACATGTAATATTGTGAAACCGAACAAGAAAACGTAACTTATGAAATATTCCGGGATATACCATTACACTATATTTTTGGTAAATATTATTTTGGGAATGAAAGAAGTGAAAATATGATTTTGTAAATATTACCAAGTATATCATATTTTGACAACGAGAAAATATATTATTTTTGGGAGATAAAAATATATTTTCCTAGTATATTTAGAAGATATATAATTTTTGAGAAAAATATATATATTCTGGGACAATACATGATTGAAAAAAATAAGTTTATATATATTTAAGTGAGACTTGAAATATATGGTTTTGGAAATATACATTGGGAATATATTAACATATTTTTATTTGGAACAATACACCGAAATACGACGCCATTACTTGGCAAGATATACAAATACAAATACGAAAATACATGTATGAGATACCCCCATCCTTGGGAAGGAAAATACGAAGTTAAAATACTTGAGAAGTTGGAATATGAAATATTGTTTAGCAATTAATCCAAACGCTAACTAGTGATTATAACTTGGAATAATGTCAAGAAATCGTAACTCAAAAACATAAATACTAAGACAAGGGACGACACGTTCGTCTAATAGACGTTAGACCATTGTAGGTAGTCGTGTTGGCCGCGGAGATTTGGGTTACAAGTACGAAGACGCAATACTGTGAGTTCATGTCCCCCTTTTCTCTTAACTATTTTCAGTTTTTATACTTCGGGGGTGGAATACATGTTACAATAATTACAGACACTTTTATACATGGTATGGTTAGCCTAAGGAGGGTATACTACTTAGATCACGTGAGTGGGTAGGTGGTACTTGGGGCCATTAATCCTCGTTGTAGGACCGAGAGTCATAAGTGATAGATCTATTCGGGTGTAGCGAGCCCCACTCCTGAGTCCGCTGAGTGGACCATGAGGTGACTATGAGCCCGACGCCAAAATCCGCTAGGTTTGAGTCTTCCTGCATCACTTCACACATATCATTGGCTTTGCAACCCAATGGTGATCTCTTTTTCCTTAATTGCTACATACCAGGGACTTTCATACATACAGACACACTACAAAGGTTTATACATACTCACTTACACATGAACTCGCTCAACTTTTGTTGATTTTTCAAATTACATGTATTTCAGGGAATTAGTAAATGGATCTGGCGGGCGTTGGAGTTTTTAAGCTGCGTTGTGAATAAAGATGTCATCCAAGTCATTAGGGCTTAGGAGACGTATCTTAATCCTGGACGAGATACGTGGTCCTAAACTCGGGTTTGTTTTAAAATCTTTTGTTGAGTCTTTTTGAACTCCTTAAAACATGTTATGGTTTGTAACTTGATTTTGGTATCGACATTTCAGACAATTATGTTGTACTACTTTTAAACTTAAATTAATGGATGTACATCTACTGGTTTTATCATATAGTGTTGTTATGATTGTATGCAATGGTATTAAGAAGTCACACCAATTAAACCCACGCTTCCGCAAAAGCCAGGGTGTGACAGCTTGGTATCAGAGCCTCGATCATAGCGAACTAGGATTCTTTCTCGAGTCTAGACTATGATCATCAGGGCTCTCACGAAAAATTTTCAAACATTTTTACATTGCATACACCAAACGTCCAGATCCAGGAAACAAACATTTTTACAAACAGAAAGGCACAAATACACATTTCAAAATTTACGTTTATAATTCAGTCTTAGAGGCTGAGGGAGGATCAGTCTTAGAGGCTGAGGGAAGATCAGTCTTAGAGGCTGAGGGAGGATTAGTCTTATAGACTGGGGGAAATTTAGTCTTAGAGGCTGGGAGGTTGGTCTTAGAGACCAGGGATTTAGTCTTAGAGACTGGGAGGAAGGTCTTAGAGACCAGGGATTTAGTCTTAGAGACTGGGAGGATGGTCTTAGAGACCAGGGATTTAGTCTTAGAGGCTGAGAAATTGGTCTTAGAGACCAGGGAGTTGGTCTTAGAGACCAGGGAGTTAGTCTGAGAGACCAGGGAGTTAGTCTGAGAGACCAGGTAGTTAGTCTGAGAGACCAGGGAGTTAGTCTAAGAGACCAGGGAGTTAGTCTGAGAGACTAGGGAGTTTAGTCTGAGAGACTGGGTGGGATAGTCTGGGGAAGAGAGGCTGAGGGAGGATTAGTCTTATAGAGTGGGGGAAATTTAGTCTTAGAGGCTGGGAGGTTGGTCTTAGAGACCAGGGATTTAGTCTTAGAGACTGGGAGGATGGTCTTAGAGACCAGGGATTTAGTCTTAGAGACTGGGAGGATGGTCTTAGAGACCAGGGATTTAGTCTTAGAGGCTGAGAAATTGGTCTTAGAGACCAGGGAGTTGGTCTTAGAGACCAGGGAGTTAGTCTGAGAGACCAGGGAGTTAGTCTGAGAGACCAGGGAGTTAGTCTGAGAGACTAGGGAGTTTATTCTGAGAGACTGGGTGGGATAGTCTGGGGAAGACTAGGATGATTACATGCTTACATTGTCATTACTTACACGCTTAATTGTTGATTATTGATGTACGTGCATATGTGGTGAGTATTTGCATACACTAATTGTTAATAATTACTGTGGATATACATGCTATGACTATTATGTGTCGGCACACATGTCACACTATTTAGAAGGCGAGTTATCAGACATTGATAACCCTACGGCCACCGCCACAGATAATGAGACTGCATCTGCGTCAGAGATATTTACGTCAGACACTGAGGGTGATCCTGATATGCTGACCAAGGACGAGGACGACTTCCAACAGTCCGCGCTACCAGATTTTGGTGATACTTTACCTTTGCGGGTGGTTTCTCTGACAAGAATCCTTCTGTCACTCTTATTTCAGTCCATGACCACTTCGTCACTGGTCATCTCGATGATGAGCACACCATGGCTCCGATCCTCGACAATGCGCCTCCTGTGGACATTCCTTCTGAAGGTTGGCTACTCGACGAACAATTGATGATGACGTTGACATGTTTATTGATGGTCCTCCTACTGACGCCCATGATAATAGAAAGTTAGACGAGAACATTATTACACATTTCACTTCTGAGACCCCTGTTATCAAGCTATCCTCTGATTTTGGTGTATACACTCGATTTCATAATCCTTTGAGTCTATGATATCTGCAGCCTTACAAACGGTCGGATTACAGCTTGCTACTACTGATTCAAACGACGACGCTGCTATAACTACTGCACTATCACCTACTTGAGGTACCACACCTTTACACGACCCAGAGCCAGCTCCTGTCCCTTTTGGGTCAGCTTGATGTTGCAACTGCTGGTCCTACACCCTTGCCTGATTATGACCTTGTTTTCTTTTGGCTTACCAGGCATTGCACCCCTTATATCTGACCCAGTACCTGCACCTGACGATCTCCTTATTGGTTGAGACGTTTGTTTTTGCACCCGCAACCGATGATGTTGCTCATTTTCTCCTATGGAGACCGACGTCCAGTGCACCAACATGCCTATCGCTTTCTTTTAGGACATACCCGCACCCCGAAGAGGTACTCCAGGTCGACACTCGCATGACGATCCTTTAGCTACAGCAGCACTTTTCCCCGATCTCACAAGCCACACCGTTGATACTTTCACCTCTACACCGCTGGACGAGCCATTTCGGTGGTTCCTATCGTACACTATGCTGATATTAGACCCTTACCATCCCTCATATTACGGAGGCTACACACAGAATGAGTTACTCCTACAACATCAGCTACAGTCTGGGGATACGAGTCGCAGAGTTTTGAAGCTGAGCTGACACCACGTTCTCCACACTGTCTATTGTCAGTATACTTTGATCCCCCACATTCATCAAGATTCCTTTTGATGCTCTCACCTGCTGCTATTACACCTCTCCCAGGTTTTGATGCTCGTTTCTTTACTGCCGAGCGGCAGATCAGCTAATTGTTTCGACGTATATACAAGCTCGAGGAGGAGTTCACGCATGTTAACAGTTTACCTTTCTTTCCTCCTCCACCTCAGTCACCAGTATAGTTGATTTCTGGATTATGCGGATTGCATTACATTTAGGTAAAGACACTAATGATAAGTTGGGATTGTGGAGACTTTTGAAGACCACGTCTGACTACGTAATTGTGATACACTGATATACTTGTTGGGCAAGGGTAGGGTGACCCTGTGCCCCCTTTCGATGTAATACAGTTTGTTAGACAATGTAATTGTGGTGGGTAAATAATGAAAGCTCAATCACAACATTCTCGTTATATACGTTATTGGAATTACTTGTTTGTGTTATGACATGGGATGTTATGTGTTTACTTGCGATTGATGAATGTTATTACATAACCAACTGGGGTAGCCCAGTTGGCCACCGACACCCACCTCTTCCCAGAGGTACCGGGTTCGAGTCTTGGGAGTGACATATGTCGCCCAGGGTAAGAACTCGGCATGGGGAAGTCACCGCGGAGCTAGCTTGGTCGGGTAGCGGCTCCCGGAGTGAGATCACTCCGGCGGTTGGGAGGACCGTGCACTATCCCCCCCCCCCAATGAATGTTATTACATACGCGAACTACATACTTATATGCATAAGGACATGACCTAACCAATCTTCTTCTCAGAAGATGTCGACACAAGGGAACGTCGATACCAACAACCCTCTGCCGACAACAGCAGAGTCAGAACTGCAAGGGCGCATCTCGCAGGCCATCGCACAGCTCGAGGCCCTTCGCCCCAAGCGCAGCGGAGGTACCTCAGGAAATAACCCACCCAACGGCTGCACCTACGAGCAGTTCTTGGACCACAAACCTCGAGAATTCGACGGCACTAGGGGTGCCTTAAATTTTGTGCGTTGGGTGGAGAAGACGAATTCTATTTTACGGTTAAGCAAATGTACCCCAGAACATCAGGTCGCGTACGTAGCTGGACTATTTGTAGATGGGGCTCTGTCATGGTGGAACTTTCATGTTCAGGTAATGGGTGAGACTGCTGTGAACGCTTTAACGTGGGACGAACTGAAGGAACTAATGCGCAAAAGATATTGCTCTAGGGCAGAAGTCCAGAAGTTGGAAACTGAATTGTGGAATTTGAAAATGGAAGGTCCAAAGATAGCCGACTATGTGCAGAGATTTGGCGAATTATCACAAGTTGCTTCGCGTTTGGTGGAACCAGAATCTAGGAAGATTGAACGTTTCATCGGGGGATTGGCACCTCAGATCCTAAGCCTGGTAACAACATCTAAGCCTTCTACAATCATCGAAGCAATCGACATAAGCGTGGCGCTCACTGAAGAAGCAATTAGACAAGGAGAATTTTCCACTCCGGAAGAGAAAAATGAGACTCCCGTCGAGTCATCTGGGGATAACAAGAGAAAGCTCGTAAATTTCAAGAAAGTTACTCGGGTGAGTAACGAAAAGAAGGCCAAAAAGGGAAAAGACTACATGGGTATCCCACCTAAGTGCGACAATTGTCTACGTTATCATGTCGGACGATGTAAATATGGAAAATGTGATAACTGTGGTAAGAGGGGGCATACCAAGGAGACTTGTAGGCAAGGTATTGAACGTGGAAATAAAGGCCAAAATGATAGCAAGAATCACGGAGGAAACAACGACAACGATAAAGGCAGGACGAGTGATAAACAAAAACGTGCTCAAGGTTGTCTTAACTGTGGGAGTAAGAAGCATTTCAGAAAATACTGCCCTAAGAAGAATCAGGCACAAGGATGAAAGCTCAGTAGCAGAGCTAGGGGAGCACACCAGGAATCCAAGCATGGATATCGATACGTCCCATATGACTCAACATTATGCATCTGTGCTGCTAGATACTGTTGCAAATTTTAAGCTTCGCATCTCTAGAGTTTGAGAGTATACTTGGTTTAGTAACAAATAAGTTAGATAATCCGCACACGATAGTACTAGCTGATGGAAAGCTAGTGGAAGCCAACGAAATAACTAGAAACGGCAAGATAGAACCCAGAGAGCGTGAGTTTACGCTTGATCTACTGCCAGTTGAAGTGGAAAGCTTCGACAAGGTAATTGGATGGATTGGTTATCAAGTGATCAAGCGGAGTTTGATATCCTCATCCCAATGGCAAATAAAGGAACGATCGTGACTCATGAAGCAGGATACGCCTCTACAAATTACTGAATGCTTGAAGCACAAAAATTGTTGTGTGAAGGATGTATAGTTTTCTTGGCTCATGTCATGGACAAGGGAGCCGAAGAACCAAAACTCGAAGATACCCCTGTGATAAGGAAGTATCCTGAAGTCTTCCCCGAAGACTTACCAAAATTATCTCCTCAACGACTAGTCGAATTTCGCATCAATTTGATTCCAGGCATCGCGCCTGTAGTCGATGCACCTTAGCGACTTACACCTTCGGAAATGCAAGGTTTGTCAGTGTAACCTCAGAAGTTGATAGAGAATGAAGATAACAGACCAAAATTCCCTTTTGGGTAACCCCAATTCTACTCGTCAAGAGGAAGGACGATGATTTTCAAATAAGCATCAACTACCAAGAGCCGAATGAGCTAACCTACAAGAGTCGGTAATTCTTGCTGAGAACTAACAAATTTCTTACTTAACTAACTGTGAGGATCCAACTACTATTATACGACTGATTGATGATCGAGTATCATTAGCTTTGAATTCAGGAATAAGGTATACTGGGAAATTATGGGACAATAATTTGATTTTAGACATACACAAAAATGGTGTTTCCTACACAATGCACAAAACAGAGTTACACAGAATACGAAACCTTGAGGATCTAGAAAACATATGCTTAGGACCTTTGGGAACCCAGGTCCAAGACTCGTTAAAGGTTTTTACCCAGGAACCACACTTGTTAACTCAATCAAACACCATTAACCTGACACATATGCCATTTCAATTAACCAAGCAGAAAGTACTTCGAGTTCTTTTGTTGAAATCCTCACTTTTGCTTCTAGCGAGTAGATGTTTGCATCTCTACTCCCCCTTAATGGTAGTTGCATCGCATTGATTTTCTTCGCTAAGAGCAAACACCCATTTGCTTCGATATCTGGTCATTTCTTCACTTTAGCAGATATTCATTATTTCTTTTCTTGGAAACTTATCTGACATACATGCATCATTTGCTACGCATGTGGTTTCGTTTCAAACAAACACTTCATTGAAATTTAAATATCATTTTGCTAAACCTAATTACTGATTCATGATTCGAGTGACCTACATTATTGTTATTGTGGGCTCTTTTGTTACCAAGTCGACACACTGTCTTGAGACTTCTCTTCTTTCAAGTTACACTCATGGCTTATTTTCGTAACCATGATGAGATTCCTTTGTTGATACATACGTTTATTGCCGGGTTACGCTAAAACCAAGTTCAATTGCTTGAACTTATTCATTTCGCATATTCAGTTTAAGACGTCATATGATGTATTGAGAGCATCATATTCAAATCATTGGCAAAGATTCTTTCGTTTCGAGTCATGGTAGACTTGTCTGGTCTATGATTTCACTAAATCATTTGTTGGTTACGACACCTTGTGGGGATACTTTCACAAAATTGAAACTTGCGCTTATTTGGTTACTCACTTCATACACAGATTTAATTGATTATTTGATAACTTGCCCTAAATCCGTCTTGTTTATCACGATTAAATCGGTCTCAACACAGTTGTGTGTTGAGGTAAAGGTACATAGATTCATTTCATATCACAGTGTACCTCCTAACGATTCATTTATGATCGATCGAATGCCTTGCGGTACTTATTGCTTTCTCACCTTCGATCAAAAGCAGTGGCTCTTTGATGTTCCCTATTCAACCAAAAACTCTATGACGCTATGTAAACCAATCTTCTGGCTTGATTCACTCTTACTTGATTCCCAACACAGTGAACTGGTTCAGTCACCACTATACTTGAATTATGTCGGTACGGCACCTTGTGGTGTCGTTACAAACTTGTAGCTTGTGCTAATCAGGGTCAACCGTTTCACACAAAACTGCATATACTTTCGTTCGACTGGTCATTTAAACATTTCTGATGCAACTACGAATCACGAAAATGATACACCAGATTCGCTTGTATTTCATTCGGTATACCTTCGAAATTTAAGAATGTCAACACACTAAACCTCACCATTCAATTATTCGAGGGTTGACATATCATTTTACTAGTACGTTTGAGTTGTTGATTTTGAATTCATATAGCAGATGCTATGGTTTGTGAAAACTCGCCTGCATATTGTGATCGATCGTTTGAGGATCTTATCAGTCAAAACTCCTTTTTTGTGGAACCCCTGATAACAGGATATCCTAGACTATGCGTCAATTACGTCTTGTACCTTTGACATCAAATGCTAAAAGCACATACCTTTTAACCATAGGGTTCGAGTTGATATATATTCTTGGACTCAGCTGATGTAAGTAAGGTTTGATTCGGTTTGATGATTATCTACCTCGGTATTATTCATATACATACACGTGTGACGTAACCATAAGAGGTTAAGGTAGTACAAATTTCGAGGACGAATTTTTCTTAATGGGGGGAGAATGTGACAACCGTCAAAATTGCATGTGTCCGTACAATTAATTAATTTTGATTTATGCTTAATGACTGTGCTTAATTACAACTGATGATTAAACTGCTTTCTGATTACTGTTACACACATACATGTGCATCACATTTCATACTATCACACCATTTATTACATACAAACTTTAGTGACAAACTTGATGCACAAAGTACAGTTAGCACAGTGAGCGGATAACTCAGAAACATGCTGACAATGCCAGCACATAGACAGACAATATATCGAGGCACAGTATGAGCCAGAGACAAGGTATTACACCAGTATGGAGTGTAGGGAAGTAAGGACCATAAAACTGCGTCACTGGGTGATAGTTTAGGTGCCGGAAAGTGCCTAAAACCCAGTTAAGATGCAAAATTCTGCATCTATTAACAAAATTCTGCATTTAAATATGCTAGTCACTTGCAAAAATATGGCAAAATGGTCCTGTATGCTTTCCTAAGTGTCGCGTATTAAAAGGGTCCCTAAAAGTTACATAAAGGACACCTTACGGAATAACTTAGCACTTTAACGGAACAGTATCCAACCGAACAACCGGACATTACCCGGAACACCAAAATAATGCTAGAAGCATTGTTTTTATTTTTCTGAACTAGTTATGGGTCCCAAACATCATAACACACTATATAACATTATAACAACTAAACACCTAACTAGTTCACTTGAAAACTCACCATTAAATCCTAACTAAACCATTTAACCTACCATTACATCCCAACTAAAGACCCCCCCCCCCACTTACGGTTACCAACAAAGGGCCCACCCCTTGATTTTCCTTTCATTGTTTATTAGATTTGTCTACTTCTTTTGAAACATTAGGACCAATAGATTATAAAATGTTGGAAGCTAGTTCTATAAAACCCAAGGATAACCATCTTCTTTCATTACACCTTCTTCACAACTCCATTACTTCCTCCCCTCCTTCTAGCTTACGGCCCAAACACACCCACATACCACATCCATCTTCAATCAATTCCAATACAATCTAAGGTGATTTGGAGGCATAAGAAGCATATCTAAGAAGGTGGGAGGCATTGGAACTTGAAGGACCTTCACCGTTTGCTTTTATCCACTTGTTTTCTCCTCTTGATCATCCCTAGCCTTGAGCTAGTGGTAAGAGTCTTGATCCATCCATTTTAATTCTATTTTAAGTGGTTAAAAGATGTTACATAATGATAATCTTGAAGAACATGAAGAATCATAAGAAAGAAACTTAACCATAAGGCTTTACATAAAGATCATGAGATGAAATATGATGATAAATCTGAGTAAATGAACTATAACCTGCTGTAAATGACTTATGACCTGTTGTTAATCGTTAATAGAATGAGTGATAATCGTATGTGTACATTTTAGTGGCGTTTAGACCATAAAAAGCATGCTGATTTGCATTTCCAGCCAACTTCAACTGGCTGTAAACGGATCATTATAAATCGAAAAACTGATTTTCTGAAGTCTAAATTATGTATTTTCGAAAAACGAAGCAAATGGCATTGGAATCATATTTTTTTGAGGCCGTTTGCTATTTTTAAAGACCCGTGTTGTAACAGCAGCTAAAGCTGAGTTTTTACTGCAGTAAATGGGTGATATGTTTTTAGTCATAACTTTAAATCTGTGTTGAATCAGCTCCTGAAATTCGTACTGTAGATGACCGCTGATGTCGTAGTAATTCTCCCACTGGAATTTCGTCAATCGGACTTGCGATAAATTTTAGATGAATTATTTCGTAGACTGCAGTCAGAAAGTGACACATCTGATTGCAGTCTGGTAAATAAATTTTTATAAAATATTGGTAATGAACTGGACCCCGATATTTTTACAGAATAATATTTGGATCGTATTAGATATTATGTAAAAATTTGGGAATTTTTGGAGTAAGTTAACTATTTTATTAAAATGCCCGAAAACAGCCCAGTTTTGTATATTAAAACTGAAATGACATAACTAGTATTTTGCATGTCTAAATGTCGGGTTGGTTATTTGAGAACGATCTAACGTGTTATATGTTAAAGAAAATGATATGCTACTTAGCATGGGCACCTCCATTTACAAAGGAGACTATGGCGAAATTTTCTGAAAATCCTAACACTTAGAAAATATTTTTCTAAACAAGTGTTACAAGTATAGTTTATAACTTGTGTTTCAAATATAAACTTCGCCATAAATTTTGTTACGAAATACAAAGTATCGGAGGTTGGTTTTCGCAAATAAAAATGGGTAAATATATATTTAGAATATATATTTTATACTGAGACACTTGTGTGATTATTTGTATATTTTGTAAACTAGTTATATTATTTTAGGATAAAATAATATAACTTACAAAATACCATGGAAAATTACAACTCCACAATAATACCAAAAATTGCAAGGAATAAAATATTTAAGTTACACACGTAATATTGTGAAACCGAACAAGAAAACGTAACTTATGAAATATTCCGGGATATACCATTACACTATATTTTTGGTAAATATTATTTTGGGAATGAAAGAAGTGAAAATATGATTTCGTAAATATTACCAAGTATATCATATTTTGACAACGAGAAAATATATTATTTTTGGGAGATAAAAATATATTTTCCTAGTATATTTAGAAGATATATAATTTTTGAGAAAAATATATATATTCTGGGACAATACATGATTGAACAAAATAAGTTTATATATATTTAAGTGAGACTTGAAATATATGGTTTTGGAAATATACATTGGGAATATATTAACATATTTTTTATTTGGAACAATACACCGAAATACGACGCCATTACTTGGCAAGATATACAAATACAAATACGAAAATACATGTATGAGATACCCCCATCCTTGGGAAGGAAAATACGAAGTTAAAATACTTGAGAAGTAGGAATATGAAATATTGTTTAGCAATTAATCCAAACGCTAACTAGTGATTATAACTTGGAATAATGTCAAGAAATCGTAACTCAAAAACATAAATACTAAGACAAGGCACGACCCGTTCGTCTAATAGACGTTAGACCATCGTAGGTAGTCGTGTTGGCCGCGGAGATTTGGGTTACAAGTACGAAGACGCAATACTGTGAGTTCATGTCCCCCTTTTCTCTTAACTGTTTTCAGTTTTTATTCTTCGGGGGTGGAATACATGGTACAATAATTACAGACACTTTTATACATGGTATGGTTAGCTTAAGGAGGGTATACTACTTAGATCATGTGAGTGGGTAGGTGGTACTTGGGGCCATTAATCCTCGTTGTAGGACCGAGGGTCATAAGTGATAGATCTATTCGGGTGTAGCGAGCCCCACTCCTGAGTCCGCTGAGTGGACCATGAGGTGACTATGAGCCCGACGCCAAAATCCGCTAGGTTTGAGTCTTCCTGCATCACTTCACACATATCATTGGCTTTGCAACCCAATGGTGATCTCTTTTTCCTTAATTGCTACATACCAGGGACTTTCATACATACAGACACACTACAAAGGTTTATACATACTCACTTACACATGAACTCGCTCAACTTTTGTTGATTTTTCAAATTACATGTATTTCAGGGAATTAGTAAATGGATCTGGCGGGCGTTGGAGTTTTTAAGCTGCGTTGTGAATAAAGATGCCATCCAAGTCATTAGGGCTTAGGAGACGTATCTTAATCCTGGATGAGATACGTGGTCCTAAACTCGGGTTTGTTTTAAAATCTTTTGTTGAGTCTTTTTGAACTCCTTAAAACATGTTATGGTTTGTATCTTGAATTTGGTATCGACATTTCAGACAATTATGTTGTGCTACTTTTAAACTTCAATTAATGGATGTACATCTACTGGTTTTATCATATAGTGTTGTTATGATCGTATGCAATGGTATTAAGAAGTCACACCAATTAAACCCACGCTTCCGCAAAAGCCAGGGTGTGACAATTAACACTCGGATATGAAGAAAATCCACTGTTGTTGATTGAACTTTGACTGAGTGATCCGGATGAGTTTTCTGCGCTGAAAGCGGTTTGGATCTTCGGACTTGCTTCAACATTTTGAACATTACCTTTGAAATACAACTTGATATCTTGTTGACCACTTGAATTATTCATTTTAGCAATCTTTTGTTGTTCAAGATCTTGTCCTTCAAGTTTTTCAATGAACTGAGCAATTGTCAATCTATCATACTCTCCGGTATTCTTCAAAATCATAAGATATGTACCCCATTCTTTTTGAGGTAACGCATCAGCTAATTTTTCAACCCATTCCTCACGATCTTTAGTGATATCCAACCGACTCATTGAACATACTATATCACAATATCTCTCAATAAGAGTCTTTGTAGTTTCACCCGGCAAACTTGAGAACAATTCAAATTCTTTCTTTAACAATGATTTTTTATTCTTGATCATCTCCGTACTTCCTTCGAATTTTGTATGAAGTGCTTCCCAAGTCGAACGTGCACTATCATCATGTTAAAGTAAAATGAAGATGTCTTCTTTCACAGCTTGTTGAAGTAAACTGATCATCATTTTTTCTGCTTTGTACATTTCTCTCTCTTTTTCCATAAATTCAGAAATATTCTTAACAACTCCCACATATTACGAGGTCGAACATACTTAGTTTTAATACATTCCCAAGACCTTAAATGATTTGCTTGAACCCAATTCTCAAACAGTTCTTGCCAACTATAATATTCTTCAATGCTCATCAGCTTTGGGGGTTTCTGCAACGTTCCCGTTTCATTTTCCATAGTCACACTCTGAGCAACGGTAACAGGAGTACCCGGGGTAGTAGCAAATGCATTATAAAATTCGTTGTCCATGTTTCAGTTTTAAAAGTTCACACAAAACAGACTTTCAAACGAACTGGAGATTTCAAACGATCTGGAGATACTCAACTCGTGCGAACTGATCTAAGTTTCAAGTGAACTGAAGTTCTTAACCCTCCTCATGCGAACTGGTTACTTTCAACGCGTACGAACTGAACCTGTTCCAAACGATCTGGACCAATTCACAAACCGTGTGACCTGATCACTTCAAACCATGCGATCTGATGTTATTTCAAACGAACTGATCAACTCGTGCGACCTGAGTTAATCACACCATACGAACTGACTAAATTTTCACACGAACTAAAAGCTTTTCGAACGATCTGACAAGCTTTTCACGCGGTTTGGTCAATTTTATCAAGTTTTAGGTTGATTTTAGGTCTGATTTTTTCAAGGATTGATTAAAACCGTGTTTTACATGTTATATGTGAAAATCAGATCATTTTATCCGTAAAATCGTTCTGATTTTGATGAAAAAATGTAAAAAGCAAGAAGAAATGAGTAGAAATCAGAAGTTTTTGATGAAATAGAGCTGAAATAGGAAGAACTCTTCCTCCTGAGCTCTGATACCACTTGAAGGATCGTTGAATCGATCAAAACGAGACAATCAGAAGAGTTCTAGACCAAATCAGAGGCAGAATTCATTGATTTGATCTTCATTCAGCTTGATATGCACTTAGAAGTAGATTAAATGTCGTTTGTATTGATTTCAGAACGTTTTACAAGCTTAGCGACACTTCGGTAGAGCTTCGCTACCGGAATCAGATCGTTACAAATGAAGAACCAAGACCTAGTATTTTGTCACACCCCCAAAATCCACCATGCGGAGTATCTCCGCTTGGAGTCGTGACATGACTAGGATCGAGCCACCAATCATATTGAACAACATAATTAAGTAAATAAAACCAAACACAATACGATTGGTGACCAAAAGGAAGTAAACCGATTTTAGGTTAACAGCGGAAGCATAAAACATAAGTTCAAAACATAAGTCCATAGTTCATAAGTTTAAAGTCCAAAACGTAGGTTTAATAAGTTCATGAAGTTTATTCATTAAATACGGGACATATCAGTTCGCATCCCACAACGACCACCTCCATATGCAAGCTACATAGCATCTAATGACCTGCAAAGCATGTAATAACGAGTCAACAACAAAGTTGAGTGAGTTCACGGTTGGTTGTCCATTTTAGAGTTGTTTCCAAAAAAACATAGTTTAATCTCATTCGGCTATCCAGCCGTGGGGGTTACCCCATAGTTCAAAAACGTTTATTAGTTAACCATCCCATGTCCACCTTCCCTGGCTATCCAGCCAGACACTTTGGCCGTGGGGAGCTACCCCAGTATTTTAAACTACCAGACTCGTTTATCATATCGACTACTAACAAAAATCAATTGTGCCCTAGCGTCGGTGTTCTATCACCACCGACGTGCCATAGTCCATTAGTACACACCCGTCCAACTGGCACGGTGTGAGGTTTGTTAAGCCTCGGCGATTAAGTCGATACAAAAAGGGAGGGACTTCGCTGATAGAGTTCTAGTCCAGTAAGTCTAATCCGTCCCAACAGGACTAGGAATTTACATTCCTGAACACGTCTCAAGGACGAGGAATCCCTATTCCTGAACCCATTCCCATTCCCACCGGGAATTACCATGCTTTGTAGAAAAGTGTGAACTCACCTCGGTTTGCTCGGTTAGATTCTCAAATATAGCTAACAGTCAAGGTCGGTCAATCACGTCCTAGTATGATTTACCAGTTAGTCATTAAGTGGCTTACAAATAGAGCACAAAGTTCTTACACGTATCTATCACATAGCACGCATTACTTTAACTGTTTATGCCCGCATATATATATACTTTTCCCATCCATTCCCCACTCATAAGCAAACATACGACAGTGCACGTAACACATATAACATGTTATATCATTCACAGATAACATACTCGACATTTAGACACGCAAATCACAACTTATGTCATTTCCGCATTAATATTCAAAACCGGCTGTTTTTGGACATTTTAATAAAATAGTTAAATTATTCCAAAAATTCCTAAATTTTTACCGAATGTCTTAAACGTTCCAAGTTTTATTGTGTAAAAATATCGGGGTCCGGTTCATTACCAATATTTTTACAAAAATTCATTTTCCGGACTGATCTCAGATTTATATATTTCTGACCACAGTCCACGGAACAATTTATTAAAAATTCATTGTAAGTCCGATTTACGAAATTCCAGTGGGGTAATTACAAATACATCGGTGGTCATCTACAGTACAAGTTTCAGGATCCAACTCTACACAGAACCCGAGTTATGACAGAAAACAAAACATATATTTTCAGCAGAAAAATGCAGCTCTTGTTGCTGTTACGAAATGACGCTTTAAAAATAGTAAACGAAGTCCAAAAATTACGATTCCGGTGCCATTAGAACCATATTTCATAATAACACGTTTTAGAATCAAAATATCAGTTTTTCGTAGCGTTTATGACCTGTTTACAGCCAACTGAAGTTGGCTGTAAAACCGGGACAGATTCTGCTTTCACTCTTTAACTTCCTAGTTCGTGTTCGATTGATTTCCGTTAGCAAGTTTATTAATCACAACAACATTAAACATCAATACTAACCAGCAAAACATCAGATAATCAACAAAAAATCATAACAAAACTAGTTTCAAAAGTTTTACACTAACATTCATTCATTAACCACCATGTTTATTATTTTTAGTGGACTTTTAGTTTTGAACTCTAGTGTTCATGATTTTTATCCGACAAAATTCTTATTAACCACTTTAGACAAGCTTAAGAAGGTGATTAGAATCACTTACTACTAGCTCGTGGCTAGGGAAGAAACTAGACGAAGAACGGCTGGTTAATAGCGATGTGAAGAGGTCCTTGGCAATCCGTAAGCACCAAGCTTCTTTGTATGAGATCCTTCACACTTGTGTAAACTTGGAAATGCAAGATTTTATTTTGAAAGTGGGTGGATGGTTGTGAAAGCTCACGGCAGTAAGCAAAAAGAAAGGAGGGAGGAAAGTTGATTTTTTTTTTTTTTTTTGTTAAGTGGTTTAGTGAATGAAATGGTTAACTTCCTAGACATACTTATAATCCATGCATCCTCATTAACCTTTGGTTAAGATGTCTTCTAGATATAAGACATAAATGAATAAAATATACAAATGTGAAAGGGTTTTTCCCACATGGGAACCGAACTCGTTCAAGGGGAAAGGTTTCATGGTTGATTTTGAATTAAATAGTTAGTGTTAGTTTAATAGTTTAGAGATTTAAATTAGTTATTAGTGGGTAGTAAATTATAACGGGTGTTAGGGTATTCGGGGACCCTAACTGGCTCAGAAAAAGAAAAATAGTGTCAATGACAATATTTTTATGCTCCGGGTTAAGTCCGGTTGTTCGGTTGGATACTGTTCCGTTAAAGTGCTTAATTAATCCGTAAAATGTCTTTTATGTATATTTTTGTAACACTTTTAGTTTCTAACACTTAGGAAATTATAACGGACTATTTAGTGA
Organism: Helianthus tuberosus; assembly: GCA_030545235.1. Taxonomy (NCBI): domain Eukaryota; kingdom Viridiplantae; phylum Streptophyta; class Magnoliopsida; order Asterales; family Asteraceae; genus Helianthus; species Helianthus tuberosus. The sequence continues at coordinate 86,517,688 of CM060373.1, forward strand.
CTTTTCTGCATACTACTAGTATGTTAACAAGCACACGTAAGCATAACACAGATATCAGAAAGCAGTTAAGTAATTCCACACAGTCGTCAAGCACTTTCATTATCAAAAATAAATTGTACGGAATACATGGAATTTTGAGGGTTGTCACATTCTCCCCCTGTTAAGAGAATTTCGTCCCGAAATTTAGCACGTGGTTACTGGGGAAGCTAGTTAAGTTGCGTTGTTTTCCTGATTTTCCTGGGGTGTCACATCATCCCCCCGTTGGTTTGGAATTTCGTCCCGAAATTCTGCAGTAGCTTCAGCCTCAGTAGTGGTTGCATTTTTCTTAAACAGCTGGGGATACTTGAGTTTCATTTGGTCTTCTCGTTCCCAGGTATACTCTGGGCCACGACGAACATTCCAATGAACTCGGACCAGAGGTATCCTGGTATGCTTGAGGATCTTAACATCTCGATCCGTAATCTCTACTGGTTCCTCGACGAATCGCAGCTGGTCGTCGATAGTGAGTTCTTTGAGAGGAACTATGAGGGTCTCATCTGACAGACACTTCTTCAGATTCGACACATGGAAAACATTGTGAACTCCGCTGAGTTCTTCAGGTAGATTCAACCTGTAGGCGACTTTGCCAATTTTCTCGGTGACTTCGAACGGTCCAACATAACGCGGATTGAGTTTGCCTCGTTTGCAAAAGCGGACTACACCTTTCCAAGGTGAGACTTTGAGTAGCACTCGATCCCCAACCTGGAGTTCGAGTGGTTTTCTTCCCTTATCAGCATAGCTTTTCTGACGGTCACGAGCTGCCGCCATTCGCTGTCGTATCTGAGCAATCCTTTCTGTTGTATCTACTATGAGTTCTGGGCCAGTGATTTGACTGTCACCAACTTCTGCCCAACAGAGAGGTGATCGGCATTTACGTCCGTACAATGCCTCGAACGGAGCAGCTTGGATGCTGGTGTGGTAGCTGTTGTTATATGAGAACTCCACTAGCGGGAGGTGTTTTTCCCAGCCATTACCAAAATCGATTACACATGCCCTAAGCATGTCTTCAAGGGTTTGGATGGTGCGTTCAGATTGCCCATCCGTCTGTGGGTGATAAGCGGTGCTCATATCTAAACGTGAGCCAAAAGACTTGTGCATTGCTTGCCACAGTTCAGACGTAAAACGCGCGTCATGATCAGAAATGATGGAGGTTGGCACTCCGTGCCTTGATACCACTTCCTTTAGGTAAATGTCTGCAAGAGTAGAAAACTTGTCGGTTTCCTTGATGGCCAAGAAGTGTGCAGACTTAGTCAATCGATCCACGATCACCCAAATGGTATCATTTCCGCGTTGAGATCTAGGCAGACCAGTAACGAAATCCATGGAAATTTGCTCCCATTTCCATTTCGGGATCTCCGGTTGTTGAAGTAGGCCTGATGGTTTCTGATATTCAGTCTTGACTCTCGCACAAGTCAAGCACTTACTGACGTAGGTTGCTATGTGGGCTTTCATCCCAGGCCACCAATATGTAGTCTTAAGATCGTGGTACATCTTATCCGAACCAGGAAGTACCGAATAACGAGACTTGTGCGCTTCGTCCATCACAAGCTCGCGTTAGTTTCCATAAAGTGGAACCCAGATGCGCCCTGTTACATAGTAAGCGCCGTCTTCCTTTTGTTCTAGCCGCTGCCTCGACCCTCGTAGGGATTCAGCCCTGATGTTCTCTGCTTTCAATGCTTCAACCTGAGCATCACGAATCTGAGCGGGAAGGTTAGACTGGATGGTAAGCTGTAGAGCACGTACACGCCTAGGTATGGTATCCTTTCGACTGAGGGCGTCGGCCACAACATTGGCTTTGCCCGGATGATACTTGATTGCGCATTCATAATCGTTCAAGAGCTCAACCCATCGGCGTTGACGCATGTTTAACTCCTTTTGCTTGAAAATATGCTCGAGACTCCTGTGATCGGTGTAAATGGTGCACTTGGTACCGTACAGGTAATGTCTCCATATCTTAAGCGCGAAAAAAACTGCTCCCAATTCCAAGTCGTGTGTAGTGTAGTTCCTTTCGTGAACTTTAAGTTGGCGTGATGCGTAGGCAATGACCTTGTCACGTTGCATCAATACACGACCCAGTCCTTGGATGGAAGCGTCGCAATAAACCACGAAATCATATGTGCCTTCAGGCAATGAGAGGATAGGCGCGCTACAAAGTCTATCCTTTAGGTGTTGAAACGCGGACTCCTGTGCATCACCCCAATGATAGATGACACCCTTCTGAGTCAGTGAAGTGAGAGGTTGCGCAATCTTGGAGAAATCTTTTATAAACCTTCTGTAATATCCGGCCAAACCCAAGAATTGGCGGATTTCTGTTGGTGTGCGGGGTGCAGGCCAGTTCTTGATCGATTCAACCTTAGATGGATCCACATGAATTCCATCCTTGTTTACCACATGGCCTAGAAAGTGGACTTCGCGAAGCCAGAAGTCACATTTCGAAAACTTGGCATACAATTGCTCTTTTCGAAGAAGTTCCAGCATAAGTCGTAGATGCTGCTCGTGTTCCTCCTGACTCTTAGAATAGATCAGGATATCATCGATGAACACAATAACGAACTTATCCAGGTAAGGTTTGCATACCCGGTTCATGAGATCCATGAAGACCGCTGGTGTGTTCGTCAGCCCGAATGGCATAACCAGAAACTCGTAATGGCCGTAGCGAGTTCTGAATGCTGTTTTGGAGACGTCCTCATCTCGGACCCTCAGCTGATGGTATCCCGATCTCAAATCAATCTTGGAGTAATAGCTCGACCCTTGCAACTGGTCGAACAAGTCGTCAATACGTGGAAGAGGATAACGATTCTTCACAGTCACCTTGTTGAGTTCGCGGTAGTCAATACACATTCTGAAAGTACCATCTTTCTTTTTCACAAACAAGACTGGAGCTCCCCAGGGCGAAGAGCTAGGACGTATAAAACCCTTTTCCAAGAGTTCTTGTAGTTGTGTGGACAGTTCTTCAAGTTCTGATGGAGCTAGATGATATGGTGCTCGAGCTACTGGCGCCACTCCAGGAGCTAGCTCGATTTGAAACTCAACTTGGCGATGAGGCGGAAGACCAGGTAATTCCTCAGGAAATACCTCGGGAAAGTCGCGTACAATAGGGATGTCCTCAATTCTCTTCTCTTCCGTTGATGTGTCAGTAACGAGTGCTAGAATGGCAGTGTGGCCCTTTCGCAAACACTTCTGGGCCTTAAGGAAAGAGATGATACCTTCGACAGCACCACTCTTGTCGCCATGAATCATGAGAGGTTCTTCACCAGAATGAGGAATGCGGATGATTTTCTCCTTGCAAACAATCTCCGCTTGATGATGAGATAGCCAATCCATCCCAATAACAACGTCGAAACTACCAAGTGTGATAGGAATAAGATCGATAGAGAAAGTCTGACCAGCTAAGACGAGGTTACAACCTTTAACTATGTGTGTGGCTTCAAGACTTTTACTGTTAGCTAGTTCTACCGTGTGTTTGGTGTTCAGGAGTGTTGGAGTACGCTTAAGCATTTGGCTAACTTTTACGGACACATAACTAGTATCGGCACCTGAATCGAATAAAACAGTAACAAAGAAGTCGTCCAGAAGAAACTTACCCATCACAACGTTGGGATCGTTCCTTGCTTCTCCCTGACCAATCACGAACACACGACCTTGGGCGCCATTTCCATTATTGTTACCTCCATTGTTGCCTCCGTTGTTGTTTCCATTGTGGTTCCCGTTTCTTTGGCTATTGTTCTGGTTTTGGTTCAGCTGGGGGCAGTTCCTCTTAAAGTGGCCTTCAGCGCCACACTGAAAGCATCCTTTATTTCCCTGCTGATGCTGCTGCTGGCGTTGATTGGGTGGGGCTTCCTGTTGCTGCCGGTTCTGATTCGCCGGATGCTGACTCCTGCAGTCCCTTGCCATGTGACCAGGCTTGTTGCATCAATGACAGTTGCCTTTACCACATGGCCCACTGTGGTGCAAGTTACAGCGATTACATTTGGGGTGATTTCCCTTGTATCCACCCTGACCTTGATTCCCAGAAGACTGCTGACTGGGGCTCCTGTACTCATCTGTCTTTCGCTGCTGGGACTGAGCTGAAGTAGAACCTCTGCCTAAATTCCCATCCCATTTTCGCTTGTTGTCGGTAGGTGCATCAGAAGTAGCTGTGGCACTGATACGTTTGGGTAGCCTGTTTTGCTCCACCGCCTGGTCGGTGAGACGATGAGCCAACTTGATAATTTGCTGAATGGTACCCAGGTTGGCTGAAGTTACGTGACTTTGAATCTCTGGTACAAGGCCCTTGAGATACAGCTCAATTCCTTTGATGGGAGGGTCCACCATAGTTGGACACAAGATGGCCAGCTCATTTGACCTCTTAGTATACGCCTCAATCTCAGACCCCGTCATCTTCAGATTGAAAAATTCCACCTCCAGTTTGTGGATGTCATCCCGACTACAGTATTCCTCTTTGATCAGTTCCTTGAAACCGTTCCATGGGGTGGCATTAGCAGCAACCAACCCCAGCAGCTGAACCAGAGCGTTCCACCATGTGAGCGCTACCCCTTCAAGAGTTCCGGTAGCATATTTCACCCTACGGTCTTCGGGGCATTCGCACATCTCGAAAACTGACTCAAGCTTTTCAAACCAGTGAAGAAGGCTGAAGAAACACTAGATAAATGGTCGGAACCGAGATATCTAGGGGGTTTGAATCCGCATAAAAGGGTTGGTTTCCACTTGATTGATTCAGGTCTTGCTGATCTACCTCTCCGATAACTCTGCAAAAAAGAGCACCGTTAGCCTCGCCAAGGGGAGAAGAGGGTTCTCTCCTTGACCCGACTCCGGTGTGAGAATAAGTATTGGTTATGAAGAAGAAGAAGTATTTGAGAAGTGTGTGTAACTTGAATTCATACCTGGGTTTTTTCTCATATTTATAACCGAGAGTCGTTTAGGCGGGCAAACCCGTTAGTGAAAAGAGGACGGAAGATACTAACTCCGTAGGCGGTTACGTTTTCTTTCGTTACTGCTCCTTGATCCGACGTGATAGCACACGGATCGTGGATTAGATCTAAGGCTAGGGATCAGCCACGTGTAAAGTGATTAAGTGGAGATTACTCTCCACTTGCATGCCTTCGTTGTGAATTCGGGGATGAATGAGATAGTGACATGTGTCCAGACGGTTGTAACCGTCTTGGTAGTGCACGATTGTATTTCTTCTAGAAGATTACTGCTGTAATCTGGTGTGACACCTTACTGTGTGGAAACAGGTGAATAGATCCTAAGTCTGGGTAAATAATATCCAAGTCTGGATATTTGAGTGGAAGTATTTATAGGACTTTCATCCTTTGCTACTGGGAGAAAGCGCAAGGATTTATATTTCTCTTGGGCGCGCGACTGTTGACTGTTGTAGGCCTTTTAAGCCTTTTCTTTTTGTGAGACCAGTGCGCGGCCGCGCAAGGCGTAAGGCTGAAAGTTAAGGTTGTGGTATGGTCCCAAGTATTTGTTATGAGGTTTTTTGGGACCTTACCCCTTCAAGTCCCCCCAGTCTAGTGTTGTACTTATGCAAATAAGTGGAGCACTGGACTTGAGAGAAGGAAATGCTTTTGGGCTTGAAAATAAGAAAACTTCTGGATGAAGTTTTATTTTGATCTTTGTAAAGATTTTTTTGAAAATCTTTGACTTTTACTGAGACTGGTATAGTAAATTGAGTGACAACCTGTCATTGTCAGTTGTTTTTACTGTCCGTGTCTTCCACGCGCGCGTGCAAACGCGTGTGTGTTTGATATTTACTTTTTCTGCTGCTTGGAGAACTGTGATACCCGGAAAAGTCGCTGTGACGGTTACCGATGCTATTTATTGCGATAAGTATATATAATGTTTGGGTAACCTCTTTTGTGTAATCATTGTCTTATTGAAAAACTTTCCCCATTTCTTTTTTCTACAAAAAGTTCTATCGTTCTTCTTCTTATGTCAACCGGAGAACCTCAAGAAGATCTTGTTGAAGAAATGTCGACTGAACTCCCACCGTTGAAGTGGCCTAGAGCGTCCTTTGATGGTTTAATTCAGAATCTCAAATTCCCGGAAAACTGGGGTGCTTTGTATCCTGAAGAGGGGCAGACGGCAACGGATGCTCCGGCTGGGTATATTACCCTCTTTTGGGATTTTTTCTGTGACGGTAACTTTCGCTTGCCTGCTACTAGATTTTTTCTTGAAATCCTTGGGTTTTACAAACTTCATATTTCCCAACTTCACCCTATTGGTATGGTTAGGGTTCGGCATTTCGAATTTGTGTGTCGGAAAATGCATGTTGAACCGACCGTTCCCCGATTTAGGGTGTTTCATCAGATGCATTGTACCCAAGGGTTCTATTCGTTCGTTCAGAGGGCTTCTGCAAAGAAGATTCTACTGCAACCCCCAAAATCTTTCCACGATTGGAAGCAAATTTTTTTCTTTATCAAGGCCGGAGTGATTCCGGTGAAGATGGCTTTAAGGGGGAAGGACGATGTTCCGATTGAAACGCTTCAGACCCCTGTTGATGAGAACTGGTACCAAGATCTGAAAGATGTGCCCAATATTGCATTGCCGGAGAAAGCTCTCGTCGGAGCCGGCATGAGTTTGAACTGGAAGATGGAGCGTGATGACAAACCCGTATACACAGAGGATGGTCATAGTAAGTTTGGGGCTCTTCCTTTTTTTTTTTACTTGCTCTCGCTTCGAATGTAGTTGTTTCTTTTTATGTTGTTGCCTTCAAGAAGGAAGGCGGAAGGATGGGTACCATCAAAAAGAAACCTGAAGAGGAGCTTTGGTATCACCGTATTGTAAGGAATTTTGTTCTTCCGCGGGATGCGGATCTATCTGCTCAACCAGCTGCTGGTGCTGGTAAGTTATATCTGTTTTTCTTTTCCTTTTTGCTCTTTGTGGGTAAGTTTTTGCTTTGCGCTTTTGTAGGTGAATTGTTGAATTTGGGCTTAGGCCCTGAAAAGAAGAAACGCGCAACGACTTCTACTTCTGTGCCAAAGAGAAGTGAGGCTGTTAAAGCTCAACCTTTGAAGGCGAAGAACGTTGGAGAGAAGAAAGGTATGCGCCGTTCCTCTGACTCCAGGTGTGATTATGTGGTGGTTTCTGACTCTTTGGAGGGTCTTACTCCTGCAGTAACTATACGAGAACCGAAGCCTGAACCGAGGGATTCTGCTGATATTCCCTCATCCAACCCAAATGAGCCTATCGATTTGGATTCTAGTCCCGAACATTTGGTGCATCGGAAGGCTGGTAAAAGGAAACAACCTAATATTGATGCGGAGGGTCAGCCTCCTAAGAAAGTTCAGAGGAAGAAAATTACCAGAAAAGGGAATCTTGATGCCTTTGTTTCGGAATATGTTCCTGGTAAGTGTCATCTTTCCTTGTTTCCTTTATGCGGACCAAATTCTTACAGATTTTTTATTTTTCCAGAGGTTCCTGTTTCCCCTATTCCCATAGAACTGCAAACTGTAGTAAATGAAAAACTTCCCTCTACCCCTCCGCGCTCTTCTGTTGCTGACCAGTTAGAGCCTACAGAGGTTGCTGGTGATGATGTGGAGAAGACTGTTGAGGCTGAGAAGCCTGTCGGTGTTGATACAGAGGCTGAAAAGGTTGTTGATCCAAGCATGGCGGGTGGTGCTGATAATCCACCAACCCCTGAAGCTGTCGTTCAAGATACAGAATCAACTGAAAAAACTTTTACTCCTTCCCCTAAACCTTCTGACGCCATGCCGGAACGTGTTGAGAAGGTGACAGTTGAGGGGCAAGACTCGTCTGCTGGTATTGGTAAGCATTCTCCAATCCGCCCAGAAGAAACCTTGGGAGATTACTACTACCGAACTTATACGGAGAAAGATGCTGCTGATCCTCATGCCCCTGTTTGGAATTTGAAGAAAGGTGACACTTTCTCAGATTGGCGTGTGTGTCAAGATTGGTTGCAGGGGATTCTTCCGCCTGGAGAGATTAAGTTTCAGGAGAGTCGTCCTTATGAACAAACCTATCAGTCTTATCTTGCAGAAACCGCTTCTCATGTCTCTACCACTCACCGAATAGTGCGCGAGTGGTATAGTATGCATAAGGAACAGGAATCTTTTATGGCATCTCAAAAGAAATTTGCCAAGGATGAGAGACGTCTGGCTCAGTTGATGGCTAAATTAGAAGCTGATCAGGCCAAGTTTGAGACTGAGCGCAAGACTGAGGAATGGTCCGTTGCTGGTTGGAGAAGAAAAGCGGAAGCTGAAGCCGCTCTCCTTTCCGAAGAACGCAAAAATTGGAGAAAGATTTGCGAAAAAGATAATGCTGAGAAAGCAAACCTTCGTAATATTATTAATAACCTCAAGGCTGAGGTTGAAAGATTGAAAAATCAGGATGCGGAGGTAGAAATATTGAAGAAGGAGAAAGTTGATGCAGAAGCTGCGCTGGCAGAGGCACGTTCTCATAGGGAGCGTAGTGAGCAACGAGAGGTACAAGCTTTTGCCACTCTTGCCCTTAGAGATAAAGAGTTAGAAGAACTTACTGCTTTGGTTTCTGATCAGGAACAACTAAAGAAGGATCTTGAGCTTGCGCATTCCAAGAATATTGAAACCTCCCGCCGTTTAACTGAGGTTGAAGAGAAGCTAGAAAATTCAGAAACGGCGCGGGTTACAGCGGAAAGCGAGCTTGAACCTTTAAAGAGTGATATGGCCTGGCTGAAAGATCGCGGGATTGCCTGCGTATGTTTCTTCTCTCCTTTTTGTTGTGGAATCATGTATGCGCTTTTTTGATACTAGTTTTTCTTTGATTTCATAGGTTGCTGAATCTGTGTTGAACTCTGAAGAGCTGGATAAGACCGTTGCTAATTTAATGGTTGTTGCGCGACGAGATGGGTATGTGCAAGGATACGCTGAATGCTCCCAACATGTGAACAGCGCATTAAAAGTTAACTGGGATGACAGTAAGTCTGCAACCTTTGGCGTAAATACTGCCGCCGCGCTCGCTTCCATGAAAACAGAGTTTAACAATTTGCAACTTCCGGTTATGGACCTGATAAATGTGGCGCTGCAATCGGACGATCACGTAGCGCAACTAAAAGAAATCTTTCCGGATGAGGGTGAAGATTTTGAGTAGTTTGAAATTGTATTGAACAATTTTTTATGTAATATTCGGGATGTAAATCCCTGTTTTGATGGTGCGCTGTTGCACAAGTAGCTTAAACACTGCCGTGTTTGAAAGTCTTTGGGGCGTATCTGTACGCTGATAATAGCATGTTTCTATTTGTTTTGTTTAATGATTTTACAATATTTTGCATGAGTACAATTGCTTTTATTGAGTAAGGCGAATGAAGTTGGTATAAAGCTCATGTGTGAATTTTATGGTCGTTTGTGACATGGTCACTGACCGCGCATGGAGCTTGTTTTATAATTACCATAATGTTTTTGCGCTTACTAAAAGAAATTGCATGCACTTTGTAAACACAGATATAATAGAAACTTTGCAATTTTATTGATGGATAGAGCACAGAGGCTTTACAAAGTTTTGCTAATAATTATATGGAACTTAACTTACTCTTTTGATATTTCCTCCGTATTTGATGGATCATGTCTTTCCGCGGAACTTACAGAGCCATCTCTTAGGTTTTTGCCCGTTTGCTTGGGCCCTCTTCCCCCCGGGTTATCTGCTTAATCTCTTTACATACATTTTGGAGTAAATGCGTGAGTTCGCCGCTCTTGAGGGCCTTCTCTATTTCTGTGCGTAGAGATATGCAGTTGTTAGTGGTGTGTTTGTTATCTTTGTGATATTCGCAGTATTATGCCGGGTCTTGTCCTCGTTTATTTTTCATCGGGATCGGGGGTTTGAATTGATAGTCTTCAGTACTTAAGACCTCCGCCGGGGTTTTTGTTAGGGGAGTCCACTGTCTCTCCCTATTTTCATGTTTGTTCTCCCGCTGCGTTGTAACACCTGTGCCTTCACGGCCATCAAACAAATACCGAACCAATGAAATATTATATTTCATACTTGGGATTTGTGAAAATATGTGTATCATTTGCACATATCAATTCTTGTTCAATTTCAAACTCTAAATCGCTTTCTGGAAGGTTATACGCGCACCGATGCGTAAATATAACCAGTTTAACGCAACAAACACTCCGGAATAGTGAAAAAGGCTTAACATACCTTAAATAACCTTTACATAACTTAGAAATAAGTTTTGAAGGCTTTGGTATGGCAAAAACAAGTTAATTCCCTTACAGGGACTAAATATGACAAACTACGAAAGTATGTCAATTTGAACTGTAACGAACATTCCGGAACATAACCATAAGTTAAACACACCTTAAATATCCTTTACATAGCTTAGAAATAGGCTTTGAGGGGTTCGGTATGCTAAAATAAACTTTTGGGTCATTCAGGGACTAAAAGTGTCAAAAAGTGCACAAGTTTGCATTTTCGCGCATAACTTACGTTCTGAATACATCCGGACATCCAAAAATTTATGTAAGCATGACTATATTAGGCTTTAGTGTTTGGCTTGCCAAAAATCCATTCGTTACGTCATTTGGATCGTTTTTCGCGCTTATGCGCATTCCGTCGTAATTAAGCGAACATCGCGTTCGTACGACCAAACGAACTGACATCCGACATATTTTTGAGCATGTTTCATGTCCACAATGTTTAGGCAACATTTTAGGGCCTTAAAGTTGGCTTTACGGGCCTTAGAAGTGTCGGAAATGGCTTAAAACACGTGCAGGGGCTGAAACTGTCATTTTTGAAACTTATTTTCGGATCAGAAGCCCCATGCGGCCCGCATTAGATTTGGTGTATCCTGAAGCGGGCCGCCTCAGCCTTCCAGACAAGGTTAACTGCATTTAACAGCTGGTTGCAGCTGTTTAGCACCTCCAATCCCTCTTCCACATGTCAATTCCCTATGGTGAGTGGCCATTTGACACACCACAACATTCCAACACATGTACGGCCTTGATCGTGCCCTCTTTTCCATGAAACGATCTCAACGGTTACCCGAAAACTATATATACCCATCCACCCCCATTGCATTTTCTCACAAGAATCTTGATTTGAGAGCTCTAAGTTGAAACCATTGTTTCATACCTGAGTTCTTGGATCGAGATTAGCATTCGGGGACCCTGGGTAAGTATTCTTTCGTTCTTTTCCTTATTTTACTGCTTTTCGAGTCAGAAAGTCAAACTTTGTTTGACTTTCAGCGTTGACCAGTAATGGTCAATGCGAAGTTCGTTTGAACTTCGCAACGTGAGTGTAATCACGTTGGTCATAGTCCCTTGGGACTATGCCCACTGATTACCACGTTGTCTAGGGTCGTAGGGTAGGCGATCTAATAAATCGCCTATACCTTCGAACTCGACCCATTTGGTCGATCATTAGGATCCGACCAAATACATTAGGTGACCATAGTAGGTAGGGAATAACCTTCCGAGGTTATACCCTATGGTCACATCGTTTAAGTAGTTGTATGATAGGTAGTTTATATGCCTTAGGTAAATTACCAGAATACCCTTTTCTTGTATAATTGGTAATTAAGCATATGTAACCTAAACTTTTGTCGCATAACTGATTATGTAACATGTTTAGGCATATAACACTTGTCATAGGACTAGTTAGACGGTCCGAACGCGTTTCACGCGCACGACGCGTTAAAGTAGCATAAGCTACCTTAATGGGTCGTGATGGGTCGAAAGCACTTAGGTTAAGTTTCATTTAGTATGTAGGCTTTGTTAAACCATATCACATGAGTTCCTACACTCATTTGGTTTACAAACCCTCCTGCTGTCACACCCCCAAAATCCACACGCGGAGTATCACCGCTTGGAGGCGTGACTGACCAGGATCAAGCCACCAATCATATTGAACATAGTAAGTATTAAATATAAAACAATCAAACCAATATGAAAGGTGTTCAAAACATATGTATAAATTCAACGTTTAGCGGAAGCATAAATAAACCCAATCATAAGTAGCAATTCAAATGTTTAAATGTTGTTCATAACATCCACAAACTGTGCCCACAACGGCCGTGCCTCCCGTGCAAGCTCCATAAGTACCTAAGGTCCTGCAAGGCATGTAACAGAGGATCAACAACTAGTTGAGCGAGTTCACAGTGAGTTTGTTTAGTTATAGTGTTCATAAAGTAGTTCGTATGTTCATTTAGTAATCGTGAATCGTATATATCGTATCGCGGCCCTCTAGGCATGTTTGCGAAGTATAGTATTCGTATCGCGGCCATTCCAGGCATGTTTGCGAAGATTAGTGGGATTTTCCCCATGTTTGCTAGACTAGGTATAGTAGTATCGCGGCCCTTCCTGGCATGTTTGCGAAGATTAGAGTATATAGGTCGCGGCCCTTTCTAGGCATGTGTGCGAAGATTGTCATAATATCGCGGCCGACCCTTGGCGTGTGTGCGAAGATCGTTTAAATTAGTATAACCAGTCTAGTCTTGTTCTTATCCATAATCCTTCCTCTACCGGGAATCATATATCTAAGTTCCATAAACTGAACGAATAAATAATCCAACCCATTCCCATCCTGGGAATCCCATGCCTTGGCTGTGTGAACTCACCTTGGTTTGCTCGGCAGATAACACAGAAAGGTCAAGTCTAGCAGCTAGTGGTCAACCACGTCCTAACATGGTTATCATACAAGTCAGGTTTAGGTTCAAGTATATTACGTATGTTTACACATAAGCTAACAGTTACGAACACGTATAGATCATGGCAAACACACAATGCACGTAAACATATTAGCAGTCAATTCCATAACATCTGATACTTGTACGATCCAAAGGTAAAGCCCAATAACAGGCTGCCCAACATGTTGTGCGGTCGGCACAGCCTTGTGCGACCCACATCATGTTGTACGATTTAGTAATACACCCGGCCCACACGAACAGAAAACCCAAACAATCAACTTGTGCGATTCATGCTACTCATAAAATCTTGTGCGATTGGTCTTTTGGGCTTTGAGGCCCAACAATATCAAAAACATGACTTGTGCGGTTCCAATAGTCTTGTGCGACTACTGGTATCTTGTGTGATCGGGACCCTTGTGCGATTGTTTTTGTGTGATCAGTTATGGAAATCTCTAAATTTAAGGAAATCAGTTACATTCACAGAAGCCCTAATCATCGCTAACAATCTTGACGGTTTCAATCAACTAATCATTCACTCGTATCAGTTTTTAAATCATTGCTTTATCATAACAAAATTATGGAACAATCTACTCAGGCAATATACGATCACATATCCATCAAGAGTAAACATAACAAACAATACACGAGAATCTAATTATGTATCAGTCATCATTCGATCTAGTTATGTATCAGTCATCATTTAGTTTTTACGATCATCCTTACCACATCACATTAATCATGAACAGACACAACACAATCGATCATATCATCCTCATATTACGAGGATTCCTAACATACAAAACAATTCAAAAATCATATGCTCATCATCATCAATGGCCGACAATTATTAAATGTTCTCATACTATTATTGGACCAAAATATGTAGTGGCTGCCACCTTATTCACATGCAAACCTTAGATTTCAATTATGGCCAATGTAAGAAATCATGTGCAATGTCAGACTTAATCAGTATACAAAGCATATCCATTATCTAAGTATGTATAGTACAAGACAAAAACCATTAACCAATAAACATATAAATAATACGTAAGTATGAATAGCACAAGGCAAAAGGCACTAACCAATAATGATCAAAACAAGAGATTTTTGACTTCGAATACGATGAGCAGCCGTCGGGTGTAAAGCAAACCGAGAGAGAGAGAGAGAGAGAGAGGAGATGTGATTAGGGTTTACTAATTAAAAATTCTATCGTAACAAGGTTTAATATCAAAACACTCTAACTTGCTAGCTACTGGGCCGAAGCCCAGTCCCGTTTTCACCGGCCCACTTCGAGAGGAGATTTGATTTCGGGTGGGGGTTTATGAGTGGGGTGTTTTCGTAGGGGGTGTTTGGCAAAGTTCCACGTTTTACTTAAACAATCATAATATTAAATTCTAATTATATTACTAACACAATTATATAAATTCATACACCCTTAATACACACCATACATAACTTATCAATCACAATACGATTTTTAACATATTACAAACGTGTACAGTGGTGAAACAAACAAGTCGTGTAACAAACAACTTAAACAATTAACGTGCAATAAATGCGAAGGTGGAAATCTTGGAAACTCGAGTTGTCACATTATCCCCAAGTTGAAAGAAATTTCGTCCCGAAATTTAGCACGTACTCACTGAGGAAGCTAGTTAAGTTGCATGGTTTTCCTGGTTTTCCTGGGGTGTCACATCCTCCCCCCGTTGATCTGGAATTTCGTCCCGAAATTCCGTAGCTTCAGTCTCAGTGGTGGTTGTACCGGTTGCAAACAGTTGGGGATACTTTTGTTTCATCTGATCTTCGCGTTCCCAGGTGAACTCTGGGCCGCGACGTGAGTTCCAACGAACTCGAACGAGAGGTATTCTAGTACGTTTGAGGACCTTAACATCCCGGTCCGTGATTTCAACAGGTTCCTCGACGAATCGTAACTGCTCGTCGATCGTGAGTTCCTTCAAAGGAACTACGTGGGTCTCATCTGACAGACACTTCTTCAGATTTGACACATGGAAAACGTCGTGAACTACACTGAGTTCTGCTGGTGAGTTCAGTCTGTAGGCTACCTTGCCTATTTTCTCAATGACCTCGAAAGGTCCAACGTATCGTGGGTTAAGTTTGCCCCGTTTACCAAAACGAACCACACCCTTCCAGGGTGAAACTTTGAGTAGTACACGCTCCCCAACCTGGAGCTCTAATGGTTTTCTGCCCTGCTCGGCGTAGACTTTCTGACGGTCACGAGCTGCCGCCATTCGTTGTTGTATCTGAGCAATTTTCTCTGTTGTGTCAACCACATGTTCTAGACCAGTAATCTGACTATCCCCCACCTCTGCCCAACAAAGAGGTGACCGGCATTTACGTCCGTACAATGCCTCAAACGGAGCAACTTTAATGCTGGTGTGGTAGCTATTGTTGTACGAAATTTCCACAAGTGGCAGATGCTTTTCCCAGCCGTTGCCAAAGTCAATAACACATGCCCTAAACATGTCTTCGAGGGTCTGGATGGTGCGTTCAGACTGCCCATCCGTTTGCGGGTGATAAGTTGTGCTCATATCTAGCCTTGAGCCAAAGGACTTGTGCATTGCTTGCCACAGTTCTGAAGTAAAACGTGCGTCACGATCAGCGATGATGGAGGTGGGCACCCCGTGCCTCGAGACCACTTCTTTTAAGTAAACGTCTGCTAAGGTAGAGAACTCGTCTGTTTCTTTAATGGCCAGGAAGTGAGCAGACTTTGTGAGTCGATCCACGATCACCCAAATAGTATCATTTCCGCGCTGAGTTCTAGGTAGGCCAGTAACAAAATCCATGGAAATTTGCTCCCATTTCCATTGTGGTATCTCAGGTTGTTGTAGTGGTCCTGACGGTTTCTGATATTCTGCCTTGACTCTCGCACAAGTCAAGCATTTACTAACGTATGTGGCTATGTGGGCCTTCATGCTAGGCCACCAGTATGTAGTCTTAATATCATGGTACATTTTATCCGAACCAGGGTGTACCGAGTAGCGAGACTTGTGAGCTTCATCCATTACCAGCTCGCGTAGGTTGCCGTACAGTGGGACCCAAATGCGTCCTGTGACATAATAAGCACCATCTTCCTTCTGTTCTAAGCGTTGCCTTGAGCCGCGTAGGGCTTCAGCCCTGACATTTTCTGGTTTCAATGCTTCTATCTGAGCATCTCGTATCTGAGAAGGAAGGCTAGACTGTATGGTGAGTTGTAAAGCTCGTACGCGCTTAGGCGCAGTGTCTTTTCGACTGAGGGCGTCAGCCACAACATTGGCTTTGCCTGGGTGGTACCTGATTGAGCATTCGTAGTCATTTAACAGTTCAACCCATCGTTGCTGTCGCATATTCAATTCCTTCTGTCTGAATATATGTTCGAGGCTTCTGTGGTCAGTGTAGATAGCACGTTTGGTACCGTACAGGTAGTGTCGCCATATCTTAATTGCAAAAACAACCGCTCCCAGCTCTAAATCGTGTGTAGTGTAATTTCATTCGTGAACCTTAAGTTGGCGCGAAGCATAAGCAATAACTTTATCCCGTTGCATCAACACACATCCAAGACCCTGGATAGATGCGTCGCAGTAGACTACGAAATCGTCCGTGCCTTCAGGCAGTGAGAGGATAGGTGCGCTACAGAGTCTATCCTTTAAGTGTTGGAACGCTGTTTCCTGTGCATTACCCCAACGGTAAACAACACCTTTCTGTGTCAGTAGTGTAAGCGGCTGAGCAATCTTTGAGAAGTCTTTGATGAACCTTCTGTAATAACCCGCCAAACCCAAGAATTGGCGTATTTCTGTTGGTGTGCGAGGTGCATGCCAGTTCTTGATCGAATCCACCTTGGATGGATCTACATGAATCCCATCCTTGTTTACCATGTGGCCTAAGAAGTGGACTTCACGAAGCCAGAAGTCACATTTGGAAAACTTAGCGTATAGCTGTTCCGTTCGTAGAAGTTCCAGTATAAGTCGTAGGTGCTGCTCGTGCTCCTCCTGACTTTTCGAATAAACCAGGATGTCGTCGATGAAAACAATGACGAACTTGTCGAGGTAGGGTTTGCACACCCTGTTCATAAGATCCATAAATACGGCAGGCGCGTTCGTTAGCCCAAATGGCATGACCATAAACTCGTAGTGGCCGTAGCGTGTTCTGAACGCTGTTTTGGAGACGTCCTCATCCCGGACTCTCAGCTGGTGATATCCTGACCTTAAGTCTATTTTGGAGTAGTAGCTCGACCCTTGCAGCTGATCGAATAAATCATCTATGCGCGGAAGAGGATAACGATTCTTGATCGTCACCTTGTTGAGTTCACGGTAGTCTATACACATCCTGAACGTACCGTCTTTCTTCTTTACAAATAACACTGGAGCTCGCCAGGGCGAAGAGCTAGGACGTATAAAACCCTTTTCCAAGAGTTCTTGTAGTTGCTTTGACAGTTCCTCCTATTCAGTTGGAGCCAAACGATAAGGCGCTCGAGCTATGGGTGCTGCTCCTGGAGCGAGTTCGATCTGAAATTCAACCTGACGATGAGGCGGTAATCCAGGTAACTCCTCGGGAAACACTTTGAGGAAAGTCGCGTACCACAGGAATATCCTCAATCTTTTTCTCTTTCTTCGATGTATCCGTAACGAGAGCTAAAACAGCTGTGTGGCCCTTTCGTAAACACTTCTGAGCCCTCAGGAAAGAAATGATGCCACTCACGACACCACTCTTGTCGCCTTGAACTTCGAGAGGTTCTCTACCAGAACGAGGAATGCGAATGATCTTCTCCTTGCATAGGATTTCTGCTTGCTTGTTTGAGGTAGCCAATCCATACCAATGTTGATGTCGAAACCATCACAACTTTGGGGGTCATTCTTAGTATCACCCTGACCAATCACGAACATTCGACCCCGGGTATCATTGCCATCGTTATTACCCCCATTGCTGTCTCCCCTAGTTCCCGTTTCCTTGGTTGTGGTTCTAGTTCTGGTTCTGGTTCAACCGTGGGCAGTGTCTCTTAAAGAGACCTTCAGCACCACCCTGATAACATCCCTTGTTACCCTGCTGTTGCTGCTGATTCGGAAGATCTTGTGTCTGTTGTTGTTGGTTCTGGCTTGCAGGACGTGAGTTTCTACCATCTTTGGCTCCATGACCAAGCTTGTCGCATCATTGACAATGGTTTCGGTTGCACTGCCCGCTGTGGTGCGAGTTACATCGTTTGCACTTAGGGTATCAGAAGTAGTGGAAGTAGTAATGGTAGTAGTATCGCTGATACGTTGAGGCAGCTTGTTCTGTCCCACTGCCTGGTCCGTGAGACGATGAGCAAGATGAGTAACATCTTGAATAGTAGCAAGATTAGCAGTCATCACATGACTTTGAATTTCTGGTACTAAGCCTTTGAGGTACCGCTCTCGATGCGCTTGATGGGAGGTTCCACCATAGTAGGGCACAAAGTTGCCAGTTCGTTAGATTGCTTCGTGTACGCTTCTATCTCTGACCCTGTCATCTTCATGTTAAAGGACTCCACTTCCAGCTTGTGGATGT
Source organism: Helianthus tuberosus (assembly GCA_030545235.1). Lineage (NCBI taxonomy): Eukaryota > Viridiplantae > Streptophyta > Magnoliopsida > Asterales > Asteraceae > Helianthus > Helianthus tuberosus. The sequence goes on from CM060373.1 coordinate 86,535,872, forward strand.
TATCATAGTTACAGTATTCTAGTTTGATAGGTTCCTTAAAATCATTCCATGGGGTGGCATTAGCAGCCGCCAGCCCCAGCATCGTAACTTGCGCGTTCCACCAAGTTTGCGCACTGCCTTCGAGAATATCAGTGGCATATTTCACATTACGAGCCTCAGGTCATTCGCACATTCGAAGGTCGATTCGAGTTCCTCGAACTAATGGAGGAGTACAACAGCTCCTTCAGTGTCGCTGAAAGTAGTAGGACGACAGTCCATAAAAGTCTTGTATGTGCATACAGGTGGCTGAGCGTGTTGACTTGTCGTGTGCGTAAGAGTAATCAAAATTAAGCACAAGTGTTGAGTTACGAGAGTAGGATCTAAGGATCCTAGAGTAAGTGGTGATGGCAGGTTACACTTCCTGCCTGGGCAGCTGCGAGTGCTGCAGTAACTTGTTCAGTGATCGAAGCCGCCAACCGGGCTTGAGTTAGGTTAACGCGTCCACCCATGATCTTGACATCAAGGAGAATATGTGGGTGAGAGGTTCGCGAATAGTGCGAAGAGAGTGAGCACATAAGCGTTTTCAAGCAGTAACGAATAGTAGGCAATGTAATCTAAGCATACCACGAGCAAAGTTCTATGTAGTTCTAGCATGTAGGTAATAAACATAAACCTTATTACCTAGGATGTTGAGTCTTGCACGTGGAGCGAAGCGTCGTTGTGGATCGTTGAGCACTGTTCTGGTTATAGTCTGGTTTTAACAAAATCGTTTTCCCCTTATTAAAACCAAGTTCTCTATAACCCCTGGCTCTGATACCAATCTGTCACACCCCCAAAATCCACACGCGGAGTATCACCGCTTGGAGGCGTGACTGACCAGGATCAAGCCACCAATCATATTGAACATAGTAAGTATTAAATATAAAACAATCAAACCAATATGAAAGGTGTTCAAAACATATGTATAAATTCAACGTTTAGCGGATGCATAAATAAACCCAATCATAAGTAGCAATTCAAATGTTTAAATGTTGTTCATAACATCCACAAACTGTGCCCACAACGACCGTGCCTCCCGTGCAAGCTCCATAAGTACCTAAGGTCCTGCAAGGCATGTAACAGAGGATCAACAACTAGTTGAGCGAGTTCACAGTGAGTTTGTTTAGTTATAGTGTTCATAAAGTAGTTCGTATGTTCATTTAGTAATCGTGAATCGTATATATCGTATCGCGGCCCTCTAGGCATGTTTGCGAAGTATAGTATTCGTATCACGGCCATTCCAGGCATGTTTGCGAAGATTAGTGGGATTTTCCCCATGTTTGCTAGACTAGGTATAGTAGTATCGCGGCCCTTCCTGGCATGTTTGCGAAGATTAGAGTATATAGTTCGCGGCCCTTTCTAGGCATGTGTGCGAAGATTGTCATAATATCGCGGCCGACCCTTGGCGTGTGTGCGAAGATCGTTTAAATTAGTATAACCAGTCTAGTCTTGTTCTTATCCATAATCCTTCCTCTACCGGGAATCATATATCTAAGTTCCATAAACTGAACGAATAAATAATCCAACCCATTCCCATCCTGGGAATCCCATGCCTTGGCTGTGTGAACTCACCTTGGTTTGCTCGGCAGATAACACAGAAAGGTCAAGTCTAGCAGCTAGTGGTCAACCACGTCCTAACATGGTTATCATACAAGTCAGGTTTAGGTTCAAGTATATTACGTATGTTTACACATAAGCTAACAGTTACGAACACGTATAGATCATGGCAAACACACAATGCACGTAAACATATTAGCAGTCAATTCCATAACATCTGATACTTGTACGATCCAAAGGTAAAGCCCAATAACAGGCTGCCCAACATGTTGTGCGGTCGGCACAGCCTTGTGCGACCCACATCATGTTGTACGATTTAGTAATACACCCGGCCCACACGAACAGAAAACCCAAACAATCAACTTGTGCGATTCATGCTACTCATAAAATCTTGTGCGATTGGTCTTTTGGGCTTTGAGGCCCAACAATATCAAAAACATGACTTGTGCGGTTCCAATAGTCTTGTGCGACTACTGGTATCTTGTGTGATCGGGACCCTTGTGCGATTGTTTTTGTGTGATCAGTTATGGAAATCTCTAAATTTAAGGAAATCAGTTACATTCACAGAAGCCCTAATCATCGCTAACAATCTTGACGGTTTCAATCAACTAATCATTCACTCGTATCAGTTTTTAAATCATTGCTTTATCATAACAAAATTATGGAACAATCTACTCAGGCAATATACGATCACATATCCATCAAGAGTAAACATAACAAACAATACACGAGAATCTAATTATGTATCAGTCATCATTCGATCTAGTTATGTATCAGTCATCATTTAGTTTTTACGATCATCCTTACCACATCACATTAATCATGAACAGACACAACACAATCGATCATATCATCCTCATATTACGAGGATTCCTAACATACAAAACAATTCAAAAATCATATGCTCATCATCATCAATGGCCGACAATTATTAAATGTTCTCATACTATTATTGGACCAAAATATGTAGTGGCTGCCACCTTATTCACATGCAAACCTTAGATTTCAATTATGGCCAATGTAAGAAATCATGTGCAATGTCAGACTTAATCAGTATACAAAGCATATCCATTATCTAAGTATGTATAGTACAAGACAAAAACCATTAACCAATAAACATATAAATAATACGTAAGTATGAATAGCACAAGGCAAAAGGCACTAACCAATAATGATCAAAACAAGAGATTTTTGACTTCGAATACGATGAGCAGCCGTCGGGTGTAAAGCAAACCGAGAGAGAGAGAGAGAGAGAGAGGAGATGTGATTAGGGTTTACTAATTAAAAATTCTATCGTAACAAGGTTTAATATCAAAACACTCTAACTTGCTAGCTACTGGGCCGAAGCCCAGTCCCGTTTTCACCGGCCCACTTCGAGAGGAGATTTGATTTCGGGTGGGGGTTTATGAGTGGGGTGTTTTCGTAGGGGGTGTTTGGCAAAGTTCCACGTTTTACTTAAACAATCATAATATTAAATTCTAATTATATTACTAACACAATTATATAAATTCATACACCCTTAATACACACCATACATAACTTATCAATCACAATACGATTTTTAACATATTACAAACGTGTACAGTGGTGAAACAAACAAGTCGTGTAACAAACAACTTAAACAATTAACGTGCAATAAATGCGAAGGTGGAAATCTTGGAAACTCGAGTTGTCACACCTGCTACCCAGTCTTCCGATTTAGGTCCGGGTTATTTATGTAGTTACCTATATTAGGTACCATTTGATTTCCGGGACTTCTCTAGCTTACTTGGTAGTTGTTCAAGACTCCTAAGCACTCTCAGGCGAGTACATTATTCCCCTCTTTTACTGTTTTCAACTGTTTTGGGGTGACTCATATGTGCTAAATGTTTTATCAATGATTTCAAGAACAATTACAATGTGGTTTCAAGAACAATAACAATTATTTCAAGAACGCTAACAATGATTTCAAGAACGAATACAATGATTTCAAAAACTAATAAAAAATTTCAAAAAGTGAACAAACTTGTTGGTTGTAGTTACATGACCGATGACATTCATTAGCAATGATCAAGCCGACCAGTATTAGGTTATGGTACCATAGGATCTGACAAATCCCGTTATTTACTGCACCCATTGTTATGTGTGGGGGTTGTGGGTAGCGACTGAATCTGTAATTATTAACTTATCCTTTGGTAAGGGTTTGTTAAGAACGAGAGCGAGAGCGAGATGGAACGAGGAACGCGTCAAGAAGGTTTGAATGTTATTATAGAATTGACCATAAAGTAGTTCACAATTAAAACAAGGACGATCTGAACAATTAAGACAAGGACGATTCGAACGATTAAAACAAGAACGATTTGAACGAATGGGTAACGATTGGGTAAACATCTGGACATGATTTACATTTGATCATGCATTTCCATGAAACATAGTATTGATTTAAACCAAGTTTTACTTCAATACTTTGTTTTGTGCGTTTCACATATGGTTTAGTTGATGCATTCCACTAGCCATACATATCATTTTCGTTATACATGACATTTTGACAGGGTTTTGACATAGACATTATACATTGTTGGTTTGGTTTGATTAAGTGATTAAGTAACGAGGCGTGTGTAATATGATACAAGCATGGTGGATACGCCGCTGGTACTTCCTATATATAAGTGTTTGTATGGTATTACATATCGTAGCGTTATTTGAATCATTTCAGTATTGAGACATAGAACATTTTATACAAGTAACATACTTTTCACAAGACATTGATTTACAAACAACTTATCTTACACAAACTCATTTTACATGGTTATTCATTTAATCATGCATTATTCTCTTATTTAAACTTATCATCCGAACTTATTATTTTTCAAATGATTTACAAAGACAAAGCAAATTACAAGGTTCATGACTAAACATTTTTCAAAAACAGAAGTCATGAATCTTATTTTCACAAAACCTATGTATCTCGCCAGCATTTCTTTGCTGACCTCGTTTTCACATATGTTTTAGGTATTGTTGAATGATATCGATTGATAAGATGCATGCTCACATAGGATTGGACGAGGCCTTAGTGACTCAATAACAATGATAGACTATGTTTAAATTGTGTATTTAGATTTCAAGACGATGTAATTATTCAATGTTTAATAAAACGAAACACTCTTTGGTATCCATGGTTATGAAACATTAATTCTGTTGCAACACGCCCCGATGTTTCCGCCGCGGTTTGTTGTTTTACGCGGTCGGGGTGTGACAGAAAAGATGGTATCAGAGCCAATGGTTATAGGGAATTAGGTTATTAGTAATTAGTAATGCTTTGACCTAGTCTATAACCTTCTTAGGACCCTAACGCGAGTTTACTTGCGTTTAGTCATAAAACAATACCGTCACCTATCCTTAGGCGACAATCACAACAAGAACATAAATTTCAAAACCGCTTTGAAAACTAATCATCTGTTCTAGGATGATTGATTACTAGGTTTTGAACCCTCTATTGTAAGGTTTTGAACCCTCTGTTATATGGTTTTGAACCCCTTTGAATTTTCAAAATCTCGTCAAGGTTTTGGGTTTTAAATAATGTGAACACGTGCAAACTGGAAGGGTGAATGCCTGTATTCTGGGTTTTCTGTCTAGGCAAGCACTTCGTATACATCTCATCAGACGCGAGACCAGTTGTGCTTACCTGGGAATTCTTGGGATGAGTGTTCACTTATAGGCGAGCATGTCTTCGCGATACATTATTTTTAACCTATTTACTTTGACAAATCACCAAGGTCGTTTGTTGCTTTGTAGTAACAAACAAATGACCACTATCCTTGCTTTCCTCAGATTTGTTTCATCTCATTCTTTTCGTCTAAATACTCTCACTCGTTTCCTTTCATGTTTCCTCTTTTAGACAATGCCTCCTCGACGCGAAAGCCAGATAGAGACTGCCGAGCTGGCAGAAATCATTGCGCAGCAAATGGCTGCTCAATTCCCAAACCTCTTTGCTCAATGGAACCAAGCCAACAACAACAACAATGTGCTATGCAAATACAAGGATTTCAACCAGGCTAAACCACTCAAGTTTAGTGGTTCTGAAGGAGCAACTGGGCTTCTTCAGTGGTTCGAAAGCATTGAGAATACTTTTCGCCACGTGCAGTGCCCGGATAATCGCAAGGTCGAGTTCTCCTCGAGCGTGTTTCAGAAGAGGGCTCTTACATGGTGGAATGGGGTAATGAGAGACCGAGGTGCGGAAGTTGCTCTCGCACAGACATGGGCTGAACTTAGGGCTCTTATGATGAAGGAATTCTGTCCTCGTCATGAGCAGCGAGCTTTGGAGAAGGAATTTGATGAATTGAAGCAAGATAGCGGTGAGCACAGGGCGTATACTGATAGGTTTGAGGAGCTGAGTCTGCTTTGCCCGACAATGGTTACCCCACTTGACATAGCTATCGAAAGGTACATCGACGGCCTACCTGACTCGGTACAAGACATCCTTACTGGTAGTAACCCTGCCACACTCCGTCAGGCGATCGAGTTATCAGCGACATTGACTGAGTCACAGATTCGGAAGAACAAGTTACACAGGAAGGGTGACAAGGGCAAGAAACAGTCAGCTGACAAGGAGGATAGCAAGAAAGGCCAAAACAAGAAGGGTAAGGAAGGTGAGACGTCAAAGAAATCAAAGAAGCGAAAGGGTGCCCAAAATTTTGCTGTTACAGCACAGACTGCTCAGAACCCGCGGAACCCACCAGCTCAGCCACCTGCAAAGAAAGCATATGCCGGTACCGCACCATATTGTGCACGCTGCAACGGTCATCACGCAGTACAACAAGCTTGCTGGCAATGCACGACGTGTGGTAAACTTGGGCATTTGGCCAAGATTTGTCGTTTGGGACAAAATCAGGCTGCTCAGGTTCAAGCTCCGGTTCAAGGGAATGCTGCGAGATTCCCACTGGGTTCATGTTTCAACTGCGGAGAGATTGGTCACTTCCGCCACAACTGCCCAAGACTGGTGAATGCAAATGCTAACGCAAACCCGAATGCGAATGTCAATGTGAATCCAGCACGCGGTCGAGTGTTTAACATCAATGAGGCAATCGATGATGAAGGAGTGAACTTTTAGTATTTTGTGATTCCTCTGGTTGTTATCTTGTAACATTTAAAAACAATGCGGTTGTTATATAAATAAAAATTTCTGGTTTTTATTTTTAACTAATGCAATTGTATGAATGTTTGATCCAACCTTATGATGTCAACACAGAGACAAAACTACTCGTGTGGTTCTGTCATTTTTCTATGATCACTTGTGATCTCCCTAAGAACCTCAAACACTTGTTTCTTTTAAATCTAAAGTATTTTATCGTCTTGCACCGTTCGAGATGCAAGAATTATCAAAACAGCTTCAAGAGTTGTCTGATAAAGGATTCATCCGTCAGAACTTTTCACCTTGGAGAAACTCCTGTTCTCCTTGTGAAAAGAAAAAAATGGATCTTTTCGAATGTATATCGCTTAACATAAGCCTAGTAAGCTTACCATCAAGAAGCGATATCCCCCCTACCTTAAATCATCGATTTCTGCGATCAACTGCATAGCGTTCATGCTTTTCCAAGATCGATTTGCATTTTGGGTATCATCAACTTTGTATTCTCGAAGAAGATATTCCCAAAACGGTTTTCTGCACGAAGTATGGCCATTACGAGTTTACAGTCATGCCTTTTAGGTTGACAAATACTCCAGCCATCTTCAAGGACTTAATAAATAGAGTCTGCAAGCCTTATTTGGATCAGTTCGTCATTGTTATTTATGACATCTTGATCTATTCATATCCCGAGCTGGTAACGATCAACACTTTCATTGACACTAGAACCCTTAAAGAAGGAACAAACTTTTCGCTAAATCCTCCAAGGGGAAATTTTGGCTTAAAGAAGTTCAGTTCTTGGGTCATGTAGTCAACAAGCAGGGTATTCATATGGATCAATCCAAATTACCGCAATTAAGGATTTGATCCCTAGTATGCTTTAAATACCCGTGTCCAACGATAACAAATTAAACAATTAAACAAATTGAACGATTATGCGATTATATGTTATGTGTTTGTGTGTTCTCCTCTATGTTTTTGTGTGATACGATTTTCAAATCCTCATAGAATCTTCCATATCTTCATATGAGGGATTCATAGTAGGATATTCAAAAGGTACTACCTAAATCTTTATGGGCTTCTACGTTGTAGTTAAGACCCTTGGGTTATATGGTACCACTCCATGGTTCGATAAGAGACCCTTTTAGTGGTCTAGTCAAAAAGATTGATTCACAATTTGGTTAAAGAACGACATCTAGTGATGTAGCTGGACAGACTCCTTGATAGTCTATTTAGATCATTTATTGATTTAATTAAAAGGACTCTATGGCGGTCTAGTCACACTCATCATAAGAATGTTCATTTGGTTTTACCCTACACATTATAAAATAGACTGTGTGAACTGTGCAAGGAATTGTCTGATTATGGACGCATACATAATTATGAAATTTAGTGCACAGAAACCCAGTAAGATTTATTATGTGTAAGAGCCGATAGTGACAACAATAACGAAATGAGAACGATGTAATGGAGGTACGGTGGACGCACCAATGACGCTTCATATACTTGTATATAAGTATCCCTCTTACATTGCAATCATGATGTTATTAAAGGTTACTAGAAGTTCAGAACCCTAATCAATATTGTTCGATCTTTTCAACTTTATGCTTTCAAGCTCTCACAAGTTTCCTCTAAATAAATTTCGGGACGAAATTTCCTAAAGTAGGGGAGACTGTAACACCTGTGCCTTCACGGCCATCAAACAAATACCGAACCAATGAAATATTATATTTCATACTTGGGATTTGTGAAAATATGTGTATCATTTGCACATATCAATTCTTGTTCAATTTCAAACTCTAAATCGCTTTCTGGAAGGTTATACGCGCACCGATGCGTAAATATAACCAGTTTAACGCAACAAACACTCCGGAATAGTGACAAAGGCTTAACATACCTTAAATAACCTTTACATAACTTAGAAATAAGTTTTGAAGGCTTTGGTATGGCAAAAACAAGTTAATTCGCTTACAGGGACTAAATATGACAAACTGCGAAAGTATGTCAATTTGAACTGTAACGAACATTCCGGAACATAACCATAAGTTAAACACACCTTAAATATCCTTTAGATAGCTTAGAAATAGGCTTTGAGGGGTTCGGTATGCTAAAATAAACTTTTGGGTCATTCAGGGACTAAAAGTGTCAAAAAGTGCACAAGTTTGCATTTTCGCGCATAACTTACGTTCTGAATACATCCGGACATCCAAAAATTTATGTAAGCATGACTATATTATGCTTTAGTGTTTGGCTTGCCAAAAATCCATTCGTTACGTCATTTGGATCGTTTTTCGCGCTTATGCGCATTCCGTCGTAATTAAGCGAACATCGCGTTCGTACGACCAAACGAACTGACATCCGACATATTTTTGAGCATGTTTCATGTCCACAATGTTTAGGCAACATTTTAGGGCCTTAAAGTTGGCTTTACGGGCCTTAGAAGTGTCGGAAATGGCTTAAAACACGTGCAGGGGCTGAAACTGTCATTTTTGAAACTTATTTTCGGATCAGAAGCCCCATGCGGCCCGCATTAGATTTGGTGTATCCTGAAGCGGGCCGCCTCAGCCTTCCAGACCAGGTTAACTGCATTTAACAGCTGGTTGCAGCTGTTTAGCACCTCCAATCCCTCTTCCACATGTCAATTCCCTATGGTGAGTGGCCATTTGACACACCACAACATTCCAACACATGTACGGCCTTGATCGTGCCCTCTTTTCCATGAAACGATCTCAACGGTTACCCGAAAACTACATATACCCATCCACCCCCATTGCATTTTCTCACAAGAATCTTGATTTGAGAGCTCTAAGTTGAAACCATTGTTTCATACCTGAGTTCTTGGATCGAGATTAGCATTCGGGGACCCTGGGTAAGTATTCTTTCGTTCTTTTCCTTATTTTACTGCTTTTCGAGTCAGAAAGTCAAACTTTGTTTGACTTTCAGCGTTGACCAGTAATGGTCAATGCGAAGTTCGTTTGAACTTCGCAACGTGAGTGTAATCACGTTGGTCATAGTCCCTTGGGACTATGCCCACTGATTACCACGTTGTCTAGGGTCGTAGGGTAGGCGATCTAATAAATCGCCTATACCTTCGAACTCGACCCATTTGGTCGATCATTAGGATCCGACCAAATACATTAGGTGACCATAGTAGGTAGGGAATAACCTTCCGAGGTTATACCCTATGGTCACATCGTTTAAGTAGTTGTATGATAGGTAGTTTATATGCCTTAGGTAAATTACCAGAATACCCTTTTCTTGTATAATTGGTAATTAAGCATATGTAACCTAAACTTTTGTCGCATAACTGATTATGTAACATGTTTAGGCATATAACACTTGTCATAGGACTAGTTAGACGGTCCGAACGCGTTTCACGCGCACGACGCGTTAAAGTAGCATAAGCTACCTTAATGGGTCGTGATGGGTCGAAAGCACTTAGGTTAAGTTTCATTTAGTATGTAGGCTTTGTTAAACCATATCACATGAGTTCCTACACTCATTTGGTTTACAAACCCTCCTGCTACCCAGTCTTCCGATTTAGGTCCGGGTTATTTATGTAGTTACCTATATTAGGTACCATTTGATTTCCGGGACTTCTCTAGCTTACTTGGTAGTTGTTCAAGACTCCTAAGCACTCTCAGGCGAGTACATTATTCCCCTCTTTTACTGTTTTCAACTGTTTTGGGGTGACTCATATGTGCTAAATGTTTTATCAATGATTTCAAGAACAATTACAATGTGGTTTCAAGAACAATAACAATTATTTCAAGAACGCTAACAATGATTTCAAGAACGAATACAATGATTTCAAAAACTAATAACAAATTTCAAAAAGTGAACAAACTTGTTGGTTGTAGTTACATGACCGATGACATTCATTAGCAATGATCAAGCCGACCAGTATTAGGTTATGGTACCATAGGATCTGACAAATCCCGTTATTTACTGCACCCATTGTTATGTGTGGGGGTTGTGGGTAGCGACTGAATCTGTAATTATTAACTTATCCTTTGGTAAGGGTTTGTTAAGAACGAGAGCGAGAGCGAGATGGAACGAGGAACGCGTCAAGAAGGTTTGAATGTTATTATAGAATTGACCATAAAGTAGTTCACAATTAAAACAAGGACGATCTGAACAATTAAGACAAGGACGATTCGAACGATTAAAACAAGAACGATTTGAACGAATGGGTAACGATTGGGTAAACATCTGGACATGATTTACATTTGATCATGCATTTCCACGAAACATAGTATTGATTTAAACCAAGTTTTACTTCAATATTTTGTTTTGTGCGTTTCACATATGGTTTAGTTGATGCATTCCACTAGCCATACATATCATTTTCGTTATACATGACATTTTGACAGGGTTTTGACATAGACATTATACATTGTTGGTTTGGTTTGATTAAGTGATTAAGTAACGAGGCGTGTGTAATATGATACAAGCATGGTGGATACGCCGCTGGTACTTCCTATATATAAGTGTTTGTATGGTATTACATATCGTAGCGTTATTTGAATCATTTCAGTATTGAGACATAGAACATTTTATACAAGTAACATACTTTTCACAAGACATTGATTTACAAACAACTTATCTTACACAAACTCATTTTACATGGTTATTCATTTAATCATGCATTATTCTCTTATTTAAACTTATCATCCGAACTTATTATTTTTCAAATGATTTACAAAGACAAAGCAAATTACAAGGTTCATGACTAAACATTTTTCAAAAACAGAAGTCATGAATCTTATTTTCACAAAACCTATGTATCTCGCCAGCATTTCTTTGCTGACCTCGTTTTCACATATGTTTCAGGTATTGTTGAATGATATCGATTGATAAGATGCATGCTCACATAGGATTGGACGAGGCCTTAGTGACTCAATAACAATGATAGACTATGTTTAAATTGTGTATTTAGATTTCAAGACGATGTAATTATTCAATGTTTAATAAAACGAAACACTCTTTGGTATCCATGGTTATGAAACATTAATTCTGTTGCAACACGCCCCGATGTTTCCGCCGCGATTTGTTGTTTTACGCGGTCGGGGTGTGACATGCGTGGAGAGTTTGTTGATTGTTGTGCGGGCGTCTTCAGAGGAACGACTTCCTGATGGCTCGCGCCATGATTTTTTGAACCTTCTTTCACCGGTTAAGCTTAAGTCCGCGGGTCTATTGTGTGGTGGTGGTGGCCTGTTTGTAGTGAGGTTTTTCTCAGTTTGTGCGTAAACTTTGGCCGCCGCCATTATCTTTTCCCAACTTGTTGGAAGGCCCTCTGTTCCAGATAAAACTTTAACCATGTCATCACACCTAACCGTGTACTTGAATTGAGCACGAATTAGTTGTTCATGAACACTGCCAATCTCCAACACTTCTTTATTGTATCTAGTGATGAAATCCTCTAGATTTTCGTCATCACGACGCCATATGTTCATGACGTCAGAAGTGTCTCAAATGGAACGCCGTTGCTGGCTGAAGTGTGTTAAAAACTTTTCACGCAGATCCTTCCATGATTCAATCTGTCCAGTTGGTAGGTTATCAAACCAGATTCGCGCTGGGCCAGTTAATGTTTGTACAAACAGATGACACCATAGCGGAAGGGTCCAACCTCCAACCAAACCCGCGCTGGTAAACACTCTCAGATGATCATCGGGGTCTGTTAACCCATTGAACTTCCCTATGTTGGATGGTAATTTAGCCTTCTCCAATGGAGCTAGAGCTATCTCCAGTATGAACTTCGAGTTTTCCGCTGCTTCTGCAGGGCGGTAAACTAAGTCATAGTTGTGTTCTGCCTCAGGGTTATAAACCGCTCGAGGCCTGCACTTGTTATAGTTTGGCTGCAGTCGATTGAACACACTGGTGTTTGTACTCAAACGGTATGTGGGATCAGATTCATCGGTGTGGGTGTCCCGTTGGGAACCCAACCTATCATGAACCGATTGTCTTCGACGAGGGTGTGGTTCACCGTGGTGTTGTCTCTGGTAACTGCCTGACTGAATGTACTCGCGTTGTGATGTGGATCTGGCATGAACTTCTGTATCTTCATAGGTTGATTCTTCTCTTTGGGAGGCGTGAGCACGAGATCCTGGTCTCCGTGATTGGGTCAGGGGAGCAGTTTGAGCACACAGTTGTGTGTATACTGCGTTTAATGCTCCTTGAGACCGGACATACTAGGATATCGGAGTTTCTCCTGGTGGTAAAATTGATTGAGTAGGGTTTGCTAGTAACATCCCTGGAGTGACAGGATCGTTTGCTCGATTGGATTGAACCTCGTTATCGTCCGAGGCATCTTCTGGGATTCCTTCTACTTGTAAATTGTTTCCGACGTTCGGTCGAGGACCGACTTGCCGGTGAGATGATGAATTTTCTGCCATGTGCAAGACAGAAAATGAAAAGAACTGAATCGAAACGAGATGAAAACTGAAAAGACAGAGGAAACGGTGGGCGCCAATGAAGAAACACTAGATAAATGGTCGGAACCGAGATATCTAGGGGGTTTGAATCCGCATAAAAGGGTTGGTTTCCACTCGATTGATTCAGGTCTTGCTGATCTACCTCTCTGATAACTCTGCAAAAAAGAGCACCGTTAGCCTCGCCAAGGGGAGAAGAGGGTTCTCTCCTTGACCCGACTCCGGTGTGAGAATAAGTATTGGTTATGAAGAAGAAGAAGTATTTGAGAAGTGTGTGTAACTTGAATTCATACCTGGGTTTTTTCTCATATTTATAACCGAGAGTCGTTTAGGCGGGCAAACCCGTTAGTGAAAAGAGGACGGAAGATACTAACTCCGTAGGCGGTTACGTTTTCTTCCGTTACTGCTCCTTGATCCGACGTGATAGCACACGGATCGTGGATTAGATCTAAGGCTAGGGATCAGCCACGTGTAAAGTGATTAAGTGGAGATTACTCTCCACTTGCATGCCTTCGTTGTGAATTCGGGGATGAATGAGATAGTGACACGTGTCCAGACGGTTGTAACCGTCTTGGTAGTGCACGATTGTATTTCTTCTAGAAGATTACTGCTGTAATCTGGTGTGACACCTTACTGTGTGGAAACAGGTGAATAGATCCTAAGTCTGGGTAAATAATATCCAAGTCTGGATATTTGAGCGGAAGTATTTATAGGACTTTCATCCTTTGCTACTGGGAGAAAGCGCAAGGATTTATATTTCTCTTGGGCGCGCGACTGTTGACTGTTGTAGGCCTTTTAAGCCTTTTCTTTTTGTGAGACCAGTGCGCGGCCGCGCAAGGCGTAAGGCTGAAAGTTAAGGTTGTGGTATGGTCCCAAGTATTTGTTATGAGGTTTTTTGGGACCTTACCCCTTCAAAGGCCCACTGCTCCTTCGGTGCCACTGAAAGTGGTAGGTCGGCAGTCCATGAATGTCTTGAACGTGCACACAGGAGGTTGAGCATGTTGACCTCCTGCTGGATTTGCTGCGAGTGCCTCCGCAACTCGTTCGTTGGTCAAAGCCGTCAACTGGGCTTGAGTGAGGTTGATACGTCCTCCGCGTCCGCTCATGATCTTCATAACGAAGCAACGTAAGTGAGAAAGGTGTCGCGAAAGTGCGTAAGTGTGGGACGACAATAGAGAGTAAGCACACGAGGTTCAAATAGCAATTATCACATTATCCAATGCATAGTGAGAACTATCTAACCGACCATATAACATAAATTATACCACTTATGGTGTCGAGTCTTGCACGTGGAGCGAAGCGTCGTTGTGGATCATTGAACACTGTACTGGTTATAGTCTGGTTTTATCAAAAACTTTTCCGTTTTAAAAAACCAAGTTCACTATAACCAATGGCTCTGATACCAATCTGTCACACCCCCAAAATCCACCATGCGGAGTATCACCGCTTGGAGGCGTGACATGACCAGGATCGAGCCACCAATCATATTGAACAACATAATTAAGTAAATAAAACCAAACACAATACGATTGGTGACCAAAAGGAAGTAACTCGATTTTAGGTTAACAGCGGAAGCATAAAACATAAGTTCAAAACATAAGTCCATAGTTCATAAGTTTAAAGTCCAAAACGTAGGTTTAATAAGTTCATGAAGTTTATTCATTAAATACGGGACATATCAGTTCGCATCCCACAACGACCACCTCCATATGCAAGCTCCATAGCATCTAATGACCTACAAAGCATGTAATAACGAGTCAACAACAAAGTTGAGTGAGTTCACGGTTGGTTGTCCATTTTAGAGTTGTTTCCAAAAAAACATAGTTTAATCTCATTCGGCTATCCAGCCGTGGGGGTTACCCCATAGTTCGAAAACGTTTATTAGTTAACCATCCCATGTCCACCTTCCCTGGCTATCCAGCCCGACACTTTGGTCGTGGGGAGCTACCCCAGTATTTTAAACTACCAGACTCGTTTATCATATCGACTACTAACAAAAATCAATTGTGCCCTAGCGTCGGTGTTCTATCACCACTGACGTGCCATAGTCCATTAGTACACACCCGTCCAACTGGCACGGTGTGAGGTTTGTTAAACCTAATAGCGCTATTAACTAATGACCCGTTCGCCATAGCCTCGGCGATTAAGTCGATACAAAAAGGGAGGGACTTCGCTGATAGAGTTCTAGTCCAGTAAGTCTAATCCGTCCCAACAGGACGAGGAATTTACATTCCTGAACCCATTCCCATTCCCACCGGGAATTACCATGCTTTGTAGAAAAGTGTGAACTCACCTCGGTTTGCTCGGTTAGATTCTCAAATATAGCTAACAGTCAAGGTCGGTCAATCACGTCCTAGTATGATTTACCAGTTAGTCATTTAGTGGCTTACAAATAGAGCACAAAGTTCTTACACGTATCTATCACATAGCATGCATTACTTTAACTGTTTATGCCCGCATATATATATACTTTTCCCATCCATTCCCCACTCATAAGCAAACATACGACAGTGCACGTAACACATATAACATGTTATATCATTCACAGATAACATACTCGACATTTAGACACGCAAATCACAACTTATGTCATTTCCGCATTAATATTCAAAACCGGCTGTTTTTGGACATTTTAATAAAATAGTTAACTTATTCCCAAATTTTTACCGAATGTCTTAAACATTCCAAATTTTATTGTGTAAAAATATCGGGGTCCGGTTCGTTACCAATATTTTTATAAAAATTCATTTTCCGGACTGATCTCAGATTTATCTATTTCTGACCACAGTCCACGGAACAATTTATTAAAAATTCATTGTAAGTCCGATTTACCGAAATTCCAGTGGGGTAATTACAAATACATCGGTGGTCATCTACAGTACAAGTTTCAGGATCCAACTCTACACAGAACCCAAGTTATGACAGAAAACAAAACATATATTTTCAGCAGAAAAATGCAGCTCTTGTTGCTGTTACGAAATGACGCTTTAAAAATAGTAAACGAAGTCCAAAAATTACGATTCCGGTACCATTAGAGCCGTATTTCATAATAACACGTTTTAGACTCAAAATATCAGTTTTTCGTAGCGTTTATGACCTGTTTACAGCCAACTGAAGTTGGCTGTAAAACCGGGACAGATTCTGCTTTCACTCTTTAACTTCCTAGTTCGTGTTCGATTGATTTCCGTTAGCAAGTTTATTAATCACAACAACATTAAACATCAATACTAACCAGCAAAACATCAGATAATCAACCAAAAATCATAACAAAACTAGTTTCAAAAGTTTTACACTAACATTCATTCATTAACCACCATGTTTATTATTTTTAGTGGACTTTTAGTTTTGAACTCTAGTGTTCATGATTTTTATCCGACAAAATTCTTATTAACCACTTTAGACAAGCTTAAGAAGGTGATTAGAATCACTTACTACTAGCTCGTGGCTAGGGAAGAAACTAGACGAAGAACGGCTGGTTAATAGCGATGTGAAGAGGTCCTTGGCAATCCGTAAGCACCAAGCTTCTTTGTATGAGATCCTTCACACTTGAGTAAACTTGGAAATGCAAGATTTTATTTTGAAAGTGGGTGGATGGTTGTGAAAGCTCACGGCAGTAAGCAAAAAGAAAGGAGGGAGGAAAGTTGATTTTTTTTTTTTTTTTTGTTAAGTGGTTTAGTGAATGAAATGGTTAACTTCCTAGACATACTTATAATCCATGCATCCTCATTAACCTTTGGTTAAGATGTCTTCTAGATATAAGACATAAATGAATAAAATATACAAATGTGAAAGGGTTTTTCCCACATGGGAACCGAACTCGTTCAAGGGGAAAGGTTTCATGGTTGATTTTGAATTAAATAGTTAGTGTTAGTTTAATAGTTTAGAGATTTAAATTAGTTATTAGTGGGTAGTAAATTATAACGGGTGTTAGGGTATTCGGGGACCCTAACTGGCTCAGAAAAAGAAAAATAGTGTCAATGACAATATTTTTATGCTCCGGGTTAAGTCCGGTTGTTCGGTTGGATACTGTTCCGTTAAAGTGCTTAATTAATCCGTAAAATGTCTTTTATGTATATTTTTGTAACACTTTTAGTTTCTAACACTTAGGAAATTATAACGGACTATTTAGTGACTTTTCTGCATACTACTAGTATGTTAACAAGCACACGTAAGCATAACACAGATATCAGAAAGCAGTTAAGTAATTCCACACAGTCGTCAAGCACTTTCATTATCAAAAATAAATTGTACGGAATACATGGAATTTTGAGGGTTGTCACATATTTATAGGGAGAACCAGGTCGCACCAAACATGTTCATACGGACTGGACCACTTCGCACGACCTGGTGCCAGGTCGCACGAACTGCCCAGTTCGCACGAACTGATCAATTCTGACCTGTTTCCCGTTTTTCTCGTTTTACGAGTCCTGGTCTATCTAATCTATTACAAGACTCGATACAAGACGAAGTCGACAGACATATGCACCAACACTAAAATATAGTTTGATATATTACCAAACCACGATATTAGGTGAGTTTCGACATACTACCAACGTGATATTGTTTACTAAAGTATATTTGATATACTACTGACATTGTTATTTCACAAACTAAAGTATATTTTAATATACTACCAAGGCATAGTTGATGTGCTATTTTCGAATCCAAAGCATAAGTTGATATGTTATTTACAAAACCAAAGTATAATGTATTATACTACCGATGTTTTTCATTCTTAAACCAAAGTATACTTGTGATATACTACCAAATCTATTTATCTATTTCAAAACTAAAGTATATTTAGGTATACTACTCATCCGCTTATCTCAAAACCAAAGTATATTTTTGCATATACTATAAACATTTTACCAAAACGACGCATTTTAGAAACAAAACTTTTACAAGGATTCATGGTTATTTTTTAAAACATAAAACCTTTTCTTGTGTTATCCAAAGCCATGAGTCTAATACATAAATCCTATGTTACTCACAGGCATTTTTATGCTGACGTACCTATTTTTACATATGTTTTAGGTGCTGCTATGTGACTATTATTGATGCATGCTACACATAGGATGGACTTGTGCCTTAGCGACTTTAAAATTTGAGATACAATTGTTTGTACTTCTTTGATTTGTAATAAAACAATGAGTTCAATAATTCAATGAAACGAAACTATTTAATCCATGGTTGTGAAACAATGATTCTGTTACGACACTCCCCGACGTTTCCGCCACGATTTGTTGTTTTACGTGGTCGGGGTGTGACACAAACCCAGCTCGTTCGATCGGATGGGCATCACCCCTTTTCGAACCGACGAGCTGCTTCTGATGAAGTTTCATGTTTGGACCGTCAATCGGCCTGTTTTCTGGTGGAATTCAGTTCTCAAGCCGGCTTTCGACTATGGAACGAGTCGAAAGTCTGTTTGAGTCTGATTTCACCCATGTTTTGTATAAAAATTGAAGAAAAGTTCGAAAATCAGTTGTAAAACGTGATGTTCATCAGATCTGAGCCGGAAACATGTGAAATTCTGTCAGATCTGGTGTAAAAAGTGTGAGATTCTTTTAGTTTTTGTATAAACGTTGTGAAAATCTGTTAGATCTGGGACCAATCTTGTTTAAATGGTGCCCCACAACAGTTTGCATAAACCCTAGTGGAAACCACCTTCAAGAGGTCCAAATTAGGTGGTTTATGAGAAAATGTTGAAGTGTTCGTGTGATTTTGATGAAGAATATGGTGTAGAAGTGATAAATGATGAAGGTTGTACAAGATTTGAGGAGAAATACTTACGGAATGGCCTTGAATCTCGATTAAAGTGACTGAGAGTGCGTGTGGTCGAATGGTAGAGTGTACAGGTGAGAGAATGAAGGGTCAAGGGTTCTATTTATAAGTGATAGTGACAACTAGTCGGTGGAGAGGTGCAAGGGGTCGGAGGGCTTTCCGGTCGAATGGCCATCCGGTCGGATGGTCATCCGATCGGATGTCCATTCGGACAGCCGATACCCATTTGCTAGTTTTTCGACTTTGGTTCGTTTTGCGAGCTAGATTAAGTGTTGCGTTGCGTATTATTGTGAGTAACCATTACATGGTATTATTACATAATTAACACAAAAGTCTCTGTGTTTCGAGTTTGCGTTTTAGCTAGTTTCCCATTCAATAAGTATCAAGTTTCTCGTTCAGCCAAGTATCAAAGTCTCTCGTTCATTAAGTATCAAGTTTCTAGCATCACAAGAGTCAAGATTCACACTGTTCATGTATAAAGCATCACAAAAGCATCACATAGAGTAAAAGTTTCACATAGTTTAACGCGATTAAGCATCACAAGGTAGGAAGTATGACGAGACTTGCCAAAAGATAAAATTTTCGAAACGCAGGGCGTTACATAATTAAGATGGTCAAGTCGAGGTTATATTTAAAAGGTCTCCTGAAAAGACAATAGAAATGATGGTTCAAGAAGAATCTCAGGTACCTGAAAATAAAGAGATCTCGATAAGTTGTAAAATGTCTAAGATATGTATGGATACGAAATAAAAATCTACATCGTTATACTTTTGTATGTAATGTAGCGCTTGAAATGATAAAATGATAAGGATTAAAATTTAAGATCAGTCTATGAGAAATGATTGGCCAAAAGAGAAAAGACGCGAATAAGGCAGAGCTGAATTCTCTAATTAAATGGAAAGTTTTATGACCAACAGTCCATACAACTGAAGTTGTGAAATATGTTGGATATAAACAGGTCTTTTATGCGAATTATGTGAAAATCAAATTGAGTGATATAAGGAAAAATTGGTGGCACGAGAATTTTCGCAAAGACCTGTGATTGATTATGAGGAGACGTATTCTCCATTATCAAGTGGTGGATGCATTGACTTTCCAATATCTTATTAGTCTGGTAATATAAAGAGAGAATTGATATGCGTCTTATGAATGTTATGTATCACTTGATGCTAAAAGTTTACATGAAAGTCCCGAAGGATTAAATTATACAAGTCATGTAAAGTAACTTCTCGAGAATAATGTGATCATTTATACATATTCGGATTTGAATAGGTTATGATTATTTTACATGTTGGAACTCATGATGAGTTTCTAAAGTAATTGAGTGCCTAAAAGGTTAATTGAAACATCTTAACGTTGTAATACTTGTGCACCAAGAAACATACATAAAAAACTTGTACCCGATGATTATGACATCTCAATAAATAGTGTACATGCATGGTACAATATGGATTTTGGAGATAAAAGCAAGTGTTCATGACTGTCACACCCCGACCGCGTAAAACAACAAACCGCGGTGGAAACGTCGGGGAGTGTCGTAACAGAATCATTGTTTCACAACACATGGTGATTAAAGATTTTTTCTATTCCATTAATGAACTCATTGTCTTAATACGAACCAGATAATTACAAATAATTGTCTTTCAAGTTTTAAAGTCACTAAGGCACGGGTCCACTGTGACACTTGTGCTCCTTAAACACCGCACGATGTAGGACAATATCTTTTATCAAAGAAACAATGTGTTTTTGGTCTCAATGTTTGCTTTTTATGTTTGACAATTTCACGTTTTGATTTTAAGTTCAATTTCAAGCTTTAAACCGCTTTCTGGGAAGTTATACGCAAACTGGCACGTAAACGTAATCAGTTTAATGCGACAAACACTCCAGAATAGTGACATAGGCTTAACATACCTTAAATAACTTATATATAACTTACAAATAAGTTTTGAAGGCTTTGGTGTGTCAAAAACAAGTTTATTCGATCACAGGGACTATTTGCGTCAAACGTCAAACTGTGAAAGTCTTCCGATTCGTACTGTAACAAACATTCCAGAACTTGATCATAAGCTAAACATACCCTAAATATCCTTTACATATCTTAGAAATAGGCTTTGAGGGGTTCGGTATGCGAAAATACGCTTATTTGATCAATAGGGACTAAAAGCGTCAAAAAGTGCATAAGTTTGCATTTACGCGCATAACTTACGTTTTGAACATATCAGAACATCCAAAAAAATTTTGTAATCATTAAAATATTTTATTTTGGTGATTGGAATGCTAAAATTCCATTCGTCGTGTAATTTGGATCGTTTTTCGCGTCCGTTCGTGTTTTGTCGTAATTAACCGAATAACGCAACCGTACGACCAAACGAACCGACATCCATGATATTTCCAAGCATATTTCATGTCCCCTATACTTAAACTTCATTATTGAGCCTTGAAAATGGGTTAACGGGGCTTAAACGCGTCAAAAATGGCTTAAACATGCTGCAGGGACCATTTTTGCCAATTTTTGAAAGTTTCTGGCCCAGGTAAGCCGTGGCGTCTCGCCACAGCAAAGGGGGTGTGCTGTGGCGGCACGTGACGCCCCTGTTTTGACAGAAACTTTAGTTTTCAGCAACTAGCTTGATTTTAAGGGTCTTTTATGCAAATTTCTCAATACCTTGAGCTGGTTTTTGGAGTTCCATTGTATTATAAACCATGTTCCACAAGTGTAGGGTCAAGATTAATTCTCCTAACACTTGGAATGATCTTGTTGATCCAAACAACCTATAAATAGACATGGGTTTCTCATTCATTTCTCACACAAATTGAATCAATTCTGCTCTAAGTTGAAGCTTATGCTTCATACCTGAGTATTTTGGTTCAATTCTTCCTAGCTTAGACCTTTTGTAAGCTTCTTTCATGCTTTTATGCTTTTCAAGCATGAAAGTCAAATAGTGTTTGACTTTCTGCTTTGACCATGATTTGGTCAACACAAAGTTCGTTTGAACTTTGTAACATGAGCGTAATCACGATGGTTATAGTCCCTTGTGACTATACCTACTGATTACCACGTCGATTAGTCGAAGTGACGAGTCAAAGTTTCGGTCAAAATGCGTATTTATGTGTATTTTGCAACGAAGCTATTTTTGGGTATCAGAACACTTTGTTTTGATATCAAACCTGTTTTCTAACTTAGTTAAACATGTTTAACTCGTCACTTTTAGTCTAGTGCTTGTTTAGGGTCGTAAGTCAAGCGGTCTAAACCACCGCTTAGACTTTCGAACCCGACCCGTTTGGTCGATCATTAGGATCCGACCTAGGGGTGTTCAGGATTCGTTTCGAATTCGAAAAATTCGAAATTCGTTTAAATTCGATTCGATTATCAAGAATTCGTTTCGATTATAAGAATTCGAATTCGAATTCGATTCAATTCGAGTCAAGTAAATCGAATACGAATTTATAATTTCAAATTCGATTCGATTCGAAATTCGAATAAAAATTATATATTTTTATTTATTATTTTTATATATAATAAATATATAACTTTTATTAAGCTATACTATAAATTATTTTCTAAATTTTTTCCAAGTATTAAAATTACCCATTACCAAACACATTACATGACCCATAAGTAAAACCTAATTAACAAATCTATCAATAGATTTCTAAACATAAAAATATTAACTTATAATGTGGAGTGATTATTCCCGGCTTCTCGTTTTGAATTTTAGACTTGTGGTACTTTATTTGAAACTTTTTAATGTGATATCGTGTTTTATGGCTGCTTTAAAATTTATGTTTCATTTTTATAGTTTTTTACGTGTTTTAAAGAATCTGAATTAAATCGAATTTATTCGAATTCGATTCGAATTCGAAATTTTAACCGAATACGAATCGAATACGAATTGGGTTTTTTTATTCGAATATGAATTCGATTCGAATTCGATAGGTTTTAATCGAATTCGAATCGAATACGAATTCAAGGAAAAATAAAAATTATTCGAACAATTCGATTCGAATAATTCGAAAATTCGATATTCGATTCGATGAACACCCGACCAAACATATTTTTTGACCATAGTTGTATAGGGAATAACCTTCTGAGGTTATACCTTATGGTCACTTCGTTTAGTTAGTTGTATGATAGGTAGTTTATATGCCTTAGGAAAATGACCAAAATGCCCTTTTGCGCATAATTTCATTTTAAGCATATGTAACACATGTTTTGACATCTAAACTGATTATATAACATAATTAGATATGTTAAGGCATATAATACTTGTCATAGGACTAGTTAGGCATCTCGAACGCGCATTCGCGCGAACGACGCGTTAAAGTAGCGTAGACTACCTTAATGGGTCGTAATGGGTCGTAAGCACTTAGGATAGGTTCCGATTTAGAATGTAGGCTTTGTTAAACCATATTACATGAGTTCCAATACTCATTTGGTTTACGAGACCTCATTCTACCCGATCTTCCGATTTAGGTGTCGATTCACTAACATAGTATCAGTTACACTAGGAACCACTTCGACACTTGAACTTTTGATCCATTGAGCTTTGTTATACCTTTTAAAAAAGAACTATACGCAATCCCAGGCGAGTACATAGTTCCCCTCTTTTACCGTTTTCAAATGTTTTGGGGTGATTCATATGTGTAACCGATTTGTTTTCCAAATGTATGGCATATATATGTTTACTAAGTGCTTTTATGTGTACTATTCCGATTATGCAAATACGATATTTATCCAAATCCATAAAAGATCTACCTATCTTCATAGTTAGATTCTTATAGGATATTTGAAGTACAGTCTTAGATCTTACTATCTTCATAGTGAGATTTTTAAGAAGTACTTTACAAGACGATCGTTATGGTTTATGTGTAGAATGTTGGTGATTTAGATAACGAAACTAGAGTAATACAATAAACACATGGTGGATACGCCGCTGGTACTTCCTATATATAAGTGTGTTTATTGTATTACCCTTCGTAGCGTTATCCCAAATCACCATTAGGATTTAGGATTGTTTTGATTCAATGATTCAATGTAATAGAACCCAAAATCGTTATAGCATCTATCTATATTCATAGATTGATTCTTGTAGGATGTTTAAAGTACTAATATTGGAGTCCTTGATTGGATTCATTGTGTGCTTTAATGAGTATGTGAGTAAACAATGTAACAGAAACCGAATCCTTATAGCATCTATATATCTTCATAGGTTGATTCTTGTAGGATGCTTAAAGAACTAATATTGGAGTCCTTGATTGGATTCATTGTGTGCTTTAATGCGTGTTTACAAGTTGATTGACAGATTGACAATTTATGTGTTTATGTGATAGTTGTGATTTAGATAACGAAACGAGTATAATAAAATAAGAACATGGTGGATACGCCGCTGGTACTTCCTATATATAAGTGTTCTTATTTTATTACTCTTGTAGTGTTATCCGAATCACTTTAGGATTTTGTGTACAATTGATCCAATATTCAATTATCCAAATCCTTGAAGAATCTCCCATATCTTTATATGTTATATTCTTTGAAGGATGTCTAAAGTATTATTATAAATCATTGACTTGATCTATATAATACTCACACAAGTTTTGATTAATTTCAAAACTGTTATTATTAATCCTTGATTGGTTTTCTAATAATACCTTAACGAGTTTTACAATGATTTCAACGAGGTTACAATATACAATTTCAAATGGCATAAAAGTTTCTTAGTAATAATCATATTGCCATATACAATACTTTTTGCCACGAGTCTTCACAATCAAGATTACGTATTGCAATACTAAACTTTTGCCATTCTTTGGCTTCAAGATTAATTTTCAATCGACAACTCTTGTAGTTGTCAAAGTATTGCAATATCAAAGTTTTACCTTTTATTTGGCTAACAAAACCTATGTATTCGCTGGCATTTTTACGCTGACCTTATTTTCACATATGTTTCAGGACTTGTGACTGTTCAAGCATGCAAAGCATAGGACTGCATCCGGACCTTAGACTTCTTTAATCAAAAGACAATTACATGTATTCTTTGTTTGTAAAACGATGTTAATGTTATTGAAACAATTTAGTACCAGTAGTTGTGAGCAATTTGTAACGTGACTCCCCGATATTTCCGCCGCGTGTTGTTGTATTACGCGATTGGGGTGTTATAGATTGGTATCAGAGCACTGGTTATAGGGAATTAGGTTATTAGCATGCCTTAAGCCTAGTCTATAACCTTCCTAGGACCCAAACATGAGTAGACTTAGGAACTCCTTCCTAAATCCTCATCCTTATTCGTGCCACAACTATTTTGTGATTTACAAATCATCTAGCTCTAGATGATTTATTGTCACACCCTGAATTTTGCGAAAGCGTGATTATTGGTGTGACTTCTTAATACCATTGCATACGATCATAACAACACTATATGATAAAAACCAGTAGATATACATCCATTAATTTAAGTTTAAAAGTAGAACAACATAATTGCCTGAAATGTCGATTCCAAATTCAAGTTACAAACCATAACATATTTTAAGGAGTTCAAAAAGACTCAACAAAAGATTTTAAAACAAACCCGAGTTTAGGACCACGTATCTCGTCCAGGATTAAGATACGTCTCCTAAGCCCTAATGACTTGGATGACATCTTTATTCACAACGCAGCTTAAAAACTCCAACGCCCGCAGATCCATTTACTAATTCCCTGAAATACATGTAGTTTGAAAAATCAACAAAAGTTGAGCGAGTTCATGTGTAAGTGAGTATGTATAAGCCTTTGTAATGTATCTGTATGTATGAAAATCCCTGGTATGTAGCAATTAAGGAAAAAGAGATCACCATTGGGTTGCAAAGCCAATGATATGTGTGAAGTGATGCAGGAAGACTCAAACCTAGCAAATTTGTGCGTCGGGCACATAGTCACCGCCTGGTCCACTCAGCGGACTCAGGAGTGGGGCTCGCTACACCCAAATAGATCTATCACTCATGTCCCTCGGTCCTACAACGAGGATTAATGGCCTCAAGTTCCACCTACCCACTCACATGATCTAAGTAGTAAACCCTCCTTAAGCTAACCATACCATGTATATAAAAGTCTGTAATAATTGTCGCATGTATTTCACCCCCGAAGTATAAAACTGAAAACAGTAAGGAGAAAAGGGGGAACATGAACTCACTGTATTGCGTCTTCGTACTTGTAACCCAAATCTCCGCGGCAAACACGACTACCTACAATGGTCTAACGTCTATTAGACGAACGGGTCGTGCCTTGTCTTAGTATTGATTAGTGCCTTACGTTTTAAAGTGTCTTCAATATTTTTGTAATAATATTTCTCAAGTGTTGTTATTCGTATTTCCTTCCCAAGGATGGGAGTATCTCATGCTTGTGGATTCGTATCCTTGTATTAGTATATCTTGCCCTAAATAACATAACTAGTTCACAAATCAAACAAATATTCACACAAGCGTTTTAGTAATATATATTCTAAATATATATTTATCCGCTTTTGTTTACGAAAACCCACCTCCGACACTTTGTATTTTGTTACAAAAATTATGGCGAGGTTTGTATTTGAAAAGCATAGTCTAAAATACTCTTGTAAACCCTTATATAGAAAATATTTTCTAAGTGCTAGGATTTTCAGAAAATTTCGCCATAGTCTCCTTTGTAAATGGAGGTGTTCATGCTAAATAGCATATCATTTTATTTAACATATAACACATTAGATTGTTCTCAAATAACCAACCCGACATTTAGACGTGCAAAATACTACTTTTATCATTTCAGTTTTAATATACAAAACTGGGCTGTTTTCGGGCATTTTAATAAAATAGTTATCTTATTCCAAAAATTCCCAAATTTTTACAGAATGTCTTAAACGATCCAAATATTATTGTGTAAAAATATCGGGGTCCAACTCATCAGCAATATTTTATAGAAAAACATTTTCCGGACTGAAATCAGATTTATCTTTTTCTGACTGCAGTCCGCGGAATAATTTATTTAAAATTCATCGAGAGTCCGATTTACGAAATTCCAGTGAGAGAATTACAAATACATCGGTGGTCATCTACAGTATAAATTTTATGACCTAATCCTACACCGATTTCAAGTTATGACGAAAAACATAACACCTATTTTCAGCAGTAAAAATGCAGCTTTAGTTGCTGTTAGAAAACGACCCTTTAAAAATAGCAAACGAAATCCAAAAATTATGATTCCAGTGCCATTAGAACCGTATTTCATAATAACACGTTATAAACTCAAGAAAATCAGTTTTTCGTTAAGTATTGACCTGTTTACAGCCAGTTGAAGGTGGCTGAAAATGCTAATCAGCAAGCTGTTTATAGGTTAAATGTTACTAAAACGCACACATACGATCGCCATACTTTCTAATACGATTAACATTAGACCATAAGTCGTTTACAGCAGGTCATGGTTCAATTTATTTCAGATTTATCATGATTTCATCATCATTTATCACTACTTCATCATATGTTAGTTGATGTTCAAGACTTTGTTTAAGGTTCTTTAGAGTTCTTATGTTTTTTATCTTTAAACATCATTAACCACTAAAATAACAAGTAAGATACAAGGATCTAAGTGCTTACCACTAGCACAAAGCTAGGAGAGTTCAAGAGGAGAAAAGTGGTGGTTAATAGCAAATAGAGGAGGTC
This sequence comes from Helianthus tuberosus, assembly GCA_030545235.1. Classification (NCBI taxonomy): domain Eukaryota; kingdom Viridiplantae; phylum Streptophyta; class Magnoliopsida; order Asterales; family Asteraceae; genus Helianthus; species Helianthus tuberosus. The sequence continues at coordinate 86,563,427 of CM060373.1, forward strand.
CTTGATGATCCGAAAGCTCCACCCTTCGTTATTCACCTTGATACACCTTAATATCACTAGAGCATGGATGGAATGGAAGTGAAAAATGGTGGTGGTGGTGGCCTTGATCTCGGCCGAGACTAGAGGAAGAGGGAGAGAGAGTTGTAAGTGATTTGTGATGTTGGTGGTGTGTGTAGTCAAGTCCCTTTGGTCATCCTTATAATCCCCCAACACTCCTTTGTCTAATAGATATTGTGTCTTCAAGTGTACATAACATATCTAATATTTTATTCAAGAAAATCATGGGGTGGAAGTCCCCATGTAACCGGCCCAAGGGGGGGGTATAGGGTTGGGTTTCAACTGTTGGTTACTAGTTTAGTTAGAATTTAGTTAGAGTTTAAATGATATAGATAGTGTATTATTGTGTGTTATGTAATATAAGGTGTGTTAGGGTGTTCGGGGACCCTAACTAGCTCAGAAAACTAAAAACAATGTGTTTGGCAAAAATTTTATGTTTCGGGTAAAGTCCGGTTGTTCGGTTGGGCGTTGTTCCGTTAAAGTGTTTAATTAATCCGTAAAGTATCTTTTATATTACTTTTTGTGACACATTTAATTCCCAACACTTTGGAAAGTATCTAGGATCATTTTGTCAAGTTTTTGCACATTACTAGCATATCTAAATGCTGAATTTTATTTAAACGTGCAGAATTTTGCAGTCAAAGTATGTTTTAGGCACTTCCCGGCACTATATCTATCACTTAGCGACGCAGTTTTATGGTCCTCACTTCCCTACACTCCCTACTAGTGTAGTATCCTGTCTCTGGCTCATACTGGCCTCAAAAACATTGTCTGTCCGGGTGCTGGCATTGTCAGCATGTTTTCTGGGTTATCCGCTCACTGTGCTTTGTGCATCAAGTTTGTCACTAAAGTTTGTGTGTAATAAATGGAGTGACAATATGAATGTGATGCATGTGTATGTATGTAACAGAAATCAGAAAGCAGTTTAATCAACAGTTGTAATCAAGCACAGTCATTAAGCACAAATTAATTATTAATTAACTGTACGGATGCATGCAAATTTGACAGTTGTCACATTCTCCCCCCGTTAAGAAAATTTCATCCTCGAAATTTGTACTACCTTAACCCCTTATGGCTACGTCACACGTGTATGTGTATGAATAATACCGAGGTGGAAAATCACCAAATCGAATCAAACCTTACTCACATCAGGTGAGTCCAAGAATATATAACAATCCGAACCCTATGGTTAAAAGGTATGTGCTTTTAGCATTTGATGACAAATGTACAAGACGTATTTGATGTATAATCTAGGGTATCCTGTTAACACGGGTTCCACAAAAGGGGAGATTTGACTGATAAGATCCCCAAACGATCGATCGCAATATGCAGACAAGTTTCTACAAACCATAGCATCTGCTACATGAATTCAAAGTCAACAACTCAAACGTACTAGTAAAATGACATGTCAACCCTCGAATAATTGAATGGTGAGGTTTAGTGTGTTGACATTTTTGAATTGCGAAAGTACGGCGAATGAAATACAAGTGAATCTGGTGTATCATTGTCTTGATTTGTAGTTGCATCAGAAATGTTTAAAGGACAAGTCAAACAAAAGTATCTATAGTTTTGTGTGAAACGGTTGACCATGGTTAGCACAAGCAGCAAGTTTGTAATGACATAATTCAATAATAGTGGTGACTGAACAAGTTCACCGTGTTTGGAATCAAATGAAAGTGTACTGAGAAAATCTGAAGATTTGATTTACGCAATGTTATAGCGTTTCCAATTAAATACGGAACATCAAAGAACCACTGTTTTCGATCAAAGATGAAAAGTAATAAGTATCGCAAGGCATTCGATTGATTATGAAAGAATCGTTAGGAGGTACATTGCGGTATGAAATAAATCTAGGTACCATTGTTTTAACACATAACTGTGTAGAGACTGCTTTAATTGAATTAAACAAGACGGATTTAGAGCAAATTAGCAAATAATTCAAATCCGTGTATGGAGTGAGTAGCCAAATTAGTGCAAGCTCCAATTTCGTGAAAGTATCACCGTAAGGTATCGAAATCAACAAATGATTTAGTGGGGTCGTAGACCAACCAAGTCCACTATGACTCGAAACAAAAGAACCTTTGCAAAATGTTTAAATATGATGCTCTCAACACATCATATGGCGTCTTAAATTGAATATGTGAAATGGATAAGTTCAAGCAATTGAACTTAGTTTCAGCGTAACCCGACAATAAACGTATGTACCAACAAAGGAAATCTCGGCATGGTAACAAAATAAACCATGAATGTAATTTGGAATAAAAGAAGTTTTAAGAGAGTGTGTTGACTTGACAGCAAAAGAGCCAACAATTACAATAATGTAGGTCATTCGAATCACAATTCAGTAATCAGACTTAGCAACATAATATTTGAACTCCAATGAAGCGTTTGAAATGAAACCGCATGCGTAGTAAAAGGTGCATGTATAACATATAAGTTTTCAAGAAATGAAGCAATGTGTATTTGCTAAAATGGAGAAATGACCAAGTATCGAATCAATGGGTGTTCGCTCTCAGCGAGGAAAAATTTACGTGATGCAACTACCATTAAGGGGAGTAGGGATGCAAACATCTACTCGCTAGAAGTAAAAGAAATTTAAGTACGTTCTGTTTGGTCAACTGAAATAGTATATATGTCAGAATAATAGGTTTTGCTTGAGTTTATGGGTGTGGTTCCTAAACAACAACCCTTACGAGTTTGGATCTGGGTTCCCAAGGGTCCTAAGTATATGTTTTCTAGATTTTCAAAGTTTCGTATTCGGTGTAAAATCGTTCTGTGCATCGTGTAGGAAACGCCATTCTTGTGTATGTTTAAAACAAGTTATTGTCCCACAATTTTCCCCCCGGTATACTTTCTTCCGGAATTCACAGCTACTCGATCATCGATCAGTCGGGAAATACTGGTTGGATCCTCGTAGTTAATCAATTAAGTAAGTCGTCATTTCTTAGCAATAGTCGCTGACTCTTGTTGGCTAGCTCGCTCGGCTCCTGGTAGTTTGATGTTCATTTGAAAATCATCGTCCTTTCTCTTGACGAGCAGAATTTGGAGTTACCCAAAAGGGAATCTTGGTCTGTTATCTTCCTTCTCCATCAACCACTGAGGTTGCACTGACAATCCTTACATCTCCGAAGGTGTAAGTCGCTAAGATGCATCGACTATAGGCGCGACGCCTGGAATCAAATAGATGCGAAATTCGACTAATCGTTGAGGAGATAATTCTGGTAAGTCTTCGAGGAAGACTTCGGGGTATTCCCTTATCACAGGGGTATTTTCGAGTTTTGGTTCTTCGGTTCCCTTGTCCCCGACATGAGCCAAGAAGACAACACATCCTTTACGCAACAATTTTTGTTCCTTCAGGTAGTTAGTAAACTGTAGAGGCGTATCCTGCTTCATGAGTCGCGATCATTCCTTCGTTCGTCATTGGGATGCGAACATCAATCTTTGCTCGATCGCCTGGCAACTAATCCACCCCAATTACCTCGTGAAGCTTCCCAACCCAACTGGTAGTAGAGTAACCGTAAACTTACGCTCTCCGGGTTCTATCTTGCCGTCTCTAGTTACTGCGTTGGCTTCCACTAGCTTCCCATTAGCTAGTTCTCTCGAGTGCGGATTAACTACCTACTTGCTACTAAACCAAGTATGCTATCAACTCTAGAGACGTGAATCGTAAAATTTACAACAGTATTTGGCAATACATATGCATTACATTGAGTAATATGGGACATACCGATATCCTCGCTTGAATTTCTGGCGTGCCTCCCTAGCTCCGGTGTTGAGCTTTCATTCCTGTGCTTGAATATTTCTAGGGCAATATTTTCTGAAATGCTTTTTGCTCCCATAGTTAAAACAACCTTGTGCACGTTTCTGTTTGTCACTCGTTCTGCCCTAATATTCGTCATTGTCGTTGTTTCCTCCGTGATTCTCACTACCATCTCGGCCTCCATTTCTACTTTCAGCATCTTGCCTACAAGTTTCCTTGGGATGCCCCCTCTTGCCACAGTTATCACATTTTCCATATTTACATCGCCCGACATGATAATGTAAACAATTGTCGCATTTAAGTAGGATACCCATGTAGTCTTTTCCCTTCTTGGCCTTCTTCTCGTTACTCCCCCGAGTAACCACCTTGAAATTTGCGAGCTTTCTCTTGTTATCCCCAGATGACTCTACAGGAGTCTCCTTTTTCTCCCCCGTAGTGGAAAATTCTCCTCGTCTAACTGCTTCTTCCGTGAGCGCCACGCCTATGTCGATAGCCTTGGTGATCGTTGAAGGTTTAGATGTTGTTACCAGGCTTAGAATCTGAGGTGCCAGTCCCCCAATGAAACGTTCGATTTTCCTAGATTCTGGTTCCACCAAACGCGAAGCAACTTGTGATAATTCGCCAAATCTCTGCACATATTCAGCTATCTTTGGACCTTCCATTTTCAAGTTCCATAGTTCAGTTTCCAATTTCTGGACTTCTGCCTTAGAGCAATATCTCTTACACATCAATTCCTTCAGTTCGTCCCACGTCAAAGCATACGCAGTGGTCTCGCCCAATGCCTGAACCTGAAGGTTCCACCATGACAGAGCCCCATCTACAAATAGCCCAGCTACATACGTGACCTGATGTTCTGGGGCACATTTGCTCAACCGTAAGATAGAATTCGTCTTCTCCACCCAACGCACAAAAGCTAAGGCACCCCCAGTGCCGTCGAATCCTCGAGGTTTATGGTTCAAGAACTGCTCGTAAGTGCAGCCGCTGGGTGGGTTATTTCCTGAGGTGCCTCCGCCGTGTTCAGAGCGAAGGGCCTCGAGTTATGCGATGGCTTGCGAGATGCGTTCTTGTAGTCGTGCCGTCGATGTGGGCGGAGGGTTGTTGGCATTGATGTTCCCTTGTGTCGACATCTTCTGAGAAGAAGATTGGTTAGGTCAGGTCTTATTTGCTCAGTGAGTGCATTTGGTTGTTTAGTGGCCATAAGTTCATACACATAACAGGTCATTATACCAACCAATCAAGCAATAGTATAATCATAGTATAACCAAGTAATTCGGTAATTATGTTTAATGTGAGCTTAGCAAGTAAGCACGTAGCATTATAATTTTAGTGCGCACATAAAGATCAATAATCGTGCTTAACGAAGACATAGCGACTGAGCTTTCGTCGGTTATTGGCCACAAAGTATTGTCGCATGTTTAATGGTGATTGGCTTCTCATTACTCCCTGATCACAACTGTACTGCCTTCCAAGATGTATTACGTCAACAGGGACACGGGGTCACCCTACCCTTATCCATTAAATAAATTGGTGTATCAAAATTACGTAGTCAGATGTGGCCTTCAAAAGTCTCCACAATTTCGGCTTATTAGTGTCTTTACCCAAATGTAATGCAATCCGCATAGTCCAGAAACCAACTATACTGGTGACTGAGGTGGAGGAGGAAAGAAGAGTAAACTGTTAACATGCGTGAAATCCTCCTCGAGCTTGTATATACGTCGAAGCAATTGGCTGATCTGCCACTTGGCAGTAAAGAAACGGGAATCAAATCCTGGGAAAAGTGTAATAGTATCAGGGGAGAGTGCCAAAAGGATCTTTGATAGATGGGGAGGACCAAAGTATACTAGTAACAGACAGGGCGGAGGACATGGTGTCTTACATAAACTTTTCAGACAATATGTTGTCTTGTGATGTAGACACTTAAATCATGTTTTCGGTTATGTAATGTTTTGCATTTGAAGTTGTCAATTGTGGTGTCAGCTCAAGCTCCAACATTCTGCGACTCATATCCTTAAACTGTAGTTGATGTTACAAGAGCAACTCGTCTCGTGTGTGGCCTCCATAATGTGAGGGATGGTAAGGGTCTAAAATTAGCATAGTGTATTATAGGAACCATCAAATTGGCTCGTCCAGCGATGTAGAGGTGAAAGTAGTAAACGTTGCGGCCTGTAAGGCCGTAGAAAATGCTGCTGTAGCAAAAAGGATCGTTACGCGGGTACTGACCTGGAGTACCTTTCCGGGGTGCAGGTATGTCTTGAAAGAAAGCGATAGGCACGTTGGCACAATGGACGTCGGTCTTCATAGGGGAAAAGAGCAATGTCAGCGGTTGTGGGTGCAATATCAAACGTCTCAACTGATAGGGAGGTCATTAGATGCGGGTGCTGGGTCGGGTATAAGGGATGCATTGTCTGGTAAATCAAAAGAAATAGGGTCATGATCAAGTAAAGGTGCAGGTTCATCAGGTGCAACATCAAGCGGACCCAAAAAGTGCAGAAGCTAGCTCAGGAGCAGGCTCTGGGGCGTCTAACGGTGTGGTGCCTTGAGCAGGTGATAGTGCAACAGTCATAGTGGTGGGGTTGCCCGAGTTAGTAGCAAAAAGCGGTAACCTGACCGTCTGTAGGGCCGCAGACTCAAAGGAGTCTGAAATCGGGAGTATACTAGAATCAGAGGGTAGCTTGACAACAGGGGTCTCAAAAGTGAAATTTGTAACGATGTTCTCGTCTAATTTTCCATTATCATGTGCATTATCGGAAGGACCATCAATATTACGTCAATATCGTTATCAATTGTTCGTCGAGTAACCAACCTTCGGAAGGAATTTCCACAAGAGGCGCATTGTCGAGGATCAGAGCCATGGTGTGCTTACCAACGGGATGACCAGTAATGAAGTGGTCATGGGCCGAAACATGAATGACAGAGGGATCTTCATCAAGGAAGCCATCAGCAAGGGTAAGGTATCACCAGAATCTGGTAGCGCGGAATGTTGGAAGTCATCCTCGTCCTTGGTCAGCATATCAGGATCACTCTCAGTGTCTGCCATAAATATCTCTGGCGCAGATGCAGTCTCCTTATCCGTGGCGGTGGCCGTAGGGTTATCAATGTCTGATAACTTGCTTTCTAAATAGAGTGACATGTGTGCCGGTACATAATAGTCATAGCATGTATTTCCATAGTAAGTACTAACAATTAGTGTATGCGAACAAGATAATTTGTCATGTAGTCATGTATTCACATTATTCTTCATGAAACCTACTATCCTTCCTAGTCTCTCAGACTAAGCCTCCCAGTCTCTCAGACTCAATTTCCCTAGTCTCTCAGACTCAATTTTTCCCAGTCTCTAAGTCTAATTCCCTGGTCTCTAAGACCAATCCTCCCTCAGTCTCTAAGACTGATCCTCCCTCAGTCTCTAAGACTGATCCTCCCTCAGTCTCTAAGACTGAATTATAATCATAAATTTTGAAATGTGTATTTGTGCCTTTTTGTTTGTAAAAAGGTTTGTTTCCTGGATCTGGACGTTTTGTGTATGCAATGAAAAACAAGTCGTGAAAACATTTTCGTGAGAGCCCTAATGATCGTAGTCTAGACTCGAGAAAGAATCTTAGTTCGCTACGATCGAAGCTCTGATACCAAGCTGTCACACCCTGACTTTTACGGAAGCGTGATTATTGGTGTGACTTCTTAATACCATTGCATACGATCATAACAACACTATATGATAAAAACCAGTAGATGTACATCCATTAATTTAAGTTTAAAAGTAGTACAACATAATTGCCTGAAATGTCGATTCCAAATTCAAGTTACAAACCATAACATATTTTAAGGAGTTCAAAAAGACTCAACAAAAGATTTTAAAACAAACCCGAGTTTAGGACCACGTATCTCGTCCAGGATTAAGATACGTCTCCTAAGCCCTAATGACTTGGATGACATCTTTATTCACAACGCAGCTTAAAAACTCCAACGCCCGCCAGATCCATTTACTAATTCCCTGAAATACATGTAGTTTGAAAAATCAACAAAAGTTGAGCGAGTTCATGTGTAACTGAGTATGTATAAGCCTTTGTAATGTATCTGTATGTATGAAAATCTCTGGTATGTAGAAATTAAGGAAAAAGAGATCACCATTGGGTTGCAAAGCCAATGATATGTGTGAAGTGATGCAGGAAGACTCAAACCTAGCAAATTTGTGCGTCGGGCACATAGTCACCGCCTGGTCCACTCAGCGGACTCAGGAGTGGGGCTCGCTACACCCAAATAGATCTATCACTCATGTCCCTCGGTCCTACAACGAGGATTAATGGCCTCAAGTTCCACCTACCCACTCACATGATCTAAGTAGTAAACCCTCCTTAAGCTAACCATACCATGTATATAAAAGTCTGTAATAATTGTCGCATGTATTTCACCCCCGAAGTATAAAACTGAAAACAGTAAGGAGAAAAGGGGGAACATGAACTCACTGTATTGCGTCTTCCTACTTGTAACCCAAATCTCTGCGGCAAACACGACTACCTACAATGGTCTAACGTCTATTAGACGAACGGGTCGTGCCTTGTCTTAGTATTGATTAGTGCCTTACGTTTTAAAGTGTCTTCAATATTTTTGTAATAATATTTCTCAAGTGTTGTTATTCGTATTTCCTTCCCAAGGATGGGAGTATCTCATGCTTGTGGATTCGTATCCTTGTATTGGTATATCTTGCCCTAAATAACATAACTAGTTCACAAATCAAACAAATATTCACACAAGCGTTTTAGTAATATATATTCTAAATATATATTTATCCGCTTTTGTTTACGAAAACCCACCTCCGACACTTTGTATTTTGTTACAAAAATTATGGCGAGGTTTGTATTTGAAAAGCATAGTCTAAAATACTCTTGTAAACCCATATTTAGAAAATATTTTCTAAGTGCTAGGATTTTCAGAAAATTTCGCCATAGTCTCCTTTGTAAATGGAGGTGTCCATGCTAAATAGCATATCATTTTATTTAACATATAACACATTAGATTGTTCTCAAATAACCAACCCGACATTTAGACGTGCAAAATACTACTTTTATCATTTCAGTTTTAATATACAAAACTGGGTTGTTTTCGAGCATTTTAATAAAATAGTTATCTTATTCCAACAATTCCCAAATTTTTACAGAATGTCTTAAACAATCCAAATATTATTGTGTAAAAATATCGGGGTCAAAATCATCTCCAATATTTTATAGAAAATCATTTTCCGGACTGAAATCAGATTTATCTTTTTCTGACTGCAGTCCGCGGAATAATTTATTTAAAATTCATCGAGAGTCCGATTTATGAAATTCCAGTGAGAGAATTACAAATACATCGGTGGTCATCTACAGTACAAATTTCATGGCCTAATCCTACACCGATTTCAAGTTATGACGAAAAACATAACACCTATTTTCAGCAGTAAAAATGCAGCTTTAGTTGCTGTTAGAAAACGACCCTTTAAAAATAGCAAACGAAATCCAAAAATTATGATTCCAGTTCCATTAGAACCGTATTTCATAATAACACGTTATAAACTCAAGAAAATCAGTTTTTCGTTAAGTATTGACCTGTTTACAGCCAGTTGAAGGTGGCTGAAAATGCTAATCAGCAAGCTGTTTATAGGTTAAATGTTACTAAAACGCACACATACGATCGCCATACTTTCTAATACGATTAACATTAGACCATAAGTCGTTTACAGTAGGTCATGGTTCAATTTATTTCAGATTTATCATGATTTCATCATCATTTATCACTACTTCATCATATGTTAGTTGATGTTCAAGACTTTGTTTAAGGTTCTTTAGAGTTCTTATGTTTTTTATCTTTAAACATCATTAACCACTAAAATAACAAGTAAGATACAAGGATCTAAGTGCTTACCACTAGCACAAGCTAGGAGAGTTCAAGAGGAGAAAAGTGGTGGTTAATAGCAAATAGAGGAGGTCCTTGATGATCCGAAAGCTCCACCCTTCGTTATTCACCTTGATACACCTTAATATCACTAGAGCATGGATGGAATGGAAGTGAAAAATGGTGGTGGTGGTGGCCTTGATCTCGGCCAAGACTAGAGGAAGAGGGAGAGAGAGTTGCAAGTGATTTGTGATGTTGGTGGTGTGTGTAGTCAAGTCCCTTTGGTCATCCTTATAATCCCCCAACACTCCTTTGTCTAATAGATATTGTGTCTTCAAGTGTACATAACATATCTAATATTTTATTCAAGAAAATCATGGGGTGGAAGTCCCCATGTAACCGGCCCAAGGGGGGGGGTATAGGGTTGGGTTTCAATTGTTGGTTACTAGTTTAGTTAGAATTTAGTTAGAGTTTAAATGATATAGATAGTGTATTATTGTGTGTTATGTAATATAAGGTGTGTTAGGGTGTTCGGGGACCCTAACTAGCTCAGAAAAGTAAAAACAATGTGTTTGGCAAAAAATTTATGTTTCGGGTAAAGTTCGGTTGTTTGGTTGGGCGTTGTTCCGTTAAAGTGTTTAATTAATCCGTAAAGTATCTTTTATATTACGTTTTGTGACACATTTAATTCCCAACACTTTGGAAAGTATCTAGGATCATTTTGTCAAGTTTTTGCACATTACTAGCATATCTAAATGCTGAATTTTATTTAAACGTGCAAAATTTTGCAGTCAAAGTATGTTTTAGGCACTTCCCGGCACTATATCTATCACTTAGCGACGCAGTTTTATGGTCCTCACTTCCCTACACTCCCTACTAGTGTAGTATCCTGTCTCTGGCTCATACTGGCCTCAAAAACATTGTATGTCCGGGTGCTGGCATTGTCAGCATGTTTTCTGGGTTATCCGCTCACTGTGCTAACTGTGCTTTGTGCATCAAGTTTGTCACTAAAGTTTGTGTGTAATAAATGGAGTGACAATATGAATGTGATGCATGTGTATGTATGTAACATAAATCAGAAAGCAGTTTAATCAACAGTTGTAATCAAGCACAGTCATTAAGCACAAATTAATTATTAATTAACTGTACGGATGCATGCAAATTTGACAGTTGTCACATTTATCCTGAACCTTAGGCCTCATGCCTTAAGGTGTTCCTCAAAATGTCTTTCTTAAAACATTTTCATTGAAATATTTCTCAAAATGTTTTCCCAAACGTTTTCATCAAAATATTTCACAACATGTTTTATCTCAAACGATTTGTATCAAAATATTTTTTAAATGTTTTCCTCAAACGTTTTTCATCAAAATCTTGGGTTTTAATAATGTGAACACATACAATCTGGAAGGGTGGATGCCTGTACCCCGAGTTTTCTATCTAAGGCTATGGTGTTCGTACAAATCTGCATATTCGGACCAGTCACTCTTACCTGGGAACTCTTAGGGTGAGTGTCCACTTATAGGATAAAGCATGTCTGTAACACCTGTGTCACTCCAACCATCAAACCAATGCCAAACCAATGAAATATTGTATTTCATACTTGGGATTTGTAAAAATATGTGTATCGTTTGCACATATCAACTCTTGTTCGGTTTTAAGCTTTAAATCGCTTTCTGGAGGGTTATACGCGCTCTGATGCGTAAATATAACCATTTTAATCCAACAAACACTCCGGAATAGTGAAATAGGCTTAACATACCTTAAATAACTTTTACATAACTTAGAAATAAGTTTTGAAGGCTTTGGTATGGCAAAAACAAGTTAATTCGCTTACAGGGACTAAACTTGACAAACTGCGAAAGTATGCCAATTTGAACAGTAATGAACATTCCGGAACATGACCATAAGTTAAACATACCATAAATATCCTTCACATAGCTTAGAAATAGGCTTTGAGGGGTTTGGTGTGCTAAAATAAACTTTTGGGTCATTCAGGGACTAAAAGCGTCAAAAAGTGCACAAGTTTGCACTTTCGCGCATAACTTACGTTCTGAATACATCCGGACATCCAAAAATTTATGTAAGCACTATAATATTTTATTTTAGTGTTTGGCATAATAAAAATCCATTCGTCACGCCATTTGGATCGTTTTTCGCGCTTATGCGCATTCCGTCGTAATTAAGCGAACATCGCGATCGTACGGCCAAACGAACAGACACCCGACATATTTTTGAGCATGTTTCATGTCCACAATGTTTAGGCATCATTTTAGGGCCTTAAAGTTGGCTTTACGGGCCTTAGAAGTGTCGGAAATGGCTTAAATACGTAACAGGGACCAAAACCGTCATTTATGAAAGATTGGTTCTGATCAGACATGGCCAGGCGGCCCGCGTGAGTTTATGTGTATCCTGAAGCGGGCCGCGTCAGACTCTCAGAACAGATAAGATCGCTTAATCAGCAGATTCCAGCTGTTTAACTCACAACCACACACTCACACTAGTCCTTTCAGCTGATTAGGGGCCATTTTTAGTCACCATAACTTTCCAACAAGTGTACGCACAAGATTCGATCACATTTTCCAAGAAACGATCCTAACGGTTCGGGAAATCCTATAAATACCCACATCCCTCAACTTCAAAACCCACTAGAATTTTGATTTGAGAAACTCTAAGTTGGAACCTTTATTTCATACCTGAGATTCTTGGATCGAGATTAGCATTCGGGGACCCTTCGTAAGTATTCTTTCGTTCTTTTATTGCTTTTCGAGTCTGAAAGTCAAACTTTGTTTGACTTTCTGTGTTGACCAGTTTATGGTCAATGCGAAGTTCGTTTGAACTTCGCAACGTGATTGTAATCACGATGGTTATAGTCCCTTGTGACTATGCCTACTGATTACCACGTTGTCTAGGGTCGTAAGGGTAAGCGATCTGATAAATCGCTTATACCTTCGAACCCGACCCATTTGGTCGATCATTAGGATCCGACCAAATACATTAGGTGACCATAGTAGATAGGGAATAACCTTCCAAGGTTATACCTTATGGTCACATCGTTTGAGTAGTTGTATGATAGGTAGTTTATATGCCTTAGGTAAATTACCAGAATACCCTTTTCATGTATAATTGGTGATTAAGCATATGTAACCTAAACTTTTGTCACATAACTGATTATGTAACATGTTTAGGCATATAATACTTGTCATAAGACTAGTTAGGCGGTCCGAACGCGTTTCACGCGAACGACGCGTTAAAGTAGCATAAGCTACCTAAACGGGTCGTAAGCACTTATGTTAGGTTTCATTTAGTATGTAGGCTTTGTTAAACCATATTACACGAGTCTCCACACTCGTTTGGTTTACGAACCCTCATCCTATCTAAATCCTCCGATATAGGTCCGGTTTATTAACATAGTTACCTATATTAGGTGCCGTTTGATTCCGAGATCTCTAGCTTTGCTTGGTGGTTATCTTAGGACTACTGAACAATCTCAAGTGAGTACATAGACCCCTCTTTTACTGTTTTCCAAATGTTTTGGGGTGGAACACATGTGCCTACTTGTTACTTTCATGCTTTCCATGTTTTCACATAATATACCTGCTATGTTCGTTAGTACATTATAGTACATGATTTCATTACATTTCATGCTATGTATGCCCATTGTGTGCGTACTTAGTACATTGTTTTACATTACATGCTATGTATGCCCATTGTGTGCGTAATTAGTACATTGTTATACATTACACATTATGCTATGTATGTCCTTTGTTGTATACTTAGTACATTTGTTATTCATCACATGCTTACATTTTGGATACACATTACATGATTTATATTAGACATGAACATTTTACTTTGGTAGTTTGGTTTGAGAAGTGATTTAAGTAACGAGGCGTATGTAATATGATACAAGCATGGTGGATACGCCGCTGGTACTTCCTATATATAAGTGTTTGTATGGTATCACATATTGTAGCGTTATTTGAATCATTTCAATTTGAGACATATGACATTTTATACAAATAACATACTTTTTACAATACATTGATTTACAAACAACTTAACTTATACAAACTCATCTTACATGGTTATTCATTTAACCATACATTATTCTCTTATTTATACATATCATCTGATCTTATCGTTTTTCAAATGATTTACAAAACAAAGCAAATTATAAGGTTCATGACTGACTGTTACTAAACAACTTTTTCCTAAACTTAAGTCATGAATCATGTTTTCACAAAACCTATGTATCTCACAGGCATTTTTATGCTGACGTGCCTATTTTCACATGTGTTTTCAGGAGATGATGCATAGGACTTATCAAGACATACTTAGGCGGACTTGTGCCTTAGTGACTTAAAACGAGACAAGAACTAGTTAATTTATGTTTTGTACTCTTTGTTTCTTGTTTAAAGACGATGTAACTCTCATGTTTGATTAATAAAACGAAACTTTATTTGCCATGGATTTGAAACGATTGATTCTGTTACAACACTCCCCGACGTTTCCGCCACGTTTCGTTGTCTCACGTGGTCGGGGTGTGACAGAAAAGATGGTATCAGAGCCAATGGTTATAGGGAATTAGGTTATTAGTAATACTTTGACCTAGTCTATAACCTTCTTAGGACCCTAACGCGAGTTTACTTGCGTTTAGTCATAAAACAATACCGTCACCTACCCTTAGGCGACAATCACAACAAGAACATAAATTTCAAAACCGCTTTGAAAACTAATCATCTGTTCTAGGATGATTGATTACTAGGTTTTGAACCCTCTGTTATAAGGTTTTGAACCCTTTGAGTTTTCAAAATCTCATCAAAGTTTTGGGTCCTAAATAGTGTGAACACGTGCAAACTGGAAGAGTGGATGCCTATACCCTGAGTTTTCTGTCTAAGGCTAGAGTGTTCGTACAAATCCACATAATCGGACCAGTCACTCTTACCTGGGAACTCTTGGGGTGAGTGTCCACTTATAGGCGAGCATGTCTTCGCGATACATTATGAGGATCTAATTGCTTTGATTCAGCCTTTGTGTGTCGTTTGTTTGCTTCGTGGTTCAAACAAATGACCATCACCCATGATTTTGGTCGGTAATTGTAACATCCTATTCTTACCCAATGTCATTTCAATTGTTTTCTCTCTTGTTTCCCTTTTAGAATGCCTCCACGACGCGAAAATCCGGTATCTATTGAAGATCTGGCAGCTGTCATTACACAGCAAATAACTGCTGCAATCCCGAACATCGTTGCCCAATGTCACCAAGCTCTCAACAACAATAATGCCCTCTGCAACTTCAAGACGTTCAACTCGGCTAAGCCATCAAAGTTTTCTGGGTCTCAAGGAGCGACTGCACTTCTGCAATGGTTCGAGAGTCTAGAGAGCACCTTCAGGCATGTTCAATGTCCAAACGAGCGAAAGGTAGATTTCACATCTAGTGTCTTTGAGAAATGAGCTTTGACGTGGTGGAATGGTGTGGTGAGAGATAGGGGTGCCGAAGTGGCACTGGCTCAAACGTGGGAAGAACTTAGAGCACTGATGATGAAGGAATTCTGTCCTCGTCACGAGATCAGGGCCTTGGAAAGGGAATTCGACGATCTTAAGCAAGACAGCGGTGAACATCGAGCATACACTGATCGATATGAGGAGCTGAGCCTGTTGTGTCCTACCATGGTTACGCCTTTGGATAAGGCGATCGAGAAATACATTGATGGTCTCCCTGACTCAGTTCAGGACATTGTTACTGGTAGTAACCCCACTACGGTTAGGCAGGCCATTGAGCTATCTGCAACCTTGACTGAATCTCAGATCAGAAAGCATAAACTTTTTCGAAAGGGTGACAAGAAGCCAATCGAGGAATCAAAGACCATGGATGAACAGACTGGATCCCCTGAGAAGTCTAAGAAGCGTAAGGCTTCGCAGAATTTTGCGATTGCTGCTCAACCCAACCAAAACACCCGCAACCAACCAACTCAACCTCCTGCAAAGAAACCTTATGCCGGTACTGCTCCGATATGCGACAAATGTAATGCACACCACTTAGCTCACCTACAGTGTCGTTTATGTGCATCATGTGGGCGACTCGGTCACCTGGCAAATGCTTGTCGATTTACCCCAAACCAAGGTGGTCCAAACCAACCTCAAGTAAATCCTGCTCAAACTCGTCTTCCACTAGGTCCTTGCTTCAACTGTGACGAGATGGGCCATTTCCGAAGAAATTGCCCAAAGATTGCTAATGCGAATCCAGAGCAAGGATGAGCATCGGACCAACTAGAAGATAATGTTGTTTAGAAATAATCAAGCCTTATGTATTATTTTCTTTTGTTGTCAAGGTCCATGAAACAGTTGTTGTTGTTTATAAATAAATCTTTTTATTTTACATTACAATGTACAAATGTGATGGCACGTATAAACAACGTATCCCCTACAATACCGACAATCAAGGAGCCGTATTCCTTGAAGAACATATTACCCCCCCAAAATCTTTCCATTTTAAAATCTCTTGCGATTTCCCACAAAAATCCTAAGTACCCGTTTCTTCCAAGGAAACGAAGTACAAGGCGCAAGTTACAATTCTGGACGAATACCCAAAGTGCCACTATAAATTCTTAATAGGGTACCTAAGGGTATTTCTGTATATTCTAAAATTATTGTACCTTAATTCGAAAGTTGCGTTTTCTTGAAAACGAAATCGAATTTTTGGTAGATCATTCTATCTTTATAGATAGATTCTTGAAAATGTTTAAAGTACCAAATAAAATCCACGGAATGGATTCCTAGTGTGCTTCAAATACATGTACTCAATCAACAAAACAAATTAACAAATTAAAGATCTAGATAAACAATTTTGTGGTTGTGTGACTATGTGTATATACATTTATGTGTTTTTGTATACTCTGGATATTCGTTACCCAAATCCTCATAGAATCTTTTTTATCTTCATATGAAGGATTCGTAGTAGGATGTTCAAAAAGGTACTATCTTAAATCCTTAATGGACCTCTACGTTGTAGTTAAGTCCCTTGGATTATAAAGTACTATTCCAAAGTCTAAGGACATCATGTTTTGATATAGTTGAATATTCCTCTTGGGTAGTTAAGTTAAATAGGCCCTCTGGTGGTCTAGTTAAAAAGATCCTACATCGATCTAAGTTAAATAGATTGGTTCGACAATCTAGTTAAATATATCATGCGTTGATATAGTTAAATAGCCCCTCTGGTGGTCTAGTTAAAGAGATCCTACGTTGATCTAAGTTAAATAGATTGGTTCGACAATCTAGTTAAATATATCATGTGTTTATGTAGTTAAATAGGCCCTCGGGTGGTCTAGTTCAAGAGATTGTTCGTTGATCTAATCCTTTGGTGACCTAGTTAAAGAGACTCTATTACAGTCAAGTTAAATCACCACATGATTATTCGTTTGATTTTTCCCCATACGCATTATGAAATGAACTGTGCGGACTGTGCAAGGAACTACGTAATTATGGAGGCCTACATAATTATGGAATTCAGTGCACAGAAACCACAGGAAGTTTTGTCATGTGTTAAGACCTACAGTGACAAGAGTAATGATATGGGAGAAGTCTTGGACTTTGACCAATGTCATTTATTCTTACACTCCCCAATTCTGATCTCAATCACACACCAAGTTTCCTATGATAATTCTTCACGGGAAACGTTCTCCTGTCTATAGTTTAAAACTCCATGTTTTGCTACTACAAGAACTTCACTTTGAGGGTTGACATTTTCGCTAAGAATCCAAACATGGCCCAGATTTTTACTTAAGGGTTCAATGGATTTGTCTGAAAGTGAAACCGTCACAGCTGTCTTCACAAGTTTCCTCTAAAACTAAATTTCGGGACGAAATTTCCTAAAGTAGGGGAGACTGTAACACCTGTGTCACTCCAACCATCAAACCAATGCCAAACCAATGAAATATTGTATTTCATACTTGGGATTTGTAAAAATATGTGTATCGTTTGCACATATCAACTCTTGTTCGATTTTAAGCTTTAAATCGCTTTCTGGAGGGTTATACGCGCTCTGATGCGTAAATATAACCAGTTTAATCCAACAAACACTCCGAAATAGTGAAATAGGCTTAACATACCTTAAATAACTTTTACATAACTTAGAAATAATTTTTGAAGGCTTTGGTATGGCAAAAACAAGTTAATTCGCTTACAGGGACTAAACTTGACAAACTGTGAAAGTATGCCAATTTGAACAGTAATGAACTTTCCGGAACATGACCATAAGTTAAACATACCATAAATATCCTTCACATAGCTTAGAAATAGGCTTTGAGGGGTTTGGTGTGCTAAAATAAACTTTTGGGTCATTCAGGGACTAAAAGCGTCAAAAAGTGCACAAGTTTGCACTTTCGCGCATAACTTACGTTCTGAATACATCCGGACATCCAAAAATTTATGTAAGCACTATAATATTTTATTTTAGTGTTTGGCATAATAAAAATCCATTCGTCACGCCATTTGGATCGTTTTTCGCGCTTATGCGCATTCCGTCGTAATTAAGCGAACATCGCGATCGTACGGCCAAACGAACCGACACCCGACATATTTTTGAGCATGTTTCATGTCCACAATGTTTAGGCATCATTTTAGGGCCTTAAAGTTGGCTTTACGGGCCTTAGAAGTGTCGGAAATGGCTTAAATACGTAACAGGGACCAAAACTGTCATTTATGAAAGATTGGTTCTGATCAGACATGGCCAGGCGGCCCGCGTGAGTTTATGTGTATCCTGAAGCGGGCTGCGTCAGACTCCCAGAACAGATAAGATCGCTTAATCAGCAGATTCCAGCTGTTTAACTCACAACCACACACTCACACTTGTCCTTTCAGCTGATTAGGGGCCATTTTTAGTCACCATAACTTTCCAACAAGTGTACGCACAAGATTCGATCACATTTTCCAAGAAATGATCCTAACGGTTCGGGAAATCCTATAAATACCCACATCCCTCAACTTCAAAACCCACTAGAATTTTGATTTGAGAAACTCTAAGTTGGAACCTTTGTTTCATACCTGAGATTCTTGGATCGAGATTAGCATTCGGGGACCCTTCGTAAGTATTCTTTCGTTCTTTTATTGCCTTTCGAGTCTGAAAGTCAAACTTTGTTTGACTTTCTGCGTTGACCAGTTTATGGTCAATGCGAAGTTCGTTTGAACTTCGCAACGTGATTGTAATCACGATGGTTATAGTCCCTTGTGACTATGCCTACTGATTACCATGTTGTCTAGGGTCGTAAGGGTAAGCGATCTGATAAATCGCTTATACCTTCGAATCCGACCCATTTGGTCGATCATTAGGATCCGACCAAATACATTAGGTGACCATAGTAGATAGGGAATAACCTTCCAAGGTTATACCTTATGGTCACATCGTTTGAGTAGTTGAATGATTGGTAGTTTATATGCCTTAGGTAAATTACCAGAATACCCTTTTCATGTATAATTGGTGATTAAGCATATGTAACCTAAACTTTTGTCACATAACTGATTATGTAACATGTTTAGGCATATAATACTTGTCATAAGACTAGTTAGGCGGTCCGAACGCGTTTCACGCGAACGACGCGTTAAAGTAGCATAAGCTACCTAAACGGGTCGTAATGGGTCGTAAGCACTTATGTTAGGTTTCATTTAGTATGTAGGCTTTGTTAAACCATATTACACGAGTCTCCACACTCGTTTGGTTTACGAACCCTCATCCTATCTAAATCCTCCGATATAGGTCCGGTTTATTAACATAGTTACCTATATTAGGTGCCGTTTGATTCCGAGATCTCTAGCTTTGCTTGGTGGTTATCTTAGGACTACTGAACAATCTCAAGTGAGTACATAGACCCCTCTTTTACTGTTTTCCAAACATTTTGGGGTGGAACACATGTGCCTACTTGTTACTTTCATGCTTTCCATGTTTTCACATCATATACCTGCTATGTTCGTTAGTACATTATAGTACATGATTTCATTACATTTCATGCTATGTATGCCCATTGTGTGCGTACTTAGTACATCGTTTTACATTACATGCTATGTATGCCCATTGTGTGCGTAATTAGTACATTGTTATACATTACACATTATGCTATGTATGTCCTTTGTTGCATACTTAGTACATTTGTTATTCATCACATGCTTACATTTTGGATACACATTACATGATTTATATTAGACATGAACATTTTACTTTGGTAGTTTGGTTTGAGAAGTGATTTAAGTAACGAGGCGTATGTAATATGATACAAGCATGGTGGATACGCCGCTGGTACTTCCTATATATAAGTGTTTGTATGGTATCACATATTGTAGCGTTATTTGAATCATTTCAATTTGAGACATATGACATTTTATACAAATAACATACTTTTTACAATACATTGATTTACAAACAACTTAACTTATACAAACTCATCTTACATGGTTATTCATTTAACCATACATTATTCTCTTATTTATACATATCATCTGATCTTATCGTTTTTCAAATGATTTACAAAACAAAGCAAATTATAAGGTTCATGACTGACTGTTACTAAACAACTTTTTCCTAAACTTAAGTCATGAATCATGTTTTCACAAAACCTATGTATCTCACAGGCATTTTTATGCTGACGTGCCTATTTTCACATGTGTTTTCAGGAGATGATGCATAGGACTTATCAAGACATACTTAGGCGGACTTGTGCCTTAGTGACTTAAAACGAGACAAGAACTAGTTAATTTATGTTTTGTACTCTTTGTTTCTTGTTTAAAGACGATGTAACTCTCATGTTTGATTAATAAAACGAAACTTTATTTGCCATGGATTTGAAACGATTGATTCTGTTACAACACTCCCCGACGTTTCCGCCACGTTTCGTTGTCTCACGTGGTCGGGGTGTGACAAGGTCTTCGTGAAACATTATAAAAACCTATCCATCTTGACCATGTCAAACGATTTCTAAACGACCTTTGTAACATTACTCATTCATATTACCCTCGGTAATATGTTTGCTATTCACGACAATCGAAACAACTTTCCTTTCACAATACTATTTCATCATATTACCTTCGGTGATATGTTTGATTCGAGACGACTGAAATGAATTTCATTTCATTTCACGACACTATGAGATCCTATTTTCATTTTCGAAACACTACCTTTGTCTTTTAAAATTTCAAATTTTTACCATTTGGATGAGAATTTTCAAAATTTCAGACACAAAGTTTCTTTATTTTAAAAATTAAATTTAAAACATTTTATCTTCAAAGCATTAAAATTTTAAACAGTAAAGGAATTTATAACACAAGTCATTAACTTGGTTTGTATTCTCTCATCCAAAAATATTATAGAAAACTATTTTTCAAACAACACTTATCTCAAAACAAGATCCACAACACTACATATTCTAAGTACAAGAACGAGACCTATGAACGAGATTTTACTAGATCAAAGTTTCCACAATACAATGATGTTACAAACTCATAACAATTTGGTAAATCTAACTCGTTTGATTTTCACTATAGTTATACTTTCAAGATGCCTCCTAGATGCGATCAAACTGAGAATGTTGCTCTCGCAGCCACCATCGTTCAGCAGATGACTGTTGTTATTCCGAACCTCATTACTCAGATAAACAAGGCAAATAACAATAACAATAATAACAATGCTCAGTGTGACTTCAAAACGTTCAATTCAGCTAAGCCATCGAAATTTTCTGGGTCTGAGGGAGCAACTGCGCTCCTATAATGGTTTGAAAGTATAGAAAGCACATTCCGCCATGTTCAGTGTCCCAATGAACGCAGGGTAGATTTCGCCTTGAGTGTCTTTCAAAGGAGAGCACTCACTTGGTGGAATGTATTATGAGAGACCGAGGTGCCGATGTAGCAATGGAACTGACGTGGGAAGAATTTAAAGATCTTATAAAGAAAGAATTCTGCCAACGAAGTGAAATAAGGGCACTTGAAAACGAATTTTATCATCTAAAACTGTAACACCCGTCTAATTATTACTTGAATTTAATAAAAATTCATACGATTTATATAAAAGGTGTCTAAATTAAAACATAGTTAACAAAATAAAGTTCCAAGTAATCAAAACTAGTCAACAAACGACTAGTTAAAACATTTATGACCTGATTAGCAAGTTGTTTACATTCAAAAGAAATAGAAACATTGTTTAACAAAGTTATGAAATCGCGGAAGCTTCAAAAGTTGTGTTCGGTTCTTCAAATAAGTTTGCTTGATCGCCATCCGTATACTTGCAATACCTAGAGCTGAAATGTTTTTAAGAAAAACTAATATTAGTGTTCTTAGAAATATTACATAATCGAAACTACGCTCAAAACGAATTCGATTAACAAGGATATGCAAAATTTAACATAAATGTCAAGGCTCTACCGTAACTTACAGTAGCTACCGTAAGTTATGGTAGATGCTGGATCAATTTGGTCTGCCGTAAGGCAGTATAGATCTGCCGTAATGTTTTTGTTCTCTACCGTAAGTTATGGTAGTTACCGTAACTTACGGTAGTCCCTGAAGGTTTATGTTTTGTTTGATTTTGTTTATTTCACCCAAAACCCAAATCTTGGATTTCTCATTTTTAACGCCCACGCTCCCATCACCGGTTTGCGTGTTTAGTATTTCGCTACCCGTCACTCGGGCTCAAAATCTACAAGTAAGGTACTATCGTCATTCGATCCATACCTTCTTTTAGTGACCCGTTTAGTTCACCTTTATGGATTTCATCATTCTAACAGGTCAACACGCTAAATTCTCATATTCTAATATGTCATTTATTAACAATCACAAAAAAACCAATTAACCATATTACGAAGCATTAGCCACGCATTATTTGATTATTCGACCCGTTTGGCTCATCTACGGAATCCTCCATTATGATGACTACCAACGAGGCCTAACCAATTCGTGACCTATTAACTCATCTAGTGTTTTTCGTCACTTCGACTAGACATCCAAATTCATACACTATTCTAAATTCAAGTCTATTAGTAAAAATACATAACAAACATATTACGAAGCCTTAGCCACGCATTACGAAGCATTAGCCACGCATTATTTGATTATTCAACCCGTTTGGCTCATCTACGGAATCCTCCATTATGATGACTACCAACGAGGCCTAACCAATTCTTGACCTATTAACTCATCTAGTGTTTTTCGTCACTTCGACTAGACATCCAAATTCATACACTATTCTAAATTCAAGTCTACTAGTAAAAATACATAACAAACATAACGTAACGAAACCGTGGTTACGTACCTTCCAAGCGTTCCCTTCAAACGCGTATCGCCATTAGCTTGTCCGCTTGACGTTCCGATTTCCTTGCCTATAGAGTTCAACCATAGGTGTTTAGAACTCTCTTATAGTATATAACGCATAATTTACCACACTAATCAAATATGCGTTTTTAGTCCAAATTCTCTACATTTATCTTCTCTTAGGCATTATATCAAACACCTAATGAGCATGATTTCATACAATTCAAAAATCAAGTTCTTGACTAACTATTTAACCAAGATTTAAACATCATTTCACATGTTCATGACAAATTTTCATATCAACAAATCTGGATTTGCTTCATAGAGCTCAAATACACTAAGTTAACAAAGACAATCCTAGTGTTCAACATAATTCTACAAAACCCACTTATCACCTTCAATGGTGATTATGAATTTCACAAGAAATAGGCGAAATTTCAACAAGTAGTTGACTAGGGTTCATCCCTAGACACTATTTCATTCCAAACAACTAACATGCAACATCAATTCTGAATTTCATGAATTCACTCAGAAATTTAGATGAAGGTTTTCCATGGAAATTACATACCTTATGATCCTCTTTCAGAGGAGATCACTATTCTATGCTTGGATTGCGATTTGGAACGGAATTTGGCCTTCAATTTGGTCAATTCTTGATAACTAGGGTTTGAGCTTGGGGAGCCTCTCCTGGCTCGGTGTTTGTGCGCGACCAGAACACACCAAGTGTGTGTTTTGGTGTGTTAATTAATTTTTTTTTATTAAAACTAATTAGCACATGTTCCACTTTGGTCCCTTATCTTTACTTGAGTTACCCTAAGGGTTTTTTATCCAAGTTCCTTTGTAACAACTACACTTATGACTAACTAGTTTATTTATTCCTAATTAGTTTGTTTTTGTTTACTTTATACTTTATAATTTTAAATATAAAGTTTTATATTTTCGGGGTGTTACAAGTCTACCCCCCTTAAAGAGGTTTCGTCCCCGAAACCTTCGTTAAGTAGTTCTTTGGTTTGGACCGAACTAACTTAGTTTTGTTTTTCAGACCTTATTTCTTTTAGTCAAAAGTTATCAGTTGCCTCAACGCATGCATTTTCCACATGTAAGTCCTCATGGACTTTAACTTGTGTCTTGTGTTTCTTATCTTATCGCCTATTTGTCCCAATCGTCAATTGATCACTCAATAGTATGAGTTTGCCCACATGTTTACTTTATACTAACTCTATATTGACAAGGGTTTTGTATAAATCCCAACATTAATTTGACTCCATACGGACCCATCGGCTAGACTGATTAGTCACCATCACTTCATGCCCCATAGATTTCGGGTCTATCCCTCTTTGCCATAATCGAACTTAGGTAAGTTTACGATCTTCAATCCCATAACTCATGCTACAACATGACTATATTCTGTATCACTTTTCTTAACCGTGATCGTATCCCGTCGTGTTTAAGTTTTGATAATCTTTTTGTTATCAATATCTTCTTTCTAATGTATCATCTTACACCCATCGGTGTTAAAACCTATGTCTTTTATTATTAACTGTTTTCTAATTTGTCTCATAACACTCATTTTCGTTAAACGTTGTTCCTTACTAAAACTGAATTTCTGTTTAACGTTTATCTCTTTTAACTTATGTCAATTGCCCATATCCGGGAATTGACGACAAGAATTTATTCTTATCCGCTATTATATTACGCGGGGAGTCGCATCCAGTCCTCTTACTATATCCCGAGTGACCCGAAGGTTCTTTTGCTTAGCCTCGTAGGTTATTTCTTTAGGCTTTCATCCCTTTTGGTTCATTTCTTTCTATTGTTGATGCTAGATTTATTTAGTCCTTTAAACATTTACTTTGTTTATAATTCCAAAGGTTATGACGATCCCATAGATCATCTTTACTTGTGAAGTTTTCATATACTTAGAAATACATTCATGGTGTCATGGCACCCCTTTCGAGCCTAAATTCATTTATCTTCGAATTTTATTGATTCGACCGTAGTCCAAGGCTACGCCCGCTTTCTTTCGGATCATCCTTCCGACTCTATGGCTTCTTATGTCACTTTCGTGTCGATTTATTTCACTCATACCGTTATTTGATTTACGCCCCTATTCCTTTCAACCCGTTACCCGGGTTCTTTATCTTAATGTTTTTAACACTCCGGTTTTATTGGTTTGCATTTTCCTTTCCATACTCTTTCACGACCTATCACACAGATTCAGTAATATTTCGCACTTCCATTATTCGTTTTGCGCTTACTTGAAATATTAGGTATTATACTTTATTCAGCCCGTCCGGCATTGCAATAGTTGAATATAACTATTGAAATTTCTGTTTTACGAAATTTCATCGTCTTTTAGTCATAGCTCTTAATCCGAGTCTTTTGACTTTTAATATGCGTCACCGTCTCTTGATTTACGCATATATTCGTAGTCCTACCCATCTATCGGTTATTTTACCGAAATCATTATTAGAGTCATCATTCAGACATGCATTAAGATTTCGTTTTGATTTATTCGGTGGTATTAGCGTAACCCGTCGCCTTTATTTCACCAATTCCTTAATTCTTCCATTTATTTTGTTTGACTTGTTCTGATGAACTTTATTACTTATAATAGTCAAACTTTATCCTTGTGCCTTAACATTCTTGTTTGTTAGTTTATAATTTTAATTACCTTGATTCTTATCCCTTCCATTGGGCTCATTACCTTAATGTAATACGCTCCCGTTATCCGGCTTCCGTTTACCTTTATTATCACGCATTTTACTTATTTGATCCGAACACCGCCTTTCTTTTGTTAGCGACCCTTAGGTCTATTTCTTTTGCTAATGTCCCGAAGGCCCATTTCTCAAGTCTTATTTGGTAAAACTACTGCTATTGTTATTCGGCTTTTGGGGTTTACCCGTCCTTATTCTAATACTTTCATAACGTTTATTTTACTAATCTTTTATATAATCACATCCATCGCTGTGATCATCTTTCCTCATAAAGGCTTGATTAATAATGTGTTATTTGGATGGTTACCCATACCCAAGTTTCCAAATTTGCATTTATTGATACTTTGTTATTCATAGTAGCGAATAACACGTATCATCCATTTGGTTTCTTTCTCGAGGATATGTTTGGTCTGAGTCGTAATTTCTCATCTTTAACCTTAATCCTATTGTAACTATAACAAAATCAATTCGTTTCGTTTTATTATTCCATATCATTGTATGAAATTTATCCACATCGTTTATTTATATAACAAAGTTTCTGCATATTTTATTTGGTTTGGCCAAGTCTATAACCTTGTCCTTGTCGTCTATTTTTATTGCAAATTTCCGGGTTCGGGTGTTATTACACTCCTTCCCAATACGTCAGTTATTCACTTTATTAAGTTCCCGGGTTCGAGTGTACGCGCACTCCTTCCCACGACTATATTGATCGTGATTACTTTTGCCTTGGTTTCACATGCTTACCATTGTTTATTTTCTTATGCATATATATTTCTTTCACATAATTCGCCCGTTTCACTACTCATGTATGCCCCTATGCTATTGAATAAAATTTATAGTGAAATTAAATTTGTAATAAGTATACCTGGAACAACATCAGGTTCAGCTTTAGCCTCCGCGGCTATCGTGTGGGAAGACCTTGTCTTCTCTTTCGAGGTATCAGGCTTTAATTTCTTTACGGGTCTTGGGTCCATATCCGACTCACTCCCTTCATCTTTTTCTTGTGAGAGACTATCTTTTAATTCAGTTATCATATCCTCTACTGCTAGCAAAATTGTGGTTTGTAGTCTCTCGGCGAACTGCGGTAGACTCTCTTCTATTGCCTTTCCGACTTCCTCAGAAATTTTAGCTTCCATCTCTTCAGTTAATTGAGATGCTAATTCGCTCTCGGTTACACCGAACATTTCTTTCATATGTTCGGTGACCTTCGGCACCGTATCATTATCGTTGCCTTCATCAGTCATCTTGAAACTGAATGTTTATATTAATTGTTAAACATTTCATTTTGTATCATTTGCATCTTTCGCTTTGGTTTAGCCAAGTTCACTACTTGCTTTAACCGTTCACTTTTGGTGCACTTTCCGGGTTTGAGTGAGTTAACACATTTTTCCCATGCACATTAATTCACATCTCATTTCTTACATAAGATAAAATCTACTAAAATAATAAATTAATTCTTATCGGATGATCAATCAGGCTTGAACCGAACACTTTGTTGACAACCTTAAGCTCTGATTACCAACTTGTAACACCCGTCTAATTAATACTTGAATTTAATAAAAATTCATACGAGTTATATAAAAGTTGTCTAAATTAAAACATAGTTAACAAAATAAAGTTCCAAGTAATCAAAACTAGTCAACAAACGACTAGTTAAAACATTCATGACCTGATTAGCAAGTTGTTTACATTCAAAAGAAATAGATGTTTAACAAAGTTATGAAATCGCGGAAGCTTCAAAAGTTGTGTTCGGTTCTTCAAATAAGTTTGCTTGATCGCCATCCGTATACTTGCAATACCTAGAACTGAAATGTTTTTAAGAAAAACTAATATTAGTGTTCTTAGAAATATTACATAATCGAAACTACGCTCAAAACGGATTCGATTAACAAGGATATGCAAAATTTAACATAAATGTCAAGGCTCTACCGTAACTTACGGTAGCTACCGTAAGTTATGGTAGATGCTGGATCAATTTGGTCTGCCGTAAGGCAGTATAGATCTGCCGTAATGTTTTTGTTCTCTACCGTAAGTTACGGTAGTTACCGTAACTTACGGTAGTCCCTGAAGGTTTATGTTTTGTTTGATTTTGTTTATTTCACCCAAAACCCAAATCTTGGATTTCTCATTTTTAACGCCCACGCTCCCATCACCGAGTTGCGTGTTTAGTATTTCGCTACCCGTCACTCGGGCTCAAAATCTACAAGTAAGGTACTACCGTTATTCGATCCATACCTTCTTTTAGTGACCCGTTTAGTTCACCTTTATGGATTTCATCATTCTAACAAGTCAACACGCTAAATT
The DNA here is from genome assembly GCA_030545235.1 of Helianthus tuberosus. Lineage (NCBI taxonomy): Eukaryota > Viridiplantae > Streptophyta > Magnoliopsida > Asterales > Asteraceae > Helianthus > Helianthus tuberosus. The sequence goes on from CM060373.1 coordinate 86,591,410, forward strand.
CTCATATTCTAATATGTCATTTATTAACAATCACAAAAAAACCAATTAACCATATTACGAAGCATTAGCCACGCATTATTTGATTATTCGACCCATTTGGCTCATCTACGGAATCCTCCATTATGATAACTACCAACGAGGCCTAACCAATTCTTAACCTATTAACTCATCTAGTGTTTTTCGTCACTTCGACTAGACATCCAAATTCATACACTATTCTAAATTCAAGTCTACTAGTAAAAATACATAACAAACATAACGTAACGAAACCGTGGTTACGTACCTTCCAAGCGTTCCCTTCAAACGCGTATCGCCATTAGCTTGTCCGCTTGACGTTCCGATTTCCTTGCCTATAGAGTTCAACCATAGGTGTTTAGAACTCTCTTATAGTATATAACGCATAATTTACCACACTAATCAAATATGCGTTTTTAGTCCAAATTCTCTACATTTATCTTCTCTTAGGCATTATATAAAACACCTAATGAGCATGATTTCATATAATTCAAAAATCAAGTTCTTGACTAACTATTTAACCAAGATTTAAACATCATTTCACATGTTCATGACAAATTTTCATATCAACAAATCTGGATTTGCTTCATAGAGCTCAAATACACTAAGTTAACAAAGACAATCCTAGTGTTCAACATAATTCTACAAAACCCACTTATCAGCTTCAATGGTGATTATGAATTTCACAAGAAATAGGAGAAATTTCAACAAGTAGTTGACTAGGGTTCATCCCTAGACACTATTTCATTCCAAACAACTAACATGCAACATCAATTCTGAATTTCATGAATTCACTCAGAAATTTAGATGAAGGTTTTCCATGGAAATTACATACCTTATGATCCTCTTTCAGAGGAGATCACTATTCTATGCTTGGATTGCGATTTGGAACAGAATTTGGCCTTCAATTTGGTCAATTCTTAATAACTAGGGTTTGAGCTTGGGGAGCCTCTCCTGGCTCTGTGTTTGTGCGCGACCAGAACACACCAAGTGTGTGTTTTGGTGTGTTAATTATTTTTTTTATTAAAACTAATTAGCACATGTTCCACTTTGGTCCCTTATCTTTACTTGAGTTACCCTAAGGGTTTTTTATCCAAGTTCCTTTGTAACAACTACACTTATGACTAACTAGGTTATTTATTCCTAGTTAGTTTCTTTTTGTTTACTTTATACTTTATAATTTTAAATATAAAGTTTTATATTTTCGGGGTGTTACAAAAACAAGATAGTGGGGAAAATCGTCTAAAACAAGATAGTGGGGAAAATCGTGCCTACACTGACCGATTTGAACAGTTAAGCCTACTTTGCCCCTCTGCGGTCACACCTTTGGATCAGGCCATTGAGAAATACATTGATGGCCTACCTGATCTTGTCCAAGACATTGTCACTGGCAGCCAACCTGCAACGCTTAGGGAGGCTAAGGAATTAGCCGCCATCTTAACCGACTCCCAGGTTAGAAAAGGTAAACTATTTCGAAAAGGAAACAAGAAACAAAACACCGAAACTACTAATGGAAATTCGAAAAGAACAAAGGCCGAATCTTCTAAAAATTCTAAGAAGCGCAAGGCTTCAAAGAATTTTGCAATTCCTGCACCTGTTCCATTAAACTCAGTACCCTTTAAGGGATTTTATCATGGAAAGCAACCTCGGTGCAATCATTGCAACTATCATCACGCAACAAATTCTCCTTGTCGCCAGTGTACAATCTGTGGTCTATTTGGACATCTAGCTGTGACCTGTCATATCCAGAACCGAGCAGCCCCTACTCAGACTCGCCCTAGAGCATGTTTCAATTGTGGTGATTTAAATCATTTCAAGCGAAACTGCCCCAAGCTTACCAATGCTGATGGACGAGTGTTCAACGTCAATGAGGCTCAAGCTAATGATCAAGCACTTATGATCCTTTAAACCTCTATATTTTCTGTTTATTTTCGAAAATAATGTACATATTTCAACTATGTTTGTAATGACAATAAAAGTTTCAAGAAGTCTATCTTTATCCTTGTTATTCATTTTCCAATTACAAACTCTAATGTGACTACACTATGTGTGATTACAACTACATGCTGACTTTCAGGATTCCGTTCTTTAGGAACTAAATCTTGTAAATTAGCATACCATGATTGCACTCTAGTGCATTCATACGAACTTGGCAAAGCGATTGCTACCAATACTATGAACAAGTTAATACTATTTTGTGATCATGGCATTACATACATGATTTGTTTATCTAATATGTATAGTACATGATTATAAATACAATTTGCTTCGTATGTTGACCTAATGTGCTTTGTACACTAATTTTCAAATACATTTTGCTTAGTGTGTTAACATAGCATACCTAGAGCATGATTTGAAAACATTTTCTCGATATGCTTACATTATGATGACAATGCATGATTAGTGTATGTTGCATTCTACCTGTTTGGTTAGTATGAAACATATATAAACCTTTGTACTAGAATAAAATACCTACTACTAAATTTGTTGTACGCAAGACGAGTAGTGCTATCATTGCTAGTATGAAGCACGATTCGATTTGACAGATGTTATGTTGTGACAATGTTTATTTGATTTAGACGATAGTTTGACCTTATTATTTGTTTACCCTCGCTTAACAAGAGGATCTATGTAGACCATCAGACGAAACGAGTAATTATGGGTGCACACTTAATTATGAGATTCGACGCCTGAGAATCATAGTAAGCCTTGTTAAGTATGGTGACATAAAATCTAGAGCGATTAAGGTAACGGGAGGAGTATGATGCAATAAGAACACGGTGGATACACCGATGGTACTTCCTATATATAAGTGTTCTTATTGTGTTATTCTTTAGAACGTTGCTAAGATCACTTGGTGATTTTATGTTATCTTGGACCATTATGTGATTATATGCTTAATTGTTATTTGTGTGGTTATTTTCGATGGACGACGACGAGTACATTCATTAACTCAAATCGAGCCGACCAGGAGTATATTATGGAGTTAAATGTGACGATCTTGATGCCATAGGTATGTCGACCCGTCCCCTATGCATGAGATGCTCATGGTGCATTGGATGTACCTCATGGGATGTTAGAAACCGTGTACGTGTAGGGCTTGAATGTACACCCCTTTGCTTTCTAGGAATTACACTAAGAGCTTAGTATAACATAGTGCCATACCCAAACTATTTTTGAACACTGGTCGACTTTTTCTTTAAATTCACAAATTTCAAAAGGTTGAATACCTTGAGATACTTTGAATATCCCAAATCACATTTTGAATCCCCTAAAATTTCCAACACCAAACAATGCTCCACATCTTTGGGATCTAGCAATTTGCTTATCCATCTGTTGTTTCAATTACACTCTACGATCTCCTTCGAATGAATTTCGGGACGAAATTTCCTAAAGTAGGGGAGACTGTGACACTTGTGCTCCTTAAACACCGCACGATGTAGGACAATATCTTTTATCAAAGAAACAATGTGGTTTTGGTCTCAATGTTTGCTTTTTATGTTTGACAATTTCACGTTTTGATTTTAAGTTCAATTTCAAGCTATAAATCGCTTTATGGGAAGTTATACGCAAACTGGTACATAAACGTAATCATTTTAATGCGACCAACACTCCGGAACAGTGACATAGGCTTAACATACCTTAAATAACTTTTATATAACTTACAAATAAGTTTTGAAGGCTTTGGTGTGTCAAAAACAAGTTTATTCGATCATAGGGACTATTTGCGTCAAACTGCGAAAGTCTTCCGATTTGTATTGTAATGAACATTCCGGAACTTGATCATAAGCTAACCTAAATATCCTTTACATAGCTTAGAAATAGGCTTTGAGGGGTTCGGTATGCGAAAATACGCTTATTTGATCAATAGGGACTAAAAGCGTCAAAAAGTGCATAAGTTTGCATTTAAGCGCATAACTTACGTTCTGAACATATCCGGACATCCAAAAATTTTTGTAATCATTAAAATATTTTATTTTGGTGATTGGAATGCTAAAATTCCATTCGTCGTGTAATTTGGATCGTTTTTCGCGTCCGTTCGTGTTTCGTCGTAATTAACCGAATAACGCAACCGTACGACCAAACGAACCAACATCCATGATATTTCCAAGCATATTTCATGTCCCCTATACTTAAACTTATTATTAAGCCTTGAAAACGGGTTAACGGGGCTTAAACGCGTCAAAAATGGCATAAACATGCTCCAGGGACCATTTTTGCCAATTTTTTAAAGTTTCTGGCCCAGGTAAGCCGTGGCGTCGTGCCACAGCAAAGGGGGTGTGTCGTGGCGGCACGTGACGCCCCTGTTTTGACAGAAACTTTAGTTTTCAGCAACTAGCTTGATTTTGAGGGTCTTTTATGCAAATTTCTCAATACCTTGAGCTGGTTTTTGGAGTTCCATTGTATTATAAACCATGTTCCACAAGTGTAGGGTCAAGATTAATTCTCCTAACACTTGGAATGATCTTGTTGATCCAAACTTCCTATAAATAGACATGGGTTTCTCATTCATTTCTCACACAAATTGAATCAATTCTGCTCTAAGTTGAAGCTTATGCTTCATACCTGAGTATTTTGGTTCAATTCTTCCTTGCTTGGACCTTTTGTAAGCTTCTTTTATGCTTTTATGCTTTTCAAGCATGAAAGTCAAACAGTGTTTGATTTTCTGCTTTGACCACATGTGACAACTGTGCTCTGTAATCGATGTACGATGTAAAACAATGATGATTATTAATGAAACAATGTGCTTTGGTGTTATTATATGTGTTTTGGTGTTTCTATGTGTGTATTTGTGTTTGGTGATTTTTCAATTCGATTCGATTCCGATTGCAAGCTTTAAATCGCGTTCTGGAAGGTTATACGCAAACTGGTGCATAAACGCAGTCAGTATAATGCGACAAACACTCCGGAATAGTGACATAGGCTTAACATACCTTAAATAACCTCCACATAACTTAGAAATAAGTTTTGAATGGTTTGGTGTGTCGAAATCAACTTTGTTCGATCGCAGGGACTATTTGTGTCAAACTGCGAAACTATGCTGATTTGTATAGTAACGAACATTCCAGAACTTGATCATAAGTTAAACATACCCTAAATAACCTTTACATAGCTTAGAAATAGGCTTTGAGGGGTTCGGTGTGCTAAAATAAACTTTATTCTCATTCAGGGACTAAAAGCGTCAAAAAGTGCACAAGTTTGCATTTTCACGCATATCTTACGTTCTGAATATATCCGGACATCCAAAAATTTATGTAAGCATTAAAATATTTTATTTTAGTGTTTGGCATAAGAAAATTCCGTTCGTCGCTTAATTTGGATCGTTTTTGCGTTCGTTACGACTTCCGTCGTAATTAACCGAACAACGCAACCGTACGGCCAAACGAACCGACATCCGAGATAATTTTGAGCATGTTTCATGTTCCCTATGCTTTAACATCCATGTGAAGCTTAAAAATGGGCTTGACGGGTGTTAGAAGTGCCAAAACACGACCATACGCGCACAGGGACCAAAACTGCCAAAACTGAAACTTGCTGGTCTGCAGGGTCCTTACGGACCGTAAGATGAGGACCATATGGTCCGTAAGCATGTCCCAGAACATCAGAAGCTGTTTCCAGCTGTTACACTCACAAAACCCAATTGCACATGTCATTTCCTGATGATGGGGGGCCATTTTGATGCACATGGGGTTGTAAACAAGTGTAGGGGTGAGATTGAAGCACGATTTACGATAAACGATCTTAACGGTTCAAGGAAATCTATAAATACCCCATGATCTCAACCCCAAAAACTGTCACACCCCGACCACGTAGAACAACAAAACGTGGCGGAAAACGTCGAGGAGTGTTGTAACAGAATCATTGTTTCATAACACATGGAAATTGAAATATTGTTTTATTAAATAAAAGAGTTACAATGTCTTGACAATCAAAGAAACATAACATAAATAACTAGTCTTGCATCTTTTATTGTCACTAAGGCCCATGTCCGCCTAAGTGTATCTTGATCAATCCTATGCTTCATTTCCTGAAACACATGTGAAAATAGGTACGTCAGCATAAAAATGTCGGCGAGTACATAGGTTTTGTGAAAATAAGATTCATGACTTCTGTTTAAGAAAATGTTTAGTCATGAACCTTGTAATTTGCTTTGTCTTTGTAAATCATTTGAAAAACAATAAGTTCAGATGATACGTATAAATAAGAGAATAATGCATGGTTAAATGAATAACCATGTAAAATGAGTTTGTATAAGTTAAGTTGTTTGTAAAACAATGTATTGTGAAAAGTATGTTATTTGTATAAAATGTTATATGTCTAAATTGAAATGATTTCAAATAACGCAACGATATGTAATACCATACAATCACTTATATATAGGAAGTACCAGCGGCGTATCCACCATGCTTGTATCATATTACACACGCCTCGTTACTTAAATCACTTACTCAAACCAAACCAACAATGTAAGATGTCTATGTTTAAACCAACTACCAAATGTATTGAAATAATATGTTAAAATGTTTATGTCAAGATGTAAATCATGTAATGTATATCCAATGTCAAAAATGTTTATGTGTCAAAGGTAAACCATGTAATATGTAACCAAAATGATATGTATGGCTAGTGAAATGTATCAACTAAACCATATGCACAAGAACATAGTATTGAAGTAAAACTTGGTTTAAATCAAAGTTATATCCTGTGGAAATGCATGATCAATGTAAATCATGTAATATGTAAACAAAATGATATGTATGGATAGTGAAATGTATCAACTAAACCATAGGTGAAATGCACAAAACGAAGTATTGAAGTAAAACTTGGTTTAAATCAAAGTTATGTTTTGTGTAGTAAATGTGTGTTGTACTGATATAGACATTTATGCGGCATTGTGAAAATTCATACATCCAAGCCTTGCGACAGTCGGATAACCATGTAAAAATGGGTTATCAAAAGAATATGTATTCGGATTCGGTCATTCCTTACGTCCAAACAAACCCGAGATTTCAGGAATGGGATTTGTCAAGTCCTATGGTACCACTACCTACTACCGAGCGGCATGATCGGTGTTAATGAATGTACAGTATAGTTTAAACAAACCAAATGTCATACCAAAATGTAAGCAAAATGTAATGTAAAATAATGTACTAAGTACGCACACAATGGGCATACATAGTATAGAATGTGATGTAAAACAATGTACTAAGTACGCACACAATGGGCATATATAGCATAGAATGTAATGTATAATAATGTACTAAGTATGCACACAATGGGCATATATAGCATAGAATGTAATGTATAATAATGTACTAAGTATGCACACAATGGGCATATATAGCATAGAATGTAATGTATAATAATGTACTAAGTATGCACACAATGGGCATACATAGCATAGAATGTAATGAAATCATGTACTATAATGTACTACTGAACATAGCAAGTATACGATGTGAAAACAGGAAAGCATGAAAGTAACAAGTAGGCACATGTGTTCCACCCCAAAATGTTTGTAAAACAGTAAAAGAGGGGTCTATGTACTCACTTGAGATTGCTCAGAAGTCCTAGAGATCACGGATATCAAACGGCACCTATTATAGGTAACTACATTAATAAACCGGACCTGAATCGGAAGATCGGATAGAATGTGATTTAGACCCGACAAGTTTGAAGACTTGTTTAATATGGGTATTTCATACACATTCTGGATTTCTAGATAAAACCGATAAGGTTTGACCCGCTTCGCCTAACTTATGTAAACTAGTTATATAAACCGAACCGAACGCGTAATGAGCGTCGCGGGTATACGTAAGATCCATATACAGGTTTCCTAAGTTAATATGCTTCAAATATGTTGTGACATCAGTAAGATGTCTTTCATTATGCCCGAACTGTATTTAAACACAAACTATGCCCCGTAAGGGTAGTTTGGTCATTTAAAAGGTTATAAAAGAGTTTAAGTGTTAACCTGAGTTACAGGTCTGATGTAATCAGCAAATATAATCCATTTGCTAAGTTATATCAGTAGGGTAAAGTATATATGTGAAATTTATCAAATATAACCAAACTATGCACCGTAGGGGCATTTTGGAAATTTCACATAAGCCGTAAAGCTCAAAACTGAAGTCTGAGTTAAACAACTTTTGCTTACTGTTAAAACATTATAATTTACCTAAAATATCAGTAGGTATCAACCCTTGTATGTCTAAAATAGTTTCTAGTACATACGATGCGTTAAAAACGCTTAGAAAGGCGATTAGGAGCCGTTTCCGGGTTATATACATAAAGCTGATATTTTTATTGTTCCAGAAGGCTTAAAATAATTTATTTATCATTTAAGATCAGTAGCAAAAGGTTTGGAGTCATTTGGATATGTAAAACTCATTTTATGGCCCGTAAGGGCAAAACCGACAATTACCGTATTAAGCCTACGACTATAAGTTATGCTCAGTCTAAAATTAATTAAAAATCTTAAAAAATCCCAAAATAATATATTACATCAGTGGATAATAAGTTTGATATCAAAAAGTAGGCTTAACTAGGCTATACGCTAATTACGCCATTTAATTAACATAAAGCCTTCATTTTGCGCTAATGAGCATAACTCTCGATCTACACAACCAATTGATCTCAAATTTTGGGTACAAGTTTATATATCAGTAACAAAGGTTTCTACTCTTTTACATGTTCAAAAATCACGCTTTAAGGTAAAAAGGGCATAATGGTCAACATATGAGCAATTAACGGAAATATGCATATTAATTGGATAACTAATGAACCAAGGTGTATAATCACAGAGGGTTATACTAGTATGTAACCTAGTCCAATTAAAGCTCTGAGGCATTTCTAAAACATGCCTAAACGGGTCAGAACTGAAAGTCAAAGCAAAAGTCAAACTATGCGACTTTCGGTTCCGAACCGGGTCTAAACAGGAAATTGTCGGGTTGAACAGGTTTGGACATGTTTTTACACTAATTACTAAGTTATATTAATGATCAAACAGGTTGTATGTGTTCTACATTGCTAATTATGCATAAATTAGAAATTAACAATTCTGTTGACTTTTTATAAGCAAGTTTGACCCGACTTTTGACCTAGTTAGAATAGGAATCAGGGGGAACCCTTTTAAGGGTTTATTACCCACATAATTACCAACTTATATCTACTTTTGATTCGACTAATCACTGGACCATTAGTGATTAATCGTTAAGTCAACCGTTAATTACGACGGTTGACTTTTAAGCTAAAAACTAAGCTAAAACTAAACTAAGGAAGGATTAGAAAACTTACTGAAGTCCTAAGCTTGATTAGGAAGGCCTTGTGTCTGCTCTTAAGCTCCCAAAAGCTCCAGAATTGCACAAGAAGTGGATGATCAAATGGTTGCAACTTAGTGCCCTTTTATAGTGTTTAAATCACCACAAAATGTTGACATCTAAGTCTACAACTCACCACAACTGATTAACACATGTCCCTAAGTGTTTAGGGGGTGTTTAGGGGTCAAGGAGATGAGGAAAATCGATTTGAAGTCGATTGCAACTCTTAAAACAGCCAACAGCCAAGTTGCTGTCGCTGGGCATGCCTTGCGCATCGTAAGGCTTTATGTGCTACGATGCGCAAGGGTGTCATCAGAAGCCATATTTGTTTAATCTTGTCCCTTGGCCTTTTGAAAGGGCAATTAAGCTTATATTTTGCAATTTGAGCCCTTCTTATTGACACATAAGGGCCTCAAGGTATTTACCCACTTTGTTAAGTCCTCGGTTAACTTTATTGTTACCCGAAAAGTCATAACTTTCAAGGTTAACGCTTTTAGTCCTTAAATGACCCAAAAGTTTATTTTAGCACACCAAACCCCTCAAAGCCTATTTCTAAGCTATGTGAAGGATATTTATGGTATGTTTAACTTAGGGTCATGTTCCGGAATATCTGTTACAGTTCAAATTGGCATACTTTCGCAGTTTGTCAAATTTAGTCCCTGTAGACGAATTAACTTGTTTTTGCCATACCAAAGCCTTCAAAACTTATTTCTAAGTTATGTAAGGGTTATTTAAGGTATGTTAAGTATATGTTGATGTTCCAGAGTATTTGTCGCATTAAACTGATTACGTTTACGCACCAGTTTGCGTATAAATCTCCAGAAAGTGATATAGAGTTTGAAATTGGACAAAAGTCAAAACACGAAAAATGTAAAACACAACCAAACAAACATTGGGATCAAATTACATTGTTTTATTGATAAACGAACTGTTCACAATGATAACAAGCACAGATGTTACAAAAACCCACACCTTTGAAATCTGAATTTGTTCTCTAAGTTAATGTGTTTAACACTTCATACCTGAGAATATTCGGATTCAAAACTTCCATTCTTGGACCCGTTGTAAGTGTTCTTTCGTTCTTTTCATTCGTTTTAGCGTTAAAGTCAAAATGCGTTTGACTTTCTGCATTAACCAGTTTATGGTCAATGTGAAGTTCGTTTGAACTTCATAACGTGAGCGTAATCACGATGGTTATAGTCCCTTGTGACTATACCTACTGATTACCACGTTATCTAGGCTCAGTGATGAGTCGTAGTTTCGGCCAAAATGCGCATTTACGCGTATTTTGTAACCAAACTACTTGTGGGTATCAAAACCGTTTGTTTTGATACCAAACCTGTTTTCAAACCTTGTTAAACATGTTCTAACATGTTTAGCTCGTCACTTTTAATTTTGTGCTTGTCTAGGGTCGTAAAAGTAAGCGATCTAAACAATCGCTTATACTTTCGAACCCGACCCGTTTGGGCGATCATTAGGATCCGACCAAACACACTAGGTGACCATAGTATATAGGGAATAACCTTCCAAGGTTATACCTTATGGTCGCTTCGTTTAAGTAGTTTTATGATAGGTAGTTTATATGCCTTAGGTAAATTACCAAAAAATGCCCTTTTACGCCAAAATTCATTTTAAGCATATGTAACATAACCTTTGGTATCTAAACTGATTAGACAACAATATTAAACATGTTGAGGCATATTTTACTTATCATAGGATTAGTTAGGCGTTCCGAACGCGTTTCACGCGAACGACGCGTTAAAGTAGCATAAGCTACCTTAATGAGTCGCGATGGGTCGAAAGCACTTAGGTTAGGTTTCATTTAGGATGTAGGCCTTGTTAAACCATATCACATGAGTTCCGACACTCATTTGGTTTACAAGACCTCATTCTGTCCGATCTTCCGATTTAGGCATCTATTGTTTGACTAGTGATTCAATTACTAGGTGCTGCTTGATTTCTCTAGGTTACTCGAGTTTGTTGAAGTACTATTGATTGAGGATACTTTGCACTACATGTGAGTACATAGTTCCCCTATTTTACAACTTTCAATTGTTTTGGGGTGATTCATATGTACAAAATGTTTTCAAGGTTTAAACGATGATTTCAAAAACGAATAGAACGATTTATACTAAACTAATAACGATTTTGATAATGTGAACGAACTTGTTGGTTGTAGTTACATAACGAATGACATTCATTAATTTTGGCCGAACCGACCAGTATTAGGTTATGGTACCATAGGATCTGACATATCCCGTTATTGCACTATACCCATGGTTATGTGTGGGTGTTGTGGGTAACGACTGAATCTGTAATTATTAACTTACCCTTTTGGAGGTTTGTTAATACGAGAAGCGAGGAATGAGGTAGTCGAGTCACGAAGGTTTGAATGTTATTAACGAGACGACCATATTGTGACATCTGTGCTGGTCTATCATTGTACAGACTCTGAACAATACAATATTAATAAAATAGTGTGTTTTGATCCCATTGTTTGTATTTATGTTTGATTTTATGCACATGTTGATTTTTGATCGAATTTGAACTCTATATCACTTTCTGGAAAGTTATACGTAAACGGATGCGTAAACGTAATCAGTTTAACGCAACAAACACTCCGGAACAGCAACATAAACTTAACATACCTTAAATAACCTTTACATAACTTAGAAATAACTTTTAAAGGGTTTGGTATGGCAAAAACAAGTCTGCCGTTCCGTAAGTCAACGTACAGTCCAGAACTTGATCATAAGCTAAACATACCATAAATAACCTAAACATAGCTTAGAAATAAGCTTTGAGTGGTTCGGTGTGCGAAAACATGCTTATTTGATCTTACAGGGACTAAAAGTGTCAAAAACGGCGTAAGTTTGCATTTTCGCGCATATCTTATGTCACACCCCCAAAAATCCACACGCGGAGTACCACCGCTTAGAGGCGTGACATGACCAGGATCAAGCCACCAATCATATTGAAACATAAGTATATACATCAAAAGTCATTCATCAATACGATAGGTGTTTACAAAACCAAATATAAACAAGTGTGTAGCGGAAGCATTTAATGTAAAACCCAACATAAGTTTAAGTACAAAATGTTATAACGTTTAACAATTCAATTACGATCCATGTCCACAACGACCGTGCCTCCCGTGCAAGCTCCAAAAGTACCTATGATCCTGCAAGGCATGTAACAGAGAGTCAACAACTAGTTGAGCGAGTTCACAGTAAGTAAGTTCGTAAATGCAAGTTCGTTTCTTAACGTGCGGCTACACTGGGCCAATAGTACGTTCTATTAGTGGGGGCTTCCCATGTTTGCATATACACTAGACTACTTGTAACCATAAGTGTTCTTCTTACCGAGAACAGTAGTACGTACAAAGTTTACGTAGGTTTTACGTAAGTGTCCTTCACAACCGAGGACAGGGGTACGCGGGGGTTTACGTAGGTTTTACGTAAGTGCCTGACACAACCCGAGGCAGTAATGAGTATTAGTTTACGTAGGTTTTACGTAAGTGTCCTTCACAACCGAGGACAGTGATGTGTACAAGTATACGTAGGTTTTACGTATGTGTCCTTCACAACCGAGGACGATGGTAGATAGTCTAGTAACATTGTAAGTACAAATTCATTCCTCCAATCCCATTCCCAACCCCGGGAATCCCATGCCTTGGTAAGAGTGTGAACTCACCTTGTTTCGCTCGGTATGCTAAGTATGTGCTCACGGTTAATCAATCACGTCCTAAGGTATGCACGAATACATAATTAGTTTGCATTCAAATTGTTTGCACGTAAATATCATCATCATGAACATCGCTTTAATAACACAGAGTATCACATTGCACGCATTTGTAATCATACAAGTATTGCTTTTATACATAACAGCAGTTAACTAACCCAGTTAAGTTTTATCAGAAACAGTTACTGTGCAAATTACCCAAGTTGGCGAAACACCCTCTGTTTCGCCGTGAACCCCTTCGACGAATCACTCTTGTTTCGTCGGACATTCCTTCGGCGAAACACAATTCTGTTTCGTCGATTACCCCTTGGTGAAACAAAATTCTGTTTCCCCGTGATTGCCGTTTCGCTGGATTACATCACCATCATAACAGAAACCTTATCATGCCAACTGTTACCCACAAATCAATACATAATATCGATTCAATCATCATCATAACAAAATCCCTAACCTCCCTACCAATCGATTTATCATATATGGATAGAATCACAGCAACCAAAGAACAACATATCATTACACATAAACACCACATGTATAAAGAAATCAAAGGACAAGGGAAACCGATTAGACGAGCACGCACTAACCGAGATATCCGGGATGAACACGGAAGGATTCGAGAGAGAAAGATGATGGTGGGAGATAGTTATCGCCTTTTCAAAGTGGAGAGTTCTAGGGTTTCTTGTTTGCTAAAGTGTGAAACAGGAAGTCGGTTCACGTAAATATGAACGAATTACCGTTCTGGGCCCTTAATGGGCTTGGCAAAACTGGGCTTGGCGAAACAGACTTCTGTTTCGTCGAGATGCTTATGGCGAAACAGTCTGTTTCGTCGGGTCCTGTCTGTTTCGTCGAGTCCTTTTAAGTGTTAACAGTTTAAGTTTTCAACAGGTTTCATGTTATACAGCCAAACACAAAATCATGCACCCACAATGCGTTCATAAAAAAAAATAACGTGTACAGTTACAAGTTAAACAAGTCAAACCACTACACAGTCAAAGTCAACGTGCACTTAATGCGAAAGTGAAAGTCGGAAGCTCGAGTTGTCACATTATCCCCAACTTGAAAGAAATTTCGTCCCGAAATTTAGCATGCGGTTACTGAGGAAGCTAAGTGAGTGGTATCGTTTACTGGTTTTCCTGGGGTGTCACATCATCCCCCCGTTGAGTTGGAATCTCGCCCCGAAATTCTGTAGTAGCTTCAGCCTCAGTAGTAGTAGCATTGTTTTCGAACAACTGGGGATATTTGAGTTCCATTTGGTCTTCTCGTTCCCAAGTATACTCTGGGCCACGACGGGAGTTCCAACGAACTCGAACAAGAGGTATTCTGGTGTTCTTGAGGACCTTAACATCCCGGTCCGTGATTTCAACTGGTTCCTCGACGAAATGCAATTGTTCGTCGATAGTGAGCTCCTTCAAAGGAACTATAAAGGTCTCATCTGACTGCCACTTCTTCAGATTTGACACATGAAAGACGTTGTGAACTGCACTGAGTTCAGCTGGTAAGTTCAGTCTGTAGGCCACTTTGCCTATCTTTTCTAAGACTTCAAATGGTCCAACGTATCGTGGATTGAGTTTGCCTCGTTTGCCAAAACGAACAACACCCTTCCAAGGTGAAACTTTGAGTAGTGCTCGATCCCCAACTTGGAATTCGAGTATTTTCCTGTCTTTATCAGCGTATACTTTCTGACGGTCACGTGCTGCCGCCATGCGTTGTCGTATTTGAGCAATCTTTTCAGTAGTATCAACTACCATTTCTGGACCTGTGATCTGACTGTCACCCACCTCTGCCCAACAAAGAGGTGATCGGCATTTACGCCCGTACAATGCCTCAAATGGAGCAGCTTTAATGCTGGTGTGGTAACTGTTGTTGTACGAAAATTCCACAAGTGGCAAATGTTTTTCCCAGCCTTTGCCAAAGTCAATAACGCACGCCCGAAGCATGTCTTCTAGAGTTTGAATAGTGCGCTCAGACTGCCCGTCTGTCTGAGGATGATAAGCTGTGCTCATGTCTAAACGAGAGCCAAAAGATTTGTGCATTGCTTGCCACAGTTCTGAAGTAAAACGTGCATCACGATCAGAGATAATAGATGTGGGCACCCCATGCCTCGAGACAACTTCCTTAAGGTATACGTCTGCTAGAGTGGAGAACTTATCTGTTTCCTTGATAGCCAAGAAGTGAGCAGACTTGGTGAGTCGATCAACGATCACCCAAATAGTATCATTCCCACGTTGAGATCTAGGTAGGCCAGTAACAAAATCCATGGAAATTTGTTCCCATTTCCATTGTGGTATCTCAGGTTGTTGGAGTGGGCCTGATGGTTTCTGGTATTCCGCTTTGACTCTCGCACAAGTCAAACACTTGCTAACGTAAGTTGCTATGTGGGCCTTCATACTAGGCCACCAATATGTAGTTCTGAGGTCGTGGTACATCTTATCCGAACCAGGATGTACTGAGTAGCGAGACTTATGAGCTTCATTCATTACAAGCTCGCGTAAATTACCATAAAGTGGGACCCAGATGCGTCCTGTTACATAGTAGGCGCCGTCTGCCTTTTGTTCCAACCGTTGCCTTGAACCGCGTAGAGCTTCAGCCCTGACGTTTTCTGGTTTCAATGCTTCTACCTGAGCATCTCGTATCTGTGAAGGAAGACTAGACTGAATAGTGAGTTGCAACGCTCGTACACGCCTAGGTGTAGTATCCTTTCGACTGAGGGCGTCGGCCACCACATTGGCCTTGCCTGGATGATACTTTATAGCACATTCGTAATCATTCAGCAACTCGACCCATCGACGTTGTCGCATGTTCAATTCTTTCTGCTTGAAAATATGCTCAAGACTCCTATGATCGGTGTAGATAGTGCACTTGGTGCCATACAGATAATGTCTCCATATCTTGAGTGCAAAGACAACAGCTCCAAGCTCTAAATCGTGCGTAGTGTAATTCCGTTCGTGAATCTTAAGTTGGCGCGAAGCATAAGCAATAACTTTATCCGGCTGCATCAACACACATCCAAGACCTTGAATAGATGCATCGCAGTAGACTACAAAATCGTCCGTGCCTTCAGGCAATAAGAGGATAGGTGCGCTACAAAGTCTATCCTTTAAGTGCTGAAACGCTGTATCCTATGTATCACTCCAACGGTAAGCAATACCTTTCTGTGTCAGTAATGTAAGCGGCTGTGCAATCTTTGAGAAGTCTTTGATGAACCGTCTGTAATAACCCGCCAAACCCAAGAATTGGCGTATTTCTGTTGGTGTACTAGGTGCAGGCCAGTTCTTGATCGAATCTACTTTGGATGGATCGACATGAATCCCATCCTTGTTTACCATGTGGCCTAGAAAGTGGACTTCACGAAGCCAGAAGTCGCATTTTGAAAACTTAGCGTACAGCTGTTCCGTTCGAAGGAGTTCCAGAATAAGTCGTAAATGCTGTTCGTGTTCCTCCCGATTCTTCGAATAAATCAGGATGTCGTCAATGAAAACAATAACAAACTTGTCAAGATAAGGTTTGCACACCCTGTTCATAAGATCCATGAAAACCGCAGGCGCGTTCGTTAGCCCGAATGGCATGACTAAAAACTCGTAATGACCGTAGCGAGTTCTGAATGCTGTTTTGGAGACATCCTCATCTCGGACTCTCAGTTGATGGTAACCTGACCTCAGGTCAATCTTTGAGTAATAGCTCGACCCTTGCAACTGGTCGAATAAGTCGTCGATACGTGGGAGTGGATAGCGATTCTTCACGGTCACCTTGTTCAGTTCGCGGTAATCTATGCACATACGAAAGGTACCGTCTTTCTTCTTTACAAATAATACTGGAGCTCCCCAGGGCGAAGAGCTAGGACGTATGAAACCCTTTTCCAAGAGTTCTTGCAGTTGCTTAGACAGTTCTTCCAGTTCATTTGGAGCTAAGCGGTAAGGCGCTCGAGCTATAGGTGCTGCTCCTGGAGCTAGCTCGATCTGAAATTCAACCTGGCGATGGGGCGGTAGCCCAGGTAACTCTTCAGGAAACACTTGAGGAAAGTCGCGTACTACAGGAATATCCCCAATCTTTTTCTCTGTCGTCGATGTATCAGTAACGAGTGCTAAGATAGCTGTGTGGCCCTTTCGCAGACACTTCTGCGCCTTCAAGAAGGAGATGATGCCACTCACGACACCACACTTATCGCCTTGAACTTCGAGAGGTTCTTTGCCAGAACGAGGAATACGAATGATCTTCTCCTTGCATAGGATCTCTGCTTGTTGTTGGGATAACCAATCCATACCAATGACAATATCAAAACTACTCAAAGTTATAGGAATGAGATCGATAGAGAAAGTCTGACCAGCGAGGATAAGATTACAACCCTGAACTATGTGTGTGGCTTCTAGACTTTTACCGTTAGCTAACTCTACAACATGCTTAGTGTTCAAAAGTGTTGGTGCGCGTTTAAGCATTTGACTAACGTTCAGAGACATATAACTGGTATCCGCACCCGAATCAAATAATACGGTAACATAAAAGTCGTCGAGAAGAAACTTACCCGTAACCACATTAGGATCGTTCCTTGCGTCACTCTGACCAATCACAAATAAACGACCCTTTGCACCATTGTTGTTGTTGTTTCCCCCATTGTTGTTCCCAGTGCCCTGATTATTGTTGTTGTTGTTCTGGTTTCGGTTTAACTGAGGGCAGTGTCTTTTGAAGTGACCTTCAGCACCACAATGAAAACATCCCTTGTTACCCTGTTGTTGGTTCTGCTGCGTTTGCTGCTGCTGTTGATTCTGAGTTACAGGCTGTGGGCTCCTACAATCCTTGGCCTCATGGCCCATCCTGAGGCACCTCTGACAACGACCCTTGTTGCACTGGCCACTGTGATGCCTGTTACAGTTGTTACACCTTGGGAGGTTCCCTCGATAACCACCCTGCCTGTGACTGCCCGAAGATTGCTGACTTGAGCTCTGATAGTTGTCAGTCTTTCGCTGCTGAACTTGAGACTGTACTAAAGCTGAACCTTTGCTGGAATCCCCCTCCCATTTTCTCTTGTTAACACTGAGGGTAGCAGGAATAGTTGCTGAAACAGTAGCAGTAGTAGTAGCGCTGATACGTTTAGGCAGCTTATTCTGTTCCACTGCCTGATCGGTGAGGCGATGAGCTAGCTTGACAATCTGTTGAATAGTGCCAAGATTCGCTGAGGTTACGTGGCTTTGAATCTCCGGCACCAAACCATTGAGATACAGTTCGATACGCTTAATGGGAGGGTCCACCATAGCAGGACACAGAATAGCCAACTCATTCGATCTTCTGGTGTACGCTTCAATTTCTGACCCCGTCATTTTCAAGTGGTAAAACTCTACCTCCAGCTTATGAATATCATCACGGCTACAGTATTCCTCTTTGATCAATTCCTTGAAACCATTCCAAGGTGTGGCGTTAGCAACAGCCAACCCTAACATCTGAACCTGCGCATTCCACCAAGTCAGCGCAATGCCTTCTAGAGTACCAGTGGCGTACTTCACCCTGCGAGCCTCAGGGCATTCGCACATTTCAAATACGGACTCGAGCTTTTCAAACCAATGGAGGAGTCCAACCGCTCCTTCCATGCCACTAAAAGTAGTAGGACGACAGTCCATGAAAGTTTTGTATGTGCATACAGGTGGCTAAGCGTGTTGACTTGTCGTGTGCGTAAGAGTAAACATACTTGAGCACGAGTGTTAGTTGACGAGAGTAGGACCTAAAGATCCTAGAGTAAGTGGTGATGGCAGGTTACACCTCCTGCCTGGGCAGCTGCGAGTGCTGCAATAACTTGTTCGGTGATCGAAGCCGCCAACTGGGCTTGAGTTAGGTTAACGCGTCCACTCATGATCTTGACATCAAGGAGAACATGTGGATGAGAGGTTTCGCAAATAGTGCGAAGAGAGTGAGCATACAAGTATTCTCAAGCAATAACATATAGTAAGTTCCGAAATCTGAGCATACCACGAGCAAAGTTCTATGTAATTCTAACAAGTAGGTAAGGTAACATGAATAGTAGTACCTATGATGCTGAGCCTTGCACGTGGAGCGAAGCGTCGTTGTGGATCGTTGAGCACTGTTCTGGTTATAGTCTGGTTTTAATAAAAACGTTTTTCCCTTATTAAAACCGAGTTCTCTATAACCAATGGCTCTGATACCAATCTGTCACACCCCCAAAAATCCACACGCGGAGTACCACCGCTTGGAGGCGTGACATGACCAGGATCAAGCCACCAATCATATTGAAACATAAGTATATACATCAAAAGTCATTCATCAATACGATAGGTGTTTACAAAACCAAATATAAACAAGTGTGTAGCGGAAGCATTTAATGTAAAACCCAACATAAGTTTAAGTACAAAATGTTATAACGTTTAACAATTCAATTACGATCCATGTCCACAACGACCGTGCCTCCCGTGCAAGCTCCAAAAGTACCTATGATCCTGCAAGGCATGTAACAGAGAGTCAACAACTAGTTGAGCGAGTTCACAGTAAGTAAGTTCGTAAATGCAAGTTCGTTTCTTAACGTGCGGCTACACTGGGCCAATAGTACGTTCTATTAGTGGGGGCTTCCCATGTTTGCATATACACTAGACTACTTGTAACCATAAGTGTTCTTCTTACCGAGAACAGTAGTACGTACAAAGTTTACGTAGGTTTTACGTAAGTGTCCTTCACAACCGAGGACAGGGGTACGCGGGGGTTTACGTAGGTTTTACGTAAGTGCCTGACACAACCCGAGGCAGTAATGAGTATTAGTTTACGTAGGTTTTACGTAAGTGTCCTTCACAACCGAGGACAGTGATGTGTACAAGTATACGTAGGTTTTACGTATGTGTCCTTCACAACCGAGGACGATGGTAGATAGTCTAGTAACATTGTAAGTACAAATTCATTCCTCCAATCCCATTCCCAACCCCGGGAATCCCATGCCTTGGTAAGAGTGTGAACTCACCTTGTTTCGCTCGGTATGCTAAGTATGTGCTCACGGTTAATCAATCACGTCCTAAGGTATGCACGAATACATAATTAGTTTGCATTCAAATTGTTTGCACGTAAATATCATCATCATGAACATCGCTTTAATAACACAGAGTATCACATTGCACGCATTTGTAATCATACAAGTATTGCTTTTATACATAACAGCAGTTAACTAACCCAGTTAAGTTTTATCAGAAACAGTTACTGTGCAAATTACCCAAGTTGGCGAAACACCCTCTGTTTCGCCGTGAACCCCTTCGACGAATCACTCTTGTTTCGTCGGACATTCCTTCGGCGAAACACAATTCTGTTTCGTCGATTACCCCTTGGTGAAACAAAATTCTGTTTCGCCGTGATTGCCGTTTCGCTGGATTACATCACCATCATAACAGAAACCTTATCATGCCAACTGTTACCCACAAATCAATACATAATATCGATTCAATCATCATCATAACAAAATCCCTAACCTCCCTACCAATCGATTTATCATATATGGATAGAATCACAGCAACCAAAGAACAACATATCATTACACATAAACACCACATGTATAAAGAAATCAAAGGACAAGGGAAACCGATTAGACGAGCACGCACTAACCGAGATATCCGGGATGAACACGGAAGGATTCGAGAGAGAAAGATGATGGTGGGAGATAGTTATCGCCTTTTCAAAGTGGAGAGTTCTAGGGTTTCTTGTTTGCTAAAGTGTGAAACAGGAAGTCGGTTCACGTAAATATGAACGAATTACCGTTCTGGGCCCTTAATGGGCTTGGCAAAACTGGGCTTGGCGAAACAGACTTCTGTTTCGTCGAGATGCTTATGGCGAAACAGTCTGTTTCGTCGGGTCCTGTCTGTTTCGTCGAGTCCTTTTAAGTGTTAACAGTTTAAGTTTTCAACAGGTTTCATGTTATACAGCCAAACACAAAATCATGCACCCACAATGCGTTCATAAAAAAAAATAACGTGTACAGTTACAAGTTAAACAAGTCAAACCACTACACAGTCAAAGTCAACGTGCACTTAATGCGAAAGTGAAAGTCGGAAGCTCGAGTTGTCACATCTTAAGTTCTGGCCACATCTGGACATCCAAAATTTTTGTACACACTAAAATATTTTTATTTTAGTGATCGCCATGCAAAAATACCGTTCGTCGCTTAATTTGGTTCGTTTTCGCGTTCGTTTGAGTTTCGTTTTAATTTAACGAACAACGCGACCGTACGACCAAACGAGCGGACATCCGAGAGTTTTCCAAGCATATTTTGAGTCCTCTAAACTTTATTGACCTTGTAGAGCCTTGAAAATGGCTTAACGAGGGTCAAAAGGTCCTGAAATGGACTCAAACAAGTGCAGGGACCTGTTCTGTAAGTTAACAAAACTGTTGCTGAACTGGGGAGCCCAGGCGGGCCGCGTGACCCCCTCCCCATTGTTTACGCGGGCCATGTCAGTGTGCCCAGTGACAGAAAGTTTTTTTCAGCATTCTGTTCAATGTCCAGGGGCTGTTTATGCAAATTTTTGGTGTGTTGTGCAAGTTTGTGTGATCACCAAGGCTTCTAATCAGTTCATAACACATGGATGGCTAGGATCTTATGCTTGTTGGCCACACAAACAAGTGAAATGATCTTGTGAAGTTGCAACAACTATAAATAGCCATTCATTTCTCATTTGTTTCTTGCTCATTCCTCATTTTCTCCTCTCTTATCTGCTTTGGAGCTCTCTCAACTGATTTGGGACTTGTCTTCTTTGTAGAAAAGATAGCAAGGACTTTAGTGAGCATTCTTTCATTCTTTTTATTGCTTACTAGTTTAAAAAGTCAAACAGTGTTTGACTTTCAATTTGACCAGTCAATTGGTCAAGTCAAAGTTCAATTGAACTTTGCAATGTGATTGTAATCACAATGGTTATAATCCTTAGTGATTATACCTTCTGATTACCACATTAACTAGGCGTAGTGACGAGTCAAAGTTTCGGTCAAAATGCGTTTTAGCATGCATTTTGCAACGGAACTATTTTCGGGTATCAAAACCCATTGTTTTGATACCAAATCAGTAGGTTAAACATGTTTTGACATGTTTAACTCGTCACTAATAGTTTGGTGCCTGTTTAGGGTCGTTAGTTAAGCGGTCTAAACAACCGCTTAGATTTCAAACCCGACCCGTTTGGTCGATCATTAGGATCCGACCAAGCTTACTTAGTGATCATAGTTACATAGGGAATAACCCCTGAGGTTATACCTTATGGTCACCTAGGATTGGTTAGTCATTTGCTAGTTAGCTTGTATGCCCATAGTAAATGACCAAAACGCCCTTTTGAAGCATAAATCCGTATTTTTGACTATGTGAACATATTTTTGACATATAATCTGATTTAGTAACATGTTTAGGCATAATTGGGCATGTAAGACTTGGCATAGCACATAGTTAACCAACCGAACATAGTTTTACGCTAACGACGCATTATAGTAGCTTATACTACCATAATGGGTCGAAACGGGTCAAAAGCACTTAGGTAGACTTTCAAATCAGAATGTAAGGTCTAATAAATCATACCATATGAGTTTACATACTCATTTGATTTATAGAACCTCATTCTATCCTATCTCCCGATTTAGGAGCCGATTATTAACATAGTTACCTATACTAGGTGCCAGTTGATTCCGTGATACTTGGAGCTTTTATTGGTCTTATTCTCAAGACTAATAAGCAATCCCAAGTGAGTACATAGTTCCCCTCTTTTACCGTTTTCAAATACTTTGGGGTGATTCACATGTACATACTTGTTACTTTCTTGTTTTACATGTTTTTGTGACATAAACATGCTAGTTTCACTTAGTACATATTTAGTACATGCTTTCACTGTGTTTTGCTATGTATGTTAAGCATGCTAGCACATTGTTTTATTACACGTTTGTTACATATGTTTACTTAGCATATGTACGCATTGTTTTACATGACATTTCTACTAGGCATGTTTACTTAGCATACCTAGTACATGGTTTTCATAGCATGCTTACATTGGTTATGACATTTGGTATGTTTAATCGGGACAATAATACATTCATTAACATTAGCTACGCCGCTCGGTAGTATGTAATGGTACCATAGGAATTGACAACTCCCGTTTCCGACTTCCTAGGTTTGTTTGGAAGTTGGAAATGACAGAATCCGACTACATAACTTAGATGAACCTTTAATTTGTTTAAAGGTTTGTCACCACAGTCGCAAGGCTTGAATGTATGCGATTAACATTACTGCATAAATGTTTGTAATCATAAAGCATTGTTTCTGCAAAACATGACATTTGAATTAAACTTAGGTTTACTCAAAAACATTGTTTTGTACATTTTTCCTACGGGGTTGAGTAGATTCTTTTATTCACCGTACATGACATATGTTTCACATTGGCATTTTTAAATAGTCTAAGTAGATGATTTCCTACTTGCTATGCATTCCATTGGTTATACATAATATATGTTACACATGACATTAAACATGGTTTATGCATAAACATTTTGACATTAAACATGACATTTTGTTGGGTAATGATAAGTGACTTATGTAACGGGGCTATGTGTTATATGATAAAAGCATGGTGGATACGCCGCTGGTACTTCCTATATATAAGTGCTTTTATTGTATTATACATTGTTGCGTTTCCTAAGCCACTTGACAAAAGACATGAAACATTTTTACAAGGACACGACATTTTTATACAAAGTACATATTTTATACAATTCACTTTTACTTGGTTATTTATTTAACCATGCATAATTCTTTTATATCATTTGATTTTCATATCGATTTTCTCATGATTTTATAAAAGAAAACATTTTACAAGGTTCATGACTATTTTTGTTAAAAACTTCTTTTAAACTACAAGTCATGAATCCTGCATAAACAAAACCTATGTATCTCACAGGCATTTTTATGCTGACGTACCTATTTTTACATGGGTTTCAGGTGCTGATGCATGATGATGTTTGTGCTTCACTTAGGCGGACTCGGGCCTTAGTGACTTAAAAGACAATTATTATGTTATGTTTTATTTAATTTCCAAGACAATGTAAACTTTAAATTCAATAATACATAACTTGAATCACCATGGTTGTTGAAACAATGATTCTGTTACAACACTCCCCGACGTTTTCCGCCACGTTTTGTTGTTTTACGTGGTCGGGGTGTGACAGAAGAGTTGGTATCAGAGCCAATGGTTATAGGGAATTAGGTTAATAGTAATGCTTTGACCTAGACTATAACTTTCTAGGACCCTAACACAAGTTTACTTGTGTTTAGATCTTAAAACAATACACGTCACCTATCCTTAGGTGATTACCAAAACATGAACACAAAATTCCAAAATGATTTTGAAATCAATCACCTATCCTTAGGTGATTTCTCTTGGTCTTGTACCTTCCAAATTTTCAAAATCTCGTCAAAAGTTTGGGTCTAAATAATGTGAACACGTGCAAACTGGAAGAGTGAATGCCTGTACCCTGAGTTTTCTGTCTAAGGCTAGAGTGTTCGTACAAATCCGCAATTTCGGACCAGTCACTCTTACCTGGGAACTCTTGGGGTGAGTGTTCACTTATAGGCGAGCATGTCTTCAGTGATACATTATTATGACCTATTTACTTTGATTTGTCACTGTGTGTCGTTTATTTGCTTTGTGGTAACAAACAAATGACCACCATCCTTGCTTTTTGTCGATTTTATTGATATCTCATTTCTTTCATCACGTCATCTCACTCGTTTTCTCTCATGTTTCCTCTTTTAGAATGCCTCCTCGACGCGAAAATCCGCTATCAAATGCTGAACTGGCAGAAATCATCGCGCAGCAAATGGCTGCTGCGTTCCCCAATCTCATTGCTCAATGGAACCAAGCCAACAATAACAATAATGCTCCGTGCAATTTCAAAAGTTTTAACTCGGCTAAACCACTCAAGTTTAGTGGTTCTGAGGGATCAACTGGGCTCCTACAGTGGTTTGAGAGTCTTGAGAGCACTTTTCGCCATGTTCAGTGTCCGAACAACCGTAAGG
This sequence comes from Helianthus tuberosus, assembly GCA_030545235.1. NCBI lineage: Eukaryota > Viridiplantae > Streptophyta > Magnoliopsida > Asterales > Asteraceae > Helianthus > Helianthus tuberosus. The sequence goes on from CM060373.1 coordinate 86,616,505, forward strand.
TCGAGTTTGCGTCGAGTGTATTTCAAAAGAGGGCTCTTACCTGGTGGAATGGAGTAATGAGAGACCGAGGTGCTGAGGTTGCTTTGGGTCAGACATGGGAGGAATTTAGGGCTCTCATGATGAGAGAATTTTGTCCTCATCATGAGCAGAGGGCACTTGAAAATGAGTTCCAAGACTTAAAGCAAGACAGTGGTGAACACCGGGCTTACACTGACAGATACGAGGAGTTAAGCTTGCTCTGTCCCACTATGGTCACGCCTTTGGATAAGGCTATTGAGAAATACATAGACGGTTTGCAAGATCCTGTTAAGGATATTGTCACTGGTAGTAACCCTACAACCGTCCGACAGGCCATTGAGCTAGCTGCAACCCTTACTGAATCGCAAGTCAAAAAGGGTAAACTCCACAGGAAGGGTGACAAGAAGCAGAAACAGTCTGATAGCACCACTGAGAAAAAGGGCAAGAAGGCTGCTGAGTCTTCCAAGAAATCGAGGAAGCGTAAGGCTTCCAAGAATTTCGCTGTCACTGCTCAGACTAATCAGGCTACTCCTAATCAGGCAGCACAGAATCAAGCTGCATAACCTGCTGCCAAGAGGCAGTATGCGGGAAATGCACCTCTGTGCAACAGATGTAACAGCCACCACCAGCCACAGTTGCAATGCCGCATCTGCACGAATTGTGGCAAATCTGGTCATCTTGCAAATACTTTCCATTTTGCTCCTAACCAAAATCAGGCAGCTCAAAACCAAGCGGTGCAAAACCCTGCCCAGAATCCTGCACGACCTCACTTTCCGCCGGGTTCGTGTTACAATTGTGGGGATCTGACCCACTACAGAAACAACTGCCCGAGGTTGGCAAACGCAAATCAGGCACCGGTTTGTGGTAGAGCTTTCAATCTTAATGCTAATGAGGCACGTGCGGATAACGAAGTGGTGAACGGTACGTTCCTTGTTAACAACCATCCTGCTTCTGTTCTATTTGATTCGGGTGCCGATAAGAGTTTTGTGTCCTTAGCTTTTGAGCCTTTGCTTTCGATGACTAGAACAAAACTAGGAAAGCCCTTGACAGTAGAGGTAGCTAGTGGTGAAACCGTTGTACTCGATTCCGTTCTTCGAAACTGCCAATTGAACCTTAATAACCATCTTTTCCCTATCGACCTCACACCGATGCAACTCGGGAGCTTTGATGTTATAGTGGGAATGGATTGGTTAGCCAGGTGCCATGCTGAGGTGGTTTGCTTTGAGAAGATCGTCCGTATACCGCTTTCGACTGGTGAGATCTTAGAAGTTCGTGGGGAGAAACCTGTTAAACTCATGTCTTGTACCCAAGCCCAAAAATACCTACGAAAGAAATATGTCGCTTTCTTGGCACATGTTGTAGAGGATAAAGGCAAGGGTAAGACTACCCAAGACATCCCTGTTGTTCGGGATTATCCTGAGGTATTTCCTGAAGACTTACCTGGGTTACCTCCTGTACGCCAAGTTGAGTTTCGCATTGATCTTGTGCCTGGTGCAAATCCCATTGCTAAGTCACCTTACCGTCTTGCACCGTCTGAGATGCAAGAGTTATCTAAGCAGCTTCAGGAGCTATCTGACAAAGGATTCATCCGTCCGAGCTTTTCCCCTTGGGGCGCTCCTATCCTATTCGTGAAAAAGAAAGATGGATCTTTCAGGATGTGTATCGATTATCGTGAGCTTAATAAGCTTACCATCAAGAATCGATATCCCCTACCTCGCATTGATGATCTCTTTGATCAGCTACAAGGTGCTACTTGCTTTTCAAAGATTGATCTACGTTCTGGGTATCATCAACTTCGAGTGCTCGAAGAAGATATTCCCAAAACTGCTTTTCGTACTCGATATGGTCATTATGAGTTCACTGTTATGCCTTTCGGTTTAACAAATGCTCCTATTGTTTTCATGGACTTGATGAATAGGGTTTGTAAGCCTTATTTGGACAAGTTCATCATTGTATTCATTGATGATATTCTAATCTATTCTAAGACGCGAGCTGATCATGAACAGCACCTTCGTCTTACAATGGAGCTCCTAAAGAAAGAACAGCTTTTCGCCAAATTCTCCAAGTACGAATTTTGGCTTAAGGAAGTTCAATTTCTGGGGCACATTGTTAACGAACAAGGTATACATGTAGATCCCACCAAAATCAGTGCAATTAAGGATTGGGATACACCTACTACTCCTACCGAGGTTCGTTCATTTCTTGGTCTAGCGGGTTATTACCGCCGTTTCATTGAAAACTTCTCCAAGATTGCGGTTCCTCTCACTGCTCTAACTCAGAAGAGCAAACCTTTTGAGTGGGGATCCAAGCAGGAGGAAGCTTTCCAGACCTTGAAACAGAAACTCTGTGATGCACCTATCCTATCTTTACCCAAGGGTAACGACGATTTTGTCGTGTACTGTGATGCATCCAACTTAGGCCTTGGCTGTGTTCTTATGCAAAGAAACAAAGTCATAGCTTATGCATCAAGACAGCTGAAGGTACACGAGAAGAACTACACCACTCATGATCTTGAGTTAGGTGCAGTAGTCTTTGCTCTCAAAATCTGGAGACACTACCTTTACGGTACAAAGTGTGTGGTGTTTACTGACCACAAGAGTCTCCAGCATATCTTTAATCAGAAAGAACTAAATGTGACAACCCGCACTTTCAATGTTAGTACTTTGTGATTCCTTGATTGCTAGCTTGCATGGTTACATTTTATGTCTCACTACATACTGACTGAATGCATGTTATGTTAATTTAATAAGTGTAAGTTGTTCGACTGTTCGTTAAGCTAATTGTACACTAAACCTTTATGTGCGGTACTCGACTAGTGGACGTGAAAATCCTTAATAGTATGCTTATAGGATATTTTGAACCCGTTCCTTTGCACGAGATTATGTAACCTAGTCCATTTGAACACCTTGTAATATGTGACCAATGTGATTATGTGTTATCAAGCAATACGTCCACACCATTTAATAGGGCCGCATCCCATCTCCTACTCTTTGGCCGAGTGCACTACCATCGGCCCAAAGACTCTCTATTGTTAAGCCTTGGCCCGCAACTTAATACAAGCCCATTAGGGAGCCGATATGCTTCCTTGTACGTATAAGTTCTTGGTATAGATATGAACCCTCATATCTTGCAAACCATAACAAACCCTAAGCACCCACTTTCGTCCCTTGCATATTCGACGGCAACTGTAACCCCCCTCTCTTGAGGATCGGAGCAATTTTCCACACTTTTCATCTCGGTTAGTACATGATTTATATTGCTAGAATTCATTATTTGCTAACTTGGATTGCATGATGCTATAATGGTTGGGTTGATTTGTTAATTGTTAGTGCATAGGATCTGCATGAGGTAATGATCGATGTTGATGGAGTGATAAGATCATACATGGGAATTGTCATGTGATGTCAGAATCCATTGTGTGAATTGTATTTAATCAATTAAGGCTGCTTCTATGTGGGTGGCGCATAGGCTATACATATGCGCCCCAACATGCATGTTAATTGTATGTATGTGTTTCATTATGTAGACTACTGTTTACCATTCATGCAATTCAGTCACACAAACCCACAATTGGTCGCACATTGGGGCATGAGCCATGCAAGGAATTAATCACATGAAACTATTAAATCGAGATATGTAGTAATGAATCATAGTCAAAAATTCAATTTTATTGGACCAAACCACTTTCACATGAGCCGACAATAATATGCAATGATTATTGTGCTTTTCAAAAATCAACACATGCAATTCAGATTTAATGATAGGACCGAGATCAATTAGAGGATGTTGACTAAATCATGTTGAAATTGGTGTTAATAATATTTGATGTTTACAAGTAACGTGGAGATGTAATTGATATTACACCACACGTTATGTATGGATTCTAAATTGTGGGCCGTATACACACATGAAACTGGGCTGCCCAGACATTGGGCCGGGATACGCTGTTGGGGCCGCACCTTAAAACATCGGCCCAACTGAGTTCACGAGGAGAATGGGCTGTACAACCTTAGTGGGGTTGTGGTACGTTAATGGGCCACACATAGTTAAGCTAATTTTAGTTTTTGGGCTCATGCAGTGGGTTGGATACCCTTGGTTCGGGTTATATGTTATAGGATCGCACCAAGGGAAAATGCGTGATCTGAATGTGTTAGTCTATGTGTGAATGGAACATGATTAATCTGTTGGATAATATGATAGAAACAAACGGGTTTGTTGTGTGTGATCAATGTGAAATGTGTACACTTGACTATATTTGTTAGAATATGTTAAGATGTGTGACTGATTTCTCATACCCAAACTGATTGTTGTATGATAACCACATTAGGATTGGTTGATTTAGTTGGATCACAAGTAACTAATTCTTACCGAGTAAACCAAGGTGAGTTCACACTCCTAAGGCATGGGTTTCCCGGTGGGCTGGGAATGGGATTGAATAACTACTCGTACTATCATTACTATTAAACTACTTACTACTGTCCTCGGATTGAAGGGCACGTACGTAAAACCTACGTACACTAATACTTACTACTGTCCTCGGATTGAAGGGCACGTACGTAAAACCTACGTACACTCATACTCGCTACGGTCCTTGGATCAAGAAGGGCACGTACATACACGACTAGTCTAGTAACATACAACATGGGAAGCCCCCACTATTCATCGCAAACATGTTCGGGGAACCGCGATACGGATTAATACGATACACATGGGAAGCCCCCACTAATCATCGCAAACATGTTTGGGAAACCGCGATGCGATCGTTGTGGGACATGGTCAGTGGGTGCCATGTTAGAACATTACATTATTTCGAACTTAATACTTATGTTGGGTTTTAAACATATGCTTCCGCTAAACAATTAACTATGCTTTTGTTTTGATCACCTTTCATATTGTGTGGTTGAATTTTATTTATTACTTACAATGTTCAATATGATTGGTGGCTGGATCCTGGTCAGTCATGACTCCCAAGCGGTGATACTCCGCATGTGGATTTTGGGAGTGTGACACTAAACATGAGGCAACGACGTTGGGTTGAACTCCTAAACGACTACGATTGCGAAATTCGCTACCATCCTGGTAAGGCGAATGTCGTGGCTGACGCATTGAGTCGTAAGGAACGTGTCAAGCTTCATTGTGTCCAGGTTCAATCTGACATTCAATCCCGCATAATTCAGGCTCAACATACTTGTGTTACACAAGACTTGATGGGTAAAGAATTACCGTGTCATACAAATCCTGAGCTTGAACTGAGAGACTTTGGAATATTCTATTACATGGGCCGTTTGTGGGTCCCAAGTATAGATTATCTTCACACCTTGCTTATGGATGAAGCTCATAAGTCTCGTTATTCTATTCATCCTGGTGCAGACAAAATGTATAAGGATCTTCGAACCCAGTATTGGTGGCCGGGTATGAAGAAGGACATTGCCTTATATGTTTCCAAATGCCTTACTTGCCTTAAGGTTAAGGCAGAACATCAACATCCCTCTGGATTATTGGAGCAACCAGAGATTCCGGTTTGGAAATGGGAAAACATCGCAATGGATCTCATTACCAAGCTACCACGCACTAAAAAAGGTCATGAGGCCATTTGGGTTGTTGTTGATCGTCTTACAAAGTCAGCGCATTTCTTGCCGATCCGCGAGGATTTATCTGCTGACAAGCTTGCCAAGTTATATGTTGATGAGATTGTATCTGGACATGGTGTTCCTTTGAACATTATATCTGACAGAGATACTCGATTCTCGTCTTGCTTTTGGAGAACCATGCAATCTGCCATGGGAACCCAACTTAATTTGAGCACAGCATACCATCCGCAGACAGATGGTCAATCTGAGAGAACAATCCAGACACTGGAGGATATGCTTAGAGCATGTGTGATTGACTTTGGTGGTAGTTGGGATTCGCATCTACCGTTGATCGAATTCTCCTACAACAATAGCTATCACACGAGCATCAAAATGGCTCCTTTCGAAGCTTTATACGGTCGAAAATGTCGTTCACCGGTCTGCTGGAATGAGATAGGTGAAGCTCAGCTTACTGGACCTGAACTCATTCTAGAGACTACAGATAAGGTCAAGAAGATTCGTGACAACCTTCAGACAGCTAGAAGCCGTCAAAAGAGTTATGCGGATCAAGGACGCAAGCCCTTAGAATTTCAAATCGGTGATCACGTCCTACTCAAGGTATCCCCTTGGAAAGGTGTGATTAGATTTGGAAAGAAAGGAAAACTTGCACCACGTTATGTTGGACCATTCAAGATCGTTGAAAGAGTCGGAAAAGTAGCCTACAGACTTGAGCTACCTCCTGAACTTGGAAATGTTCATCCGACATTCCACGTGTCCAATCTCAAAAAGTGTTTAGCTGATGAGAACCTCCACATACCACTTGATGTAATTCGTATTGATAAAACGATGCACTTCGTTGAGAAACCTGTGGAGATAGTGGACCGTACATTTAGACAATTGAAGAACAAATGGATTCGTTTAGTCAAGGTTCGCTGGGAATCCAAACGTGGCCCAGAGTTTACTTGGGAACGTGAGGACCAGATGAAGACGAAATATCCGCAATTGTTCTCACAAGTTTCCTCTAAATAAATTTCGGGACGAAATTTCCTAAAGCAGGGGAGACTGTGACATATGTGCTTGTCTATCATTGTACAGACTCTGAACAATACAATATTAATAAAACAGTGTGTTTTGATCCCAATGTTTGTATTTATGTTTGATTTTATGCACATGTTGATTTTTGATCGATTTTGAAATCTATATCACTTTCTGGAAAGTTATACGCAAACTGATGCGTAAACGTAATCAGTTTAACGCGACAAACACTCCGGAACAGCAACATAAACTTAACATACCTTAAATAACCTTTACATAACTTAGAAATAAGTTTTAAAGGGTTTGGTATGGCAAAAACAAGTTTATTCGCTCACAGGGACTATTTGCGTCAAACTGCAAAAGTCTATCGTTCCGTAAGTCAACGTACAGTCCAGAACTTGATCATAAGCTAAACATACCATAAATAACCTAAACATAGCTTAGAAATAAGCTTTGAGTGGTTCGGTGTGCGAAAACATGCTTATTTGATCTTACAGGGACTAAAAGTGTCAAAAACGGCGTAAGTTTGCATTTTCGCGCATATCTTATGTTCTGACCACATCTGGACATCCAAAATTTTTGTACACACTAAAATATTTTTATTTTAGTGATCTCCATGCAAAAATACCGTTCGTCGCTTAATTTGGTTCGTTTTCGCGTCCGTTTGAGTTTCGTCGTAATTTAACGAACAACGCGACCGTACGACAAAACGAGCCGACAACCGAGAGTTTTCCAAGCATATTTTGAGTCCTCTAAACTTTATTGACCTTGTAGAGCCTTGAAAATGGCTTAACGAGGGTCAAAAGGGCCTGAAATGGACTCAAACAAGTGCAGGGACCTGTTCTGTAATTTAACAAAACTGTTGCTGAACTGGGGAGCCCAGGCGGGCCGCGTGACCCCCTCCCCATTGTTTACGTGGGCCATGTCAGTGTGCCCAGTGATAGAAAGTTGTTTTCAGCATTCTGTTCAATGTCCAGGGGCTGTTTATGCAAATTTTTGGTGTGTTGAGCAAGTTTGTGTGATCACCAAGGCTTCTAATCAGTTCATAACACATGGATGGCTAGGATCTTATGCTTGTTGGCCACACAAACAAGTGAAATGATCTTATGAAGTTGCAACAACTATAAATAGCCATCCATTTCTCATTTGTTTGTTGCTCATTCCTCATTTTCTCCTCTCTTATCTGCTTTGGAGCTCTCTCAACTGATTTGGGACTTGTCTTCTTTGTAGAAAAGATAGCAAGGACTTTAGTGAGCATTCTTTCATTCTTTTTATTGCTTACTAGTTTAAAAAGTCAAACAGTGTTTGACTTTCAATTTGACCAGTCAATTAGTCAAGTCAAAGTTCAATTGAACTTTGCAATGTGATTGTAATCACAATGGTTATAATCCTTAGTGATTATACCTACTGATTACCACATTAACTAGGCGTAGTGACGAGTCAAAGTTTCGGTCAAAATGCGTTTTAGCACGCATTTTGCAACGGAACTATTTTCGGGTATCAAAACCCATTGTTTTGATACCAAATCAGTAGGTTAAACATGTTTTGACATGTTTAACTCGTCACTAATAGTTTGGTGCTTGTTTAGGGTCGTTAGTTAAGCGGTCTAAACAACCGCTTAGATTTCAAACCCGACCCGTTTGGTCGATCATTAGGATCCGACCAAGCTTACTTAGTGATCATAGTTACATAGGGAATAACCCCTGAGGTTATACCTTATGGTCACCTAGGATTGGTTAGTCATTTGCTAGTTAGCTTGTATGCCCATAGTAAATGACCAAAACGCCCTTTTGAAGCATAAATCCGTATTTTTGACTATGTGAACATATTTTTGACATATAATCTGATTTAGTAACATGTTTAGGCATAATTGGGCATGTAAGACTTGGCATAGCACATAGTTAACCAACCGAACATAGTTTTACGCTAACGACGCATTATAGTAGCTTATACTACCATAATGGGTCGAAACGGGTCAAAAGCACTTAGGTAGACTTTCAAATCAGAATGTAAGGTCTAATAAATCATACCATATGAGTTTACATACTCATTTGATTTATAGAACCTCATTCTATCCTATCTCCCGATTTAGGAGCCGATTATTAACATAGTTACCTATACTAGGTGCCAGTTGATTCCGTGATACTTGGAGCTTTTATTGGTCTTATTCTCAAGACTAATAAGCAATCCCAAGTGAGTACATAGTTCCCCTCTTTTACCGTTTTCAAATACTTTGGGGTGATTCACATGTACATACTTGTTACTTTCTTGTTTTACATGTTTTTGTGACATAAACATGCTAGTTTCACTTAGTACATATTTAGTACATGCTTTCACTGTGTTTTGCTATGTATGTTAAGCATGCTAGCACATTGTTTTATTACACGTTTGTTACATATGTTTACTTAGCATATGTACGCATTGTTTTACATGACATTTCTACTAGGCATGTTTACTTAGCATACCTAGTACATGATTTTCATAGAATGCTTACATTGGTTATGACATTTGGTATGTTTAATCGGGACAATAATACATTCATTAACATTAGCTACGCCGCTCGGTAGTATGTAATGGTACCATAGGAATTGACAACCGTTTCCGACTTCCTAGGTTTGTTTGGAAGTTGGAAATGACAGAATCCGACTACATAACTTAGATGAACCTTTAATTTGTTTAAAGGTTTGTCACCACAGTCGCAAGGCTTGAATGTATGCGATTAACATTACTGCATAAATGTTTGTAATCATAAAGCATTGTTTCTGCAAAACATGACATTTGAATTAAACTTAGGTTTACTCAAAAACATTGTTTTGTACATTTTTCCTACGGGGTTGAGTAGATTCTTTTATTCACCGTACATGACATATGTTCACATTGGCATTTTTACATAGTCTAAGTAGATGATTTCCTACTTGCTATGCATTCCATTGGTTATACATAATATATGTTACACATGACATTAAACATGGTTTATGCATAAACATTTTGACTTTAAACATGACATTTTGTTGGGTAATGATAAGTGACTTATGTAACGAGGCTATGTGTTATACGATAAAAGCATGGTGGATACGCCGCTGGTACTTCCTATATATAAGTGCTTTTATTGTATTATACATTCTTGCGTTTCCTAAGCCGCTTGACAAAAGACACGAAACATTTTTACAAGGACACGACATTTTTATACAAAGTACATATTTTATACAATTCACTTTTACTTGGTTATTTATTTAACCATGCATAATTCTTTTATATCATTTGATTTTCATATCGATTTTCACATGATTTTAAAAAAGAAAACATTTTACAAGGTTCATGACTATTTTTGTTAAAAAGTTCTTTTAAACTACAAGTCATGAATCCTGCATAAACAAAACCTATGTATCTCACAGGCATTTTTATGCTGACGTACCTATTTTTACATGTGTTTCAGGTGCTGATGCATGATGATGTTTGTGCTTCACTTAGGCAGACTCGGGCCTTAGTGACTTAAAAGACAATTATTATGCTATGTTTTATTTAATTTCCAAGACAATGTAAACTTTAAATTCAATAATACATAACTTTAATCACCATGGTTGTTAAAACAATGATTCTGTTACAACACTCCCCGACGTTTTCCGCCATGTTTTGTTGTTTTACGTGGTCGGGGTGTGACACATATAAAGTTTTCACAATTTAAACGAGTAAACGATTTGGAAACGATTTGGAAACGATGTTAAACGATTTGGGTAAATGATTGGTTTTTTTTTTTTGCTAGTGTTTAGATAACGGGACGGGGGTAATGTGGTGAAAACATGGTAGATACGCCGCTGGTACTTCTTATATATAAGTGTTTTCAACATATTACATACCGTGGCGTTATTTAGTTCACTTGGGTAAACGATATTGAAACGATGTCACTCAACGATGTTTTCGAAATAATATACGAGTTTTATTAACGAGTTTATACGAGACGTGTTACAAGATGGTTTTCTAAAACAAAAAGCTTTTGGGTTAAGAATCATGGCTACGAAATTTTATAAATTATAACCATCTTGATTTGAGTTGGTTAATCATGTTGCAATATCATACACTTTTAAAAACAAGGTTTTCGAGGTATTGCAATATAAGTAAACAAGCCATGATTCCGATACTCTTATAAAACCTATGTACTCGCCAGCATTTCTTTGCTGACTTTGTTTTTACATATGTTTCAGGTGTTGTTGCTTGATTGACGTTCTAGGATGCATGCGTCACAAAGGATCTGGACAAGGCGTTAGTGACATAAAACAATGATAGTCGATATAAACCTTGTTTGTTATGTGTTAAAACAATGTTAATGTTTAATATTATCAATAAAACGAAACACTTTTTGTATCCATGGTTATGAAACGATAATTCTGTTACAACACTCCCCGACGTTTCCGCCACGCTTTGTTGTTTTACGTGGTCGGGGTGTGACACCACAATTTGGTCAACACAAAGTTCGTTTGAACTTTGTAACGTGAGCATAATCACGATGGTTATAATCCCTTGTGACTATACCTACTGATTACCACATCGATTAGTCGAAGTGACGAGTCAAAGTTTCAGTCAAAATACTTAAAAGACAATTATTATGTTATGTTTTATTTAATTTCCAAGACAATGTAAACTTTAAATTCAATAATACATAACTTTAATCACCATGGTTGTTGAAACAATGATTCTGTTACAACACTCCCCGACGTTTTCCGCCACGTTTTGTTGTTTTACGTGGTCGGGGTGTGACAGAAGAGTTGGTATCAGAGCCAATGGTTAATGGGAATTAGGTTATTAGTAATGCTTTGACCTAGACTATAACTTTAGGACCCTAACACAAGTTTACTTGTGTTTAGATTTTAAAACAAAACCGTCACCTATCCTTAGGTGATAACCACAACGAGAACACAATTTTCGAATCCGCTTTGAAAAACTAATCATCCGTTCTAGGATGATTGATTACTAGGTTTTGAACCCTCTGTTGTAAGGTTTTGAACCCTTCCAATTTGACTCATTTTTTTTTTTTTTTTTGCTTGGTGCCTTCTGAGTTTTCAAAATCTCGTCAAAGTTTGGGTCTAAATAATGTGAACACGTGCAAACTGGAAGAGTGAGTTCCTGTACTCTGAGTTTTCTGTCTAAGGCTAGAGTGTTCGTACAAATCCACATAATCGGACCAGTCACTCTTACCTGGGAACTCTTGGGGTGAGTGTCCACTTATAGGCGAGCGTGTCTTCGGCGATAAATTATTTTTGATCCATTTACTTTGATTAGTCTATGCGTGTTGTTTGTTTGTTCGAGGTAACGAACAAATGATCGCCTCTCTTATCGATACCTCTTTTGCTTTTCAACCTCACCCGTTTCCTCTGTTTCCTTTTTAGACAATGCCTCCTCGACGTGAAGCACAATCTTTCACTATTGAAGAAATCGCAGCCCTGGTCTCTCAGCAAGTGGTTGTTATGCTTCCCAGTGTTGTGACCCAAGTCCACGAGATATACAACAACAATAATAACAACAATAATGCACCGTGTAATTTCAAGAAATTCAATTCTGCGAAGCCGCTTAAATTTTCTGGGTCGCAAGGAGCAACTGCGCTCCTGCAGTGGTTTGAGAGTATCGAGAGCACATTCAGACATGTGCAGTGTCCGAATGCGCGTAAGGTTGAATTTGCTTCGAGCGTGTTTGAGAAGCGAGCGCTTACCTGGTGGAATGGTATTATGCGCGACAGGGGTGCCGAAGTGGCGTTGGCACAAACATGGGAAGAGCTTCAGGCTCTCATGATGAAGGAGTTTTGTCCCCGTCATGAAGTTCGGGCTTTGGAGCGAGAGTTTGACGATTTAAAGCAAGATGGGGCTGAACACCGTGCGTACATGAATCGTTTTTAGGAACTCAGTCTATTGTGTCCCACCATGGTTACCCCTCTGGAGAAAGCAATCGAGAGATATATCGATGGTCTACCCGATTCTATTCTGGAGATTGTGACCGGTGTTAATCCTACTACCCTTCGTCAAGCAATCGAATTGTCTGCTACCCTGACTAAGACTCAAGTCAGGAAGGGTAAACTCACCCGCAAGGGTGATAAAAAGAAGGCGACTGATTCAGAGAAGGGCAAGAAAAAGGATAAGGGTAAGGAAGGTGAGTCGTCGAAGAAATCGAGGAAGCGAAAGGGTGCCCAGAATTTTGCTGTTATAGCACAGACTGCTCAGAACCCGCAGAACCCACCGGCTCAGCCACCTGCAAAGAAGGCATATGCTGGTACCGCACCTCATTGTGCTCGTTGCAATGGTCATCACGTTGTACAACAAGCTTGCAAGCAATGCACGACGTGTAGTAAACTTGGGCATTTGGCCAATGTTTGTCGTTTGGGACAGAATCAGGTTGCTCAGTTTCCAGCTCCGATACAAGGGAATGCTGCAAGATTCCCACCGGGTTCATGTTTTAATTGTGGAGAGTATGGTCACTTCCGCAACAACTGTCCGAGACTGGTGAATGCAAACGCGAATGCCAACGCGAACCCGAATGCGAACGTCAACGTTAATGTGAATCCCGCTCGTGGGCGAGCGTACAATTTGAATGCAAACGAAGCGAGGGCCGACAATGAAGTGGTTAACAGTACGTTTCTTGTTAACAATCGACCTGCATCTATTCTTTTTGATTCTGGTGCCGATAGAAGTTTTGTTTCTTTGTCTTTTGAGCCTTTACTTGCGATACCTAGAACCAAACTGAGGAAACCCTTATCTGTCGAAGTTGCTACTGGTAAACCTCTAGTTCTCAATTCTGTTATTCGTGATTGTCAGTTGAACCTTGATAACCATCTTTTTCCTATTGACCTCACACCGATGCAACTTGGGAGTTTCGATATTATCGTTGGAATGGATTGGTTAACCAAACACCACGCTGAGGTGGTTTGTTTCGATAAGATTGTTCGTATTCCTTTGTCTTCTGGCGATGTTCTGGAAATTCGTGGAGAGAAGCCATCTGGTGGTTTGAAGCTTATGTCGTGTTTGGAAGCCCAAAGGTATTTACGAAAAGGATATGTTGCTTTTCTGGCACATGTCACCGAGGAGAAAAGCAAGAGCAAGAGTATTCAGGATATTTCGATTGTTCGGGATTATCCGGAGGTGTTTCCTGATGAACTGCCTGGTTTGCCTCCAGTTCGTCAAGTCGAGTTTCATATTGATCTTGTACCCAATGCCAACCCGATTGCAAAAGCACCTTATCGTCTTGCACCATTGGAGATGCAAGAGTTATCGAAACATCTTCAAGAGTTATCTGATAAAGGATTCATCCGACCGAGCTTTTCACCTTGGGGAGCTCCTGTCCTCTTCGTGAAAAATAAAGATGGATCTTTTCGAATGTGTATCGATTATCGTGAGCTTAATAAGCTCACCATCAAGAATCGATATCCCCTACCTCAGATTGATGATCTCTTCGACCAGCTGCAGGGTGCTTCATGCTTTTCCAAGATCGATCTGCGTTCTGGGTATCATCAACTTCGTGTTCTCGAAGAAGATATTCCCAAAACTGCTTTCCGCACAAGATATGGGCATTACGAGTTCACTGTCATGCCTTTTGGTTTGACAAATGCTCCAGCAATCTTTATGGACTTAATGAATAGGGTCTGCAAACCTTATTTGGACAAGTTCATTATTGTGTTCATCGACGATATTCTCATTTACTCAAAATCTCGAGCTGAGCACGAGCAACACCTTCGCTTAACATTGGAACTCCTGAAGAAGGAACAACTTTTTGCTAAATTCTCCAAGTGTGAATTCTGGCTTAAAGAAGTTCAATTCTTGGGTCATATAGTCAATGAGCAGGGTATTCATGTGGATCCATCCAAGATTGCAGCTATTAAGGACTGGAATACACCGACGACGCCTACAGAGATTCGATCTTTTCTTGGTCTTGCTGGTTATTATCGTTGATTCATTTCAAATTTCTCAAAGATTGCGGTTCCACTCACTGCTTTGACTCAGAAGAATAAGCCTTTCGAGTGGGGACCCAAGCAAGAAGAAGCGTTCCAAACGCTGAAGCAGAAGTTATGTAATGCTCCTGTTCTATCTCTGCCCGAGGGAAGCGATGATTTCGTTGTCTATTGCGATGCGTCCAACTTAGGCCTTGGTTGCGTCCTTATGCAATGAGGTAAGGTTATTGCATATGCATCTAGACAGCTGAAAGTTCACGAGAAGAACTACACAACCCACGATCTTGAGTTAGGAGCTGTGGTTTTCGCGCTTAAAATCTGGAGACACTACCTCTATGGAACGAAGTGTGTGGTTTTCACAGACCACAAAAGTCTCCAGCATATTCTTAATCAGAAAGAGCTGAACATGAGGCAACGACGTTGGGTTGAACTCTTAAACGATTATGACTACGAGATTCGCTACCACCCTGGTAAGGCGAATGTTGTAGCCGATGCGCTTAGTCGAAAGGAGCGAGTCAAGCTTCATTCTATTCGAACTCTATCTGATCTTCAATCTCGTGTCCTTCAAGCTCAGCAATTTTGTGTTTCACAAAATTTGATAGGTAAGGAATTACCACGTCAACTTGAGCTTAAACTCGAAGCGAAAGACGATGGTTTGCTCTATTTTATGGATCGATTGTGGATTCAGAAACAAGACGATCTTCGCACCTTCGTAATGGACGAATCTCATAAGTCTCGATATTCTATCCATCCTGGTGCTGACAAAATGTACAAGGATCTTCGTACTCAATGCTGGTAGCCTGGTATGAAGAAGGATGTTGCCTTGTATGTATCGAAATGCCTAACTTGTCTCAAAGTCAAGGCCGAACATCAACGACCTTCTGGCTTGCTTGTACAACCAGAGATACCGGTTTAGAAGTGGGAGAACATTGCGATGGATCTCATCACTAAGTTACCGCGTACGTCTAAAGGTCATGATGCTATCTGGGTTATTATCGATCGATTAACGAAATCAGCTCATTTCATTCCAATTCGCGAGGACCTATCTGCTGATAAACTTGCAAAGATTTATGTTGATGAGATTGTGACACGACATGGTATGCCCTTGGATATCATCTCTGATCGTGATGCTCGATTTTCATCTCATTTCTGGAAGGCCATGCAATCTGCTTTGGGAACCTAACTGAATCTAAGCACTGCTTATCATCCCCAAACAGATGGCCAATCTGAGAGAACGATTCAAACTTTGGAGGATATGCTTAGAGCATGCGTGATCGACTTTGGTGGTAATTGGGATTCTCATCTTCCACTGATCGAGTTCTCTTACAACAATAGTCATCATGCTAGCATTAATATGGCGCCATTCGAAGCTCTCTACGGTCGAAAATGTCGTTCACCTGTCTGTTGGAACGAGACCGGTGAAGCTCAGCTTACTGGACCTGAGCTCGTTCTGGAAACAACAGACAAAATCAAGAAAATCCGCGATAATCTTGTGACAGCTCGAAACCGTCAAAAGAGGTATGCGAATTTGCGACGCAAGCCCTTAGAATTTCAAATCGGAGATCGTGTCCTACTCAAGGTGTCACCTTGGAAGGGAGTGGTGAGATTTGGAAAGAAAGGAAAACTTGCACCTCGATATGTGGGACCATTTAAGATTGTGGAAAGAATTGGGAAGGTTGCCTATGGACTAGAGCTACCTCCAGAGCTTGGAAATATTCATCCGACTTTTCACGTGTCCAATCTGTGAAAGTTTTTAGCTGATGCTGATCTACACATTCCTCTCGACGAGATTCGAATTGATGAAACGATGTACTTTGTCGAGAAACCTGTGGAGATAGTGGAACGTACATACAAACAGTTGAAGAACAAACGGATTCATTTGGTTAAAGTTTGCTGGGAATCCAAACGTGGCCCAGAGTTTACTTGGGAACGTGAGGACCAGATGAAGGCGAAATATCCGCATTTGTTTTCCCAAGTTTCCTCTAAATAAAATTTCGGGACGAAATTTCCTGAAGTAGGGGAGACTGTGACAACTGTGCTCTGTAATCGATGTACGATGTAAAACAATGATGATTATTAATGAAACAATGTGCTTTGGTGTTATTATATGTGTTTTGGTGTTTCTATGTGTGTATTTGTGTTTGGTGATTTTTCAATTCGATTCGATTCCGATTGCAAGCTTTAAATCGCGTTCTGGAAGGTTATACGCAAACTGGTGCGTAAACGCAGTCAGTATAATGCGACAAACACTCTGGAATAGTGACATAGGCTTAACATACCTTAAATAACCTCCACATAACTTAGAAATAAGTTTTGAATGGTTTGGTGTGTCGAAATCAACTTTGTTCGATCGCAGGGACTATTTGTGTCAAACTGCGAAACTATGCCAATTTGTATAGTAACGAACATTCCAGAACTTGATCATAAGTTAAACAACCCTAAATAACCTTTACATAGCTTATAAATAGGCTTTGAGGGGTTCGGTGTGCTAAAATAAACTTTATGCTCATTCAGGGACTAAAAGCGTCAAAAAGTGCACAAGTTTGCATTTTCGCGCATATCTTACGTTCTGAATATATCCGGACATCCAAAAATTTATGAAAGCATTAAAATATTTTATTTTAGTGTTTGGCATAAGAAAATTCCGTTCGTCGCTTAATTTGGATCGTTTTTGCGTTCGTTACGACTTCCGTCGTAATTAACCGAACAACGCAACCGTACGGCCAAACGAACCGACATCCGAGATAATTTTGAGCATGTTTCATGTTCCCTATGCTTTAACATCCTTGTGAGGCTTAAAAATGGGCTTGACGGGTGTTAGAAGTGCCAAAACACGACCATACGCGCGCAGGGACCAAAACTGCCAAAACTGAAACTTGCTGGTCTGCAAGGTCCTAACGGACCGTAAGAGGAGGACCATACGGTCCGTAAGCATGTCCCAGAACATTAGAAGCTGTTTCCAGCCTGTTTCCAGCTGTTACACTCACAAAACCCAATTGCACATGTCATTTCCTGATGATGGGGGGCCATTTTGATGCACATGGGGTTGTAAACAAGTGTAGGGGTGAGATTGAAGCACGATTTACGATAAACGATCTTAACGGTTCAAGGAAATCTATAAATACCCCATGATCTCAACCCGAAAAACCCACACCTTTGAAATCCGAATTTGTTCTCTAAGTTGATGTGTTTAACACTTCATACCTGAGAATATTCGGATTCAAAACTTCCATTCTTGGACCCGTTGTAAGTGTTCTTTCGTTCTTTTCATTCGTTTTAGCGTTAAAGTCAAACTGCGTTTGACTTTCTGCATTGACCAGTTTATGGTCAATGTGAAGTTCGTTTGAACTTCATAACATGAGCGTAATCACGATGGTTATAGTCCCTTGTGACTATACCTACTGATTACCACGTTATCTAGGCTCAGTGACGAGTCGTAGTTTCGGCCAAAATGCGCCTTTACGCGTATTTTGTAACCAAACTACTTGTGGGTATCAAAACCGTTTGTTTTGATACCAAACCTATTTTCAAACCTTGTTAAACATGTTCTAACATGTTTAGCTCGTCACTTTTAATTTTGTGCTTGTCTAGGGTCTAAAAGTAAGGATCTAAACAATCGCTTATACTTTCGAACCCGACCCGTTTGGGCGATCATTAGGATCCGACCAAACACACTAGGTGACCATAGTATATAGGGAATAACCTTCCAAGGTTATACCTTATGGTCGCTTCGTTTAAGTAGTTTTATGATAGGTAGTTTATATGCCTTAGGTAAATTACCAAAAAATGCCCTTTTACGCCAAAATTCATTTTAAGCATATGTAACATAACCTTTGGTATCTAAACTGATTAGACAACAATATTAAACATGTTGAGGCATATTTTACTTATCATAGGATTAGTTAGGCGTTCCGAACGCGTTTCACACGAACGACGCGTTAAAGTAGCATAAGCTACCTTAATGAGTCGCGATGGGTCGAAAGCACTTAGGTTAGGTTTCATTTAGGATGTATGCCTTGTTAAACCATATCACATGAGTTCCGACACTCATTTGGTTTACAAGACCTCATTCTGTCCGATCTTCCGATTTAGGCATCTATTGTTTGACTAGTGATTCAATTACTAGGTGCTGCTTGATTTCTCTGGGTTACTCGAGTTTGTTGAAGTACTATTGATTGAGGATACTTTGCACTACATGTGAGTACATAGTTCCCCTATTTTACAACTTTCAATTGTTTTGGGGTGATTCATATGTACAAAATATTTTCAAGGTTTAAACGATGATTTCAAAAACGAATAGAACGATTTATACTAAACTAATAATGATTTCGATAATGTGAACGAACTTGTTGGTTGTAGTTACATAACGAATGACATTCATTAATTTTGGCCGAACCGACCAGTATTAGGTTATGGTACCATAGGATTTGACATATCCCGTTATTGCACTATACCCATGGTTATGTGTGGGTGTTGTGGGTAACGACTGAATCTGTAATTATTAACTTACCCTTTAGAGGTTTGTTAATACGAGAAGCGAGGAACGAGGTAGTCGAGTCACGAAGGTTTAAATGTTATTAACGAGACGTCCATATAAAGTTTTCACAATTAAAATGAGGATGATTTAAACGAGTAAACGATTTGGAAACGATGTTAAACGATTTGGGTAAACGATTGGTTTTTTTTGCTAGTGTTTAGATAACGGGACGGGGGTAATGTGGTGAAAACATGGTAGATACACCGCTGGTACTTCTTATATATAAGTGTTTTCAACATATTACATACCGTGGCGTTATTTAGTTCACTTGGGTAAATGATATTGAAACGATGTCACTCAACGATGTTTTCGAAATAATATACGAGTTTTATTAACGAGTTTATACGAGACGTGTTACAAGATGGTTTTCTAAAACAAAAAGCTTTTGGGTTAAGAATCATGGCTACGAAATTTTATAAATTATAACCATCTTGATTTGAGTTGGTTAATCATGTTGCAATATTATACACTTTTAAAAACAAGGTTTTTGAGGTATTGCAATATAAGTAAACAAGCCATGATTCCGATACTCTTATAAAACCTATGTACTCGCCAGCATTTCTTTGCTGACTTTGTTTTTACATATGTTTCAGGTGTTGTTGCTTGATTGACGTTCTAGGATGCATGCGTCACATAGGATCTGGACAAGGCCTTAGTGACATAAAACAAGGACAGTCGATATAAAACTTGTTTGTTATGTGTTAAAACAATGTTAATGTTTAATATTATCAATAAAACGAAACACTTTTTTGTATCCATGGTTATGAAACGATAATTCTGTTACAACACTCCCCGACGTTTCAGCCACGCTTTGTTGTTTTACGTGGTCGGGGTGTGACACCACAATTTGGTCAACACAAAGTTCGTTTGAACTTTGTAACGTGAGCATAATCACGATGGTTATAATCCCTTGTGACTATACCTACTGATTACCACATCGATTAGTCGAAGTGACGAGTCAAAGTTTCAGTCAAAATGCGTATTTATGCGTATTTTGCAACGAAGCGATTTTTGGGTATCAAAACACTTTGTTTTGATATCAAACCTGTTTTCTAACTTAGTTAAACATGTTTAACTCGTCACTTTTAGTCTAGTGCTTGTTTAGGGTCGTAAGTCAAGCGGTTTAAACCACCGCTTAGACTTTCGAACCCGACCCGTTTGGTCGATTGTTAGGATCCGACCAAACATATTTTGTGACCATAGTTGTATAGGGAATAACCTTCCGAGGTTATACCTTATGGTCACTTCGTTTAGTTAGTTGTATGATAGGTAGTTTATATGCCTTAGGAAAATGACCAACATGCCCTTTTGCGTATAATTTCATTTTAAGCATATGTAACACAAGTTTTGACATCTAAACTGATTATATAACATAATTAGATATGTTAAGGCATATAATACTTGTCATAAGACTAGTTAGGCGTCTCAAACGCGCATTCGCGAGAAGGACGCGTTAAAGTAGCGTAGACTACCTTAACGGGTCGTAATGGGTCGTAAGCACTTAGGATAGATTCTGATTTAGAATGTAGGCTTTGTTAAACCATATCACATGAGTTCCAATACTCATTTGGTTTACGAGACCTCATTCTACCCGATCTTCCGATTTAGGTGTCGATTCACTAACATAGTATCCATTACACTAGGAAACACTTCGACACTTGAACTTTTGATCCATTGAGCTTTGTTATACCTTTTAAAAAAGAACTATACGCAATCGCAGGCGAGTACATAGTTCCCCTCTTTTACCGTTTTCAAATGTTTTGGGGTGATTCATATGCGTAACCGATTTGTTTTCCAAATGTATAGCATATATGTGTTTACTAAGTGCTTTTATGTGTACTATTCCAATTATGCAAATATGATATTTATCCAAATCCTTAAAAGATCTACCTATCTTCATAGTTAGATTCTTATAGGATATTTGAAGTACAGTCTTAGATCTTCCTATCTTCATAGTGAGATTTTTAAGAAGTACTTTACAGGACGACGGTTATGGTTTATGTGTAGATTGTTGGTGATTTAGATAACGAAACTAGAGTAATACAATAAACACATGGTGGATACGCCGCTGGTACTTCCTATATATAAGTGTGTTTATTGTATTACCCTTCGTAGCGTTATCCCAAATCACCATTAGGATTTAAGATTGTTTTGATTCAATGTAACAGAACCCAAAATCGTTATAGCATCTATCTATCTTCATAGATTGATTCTTGTAGGATGTTTAAAGTACTAATATTGGAGTCCTCGATTGGATTCATTGTGTGCTTTAATGCGTATGTGAGTAAACAATGTAACAGAAACCGAATCCTTATAGCATCTATCTATCTTCATAGGTTGATTCTTGTAGGATGTTTAAAGTACTAATATTGGAGTCCTTGATTGGATTCATTGTGTGCTTTAATGCGTGTTTACAAGTTGATTGACAGATTGACCATTTATGTGTTTATGTGATAGTTGTGATTTAGATAAGGAAACGAGTATAATAAAATAAGAACATGGTGGATACGCCACTGGTACTTCCTATATATAAGTGCTCTTATTTTATTACTCTTGTAGAGTTATCCGAATCACTTTAGGATTTTGTGTGCAATTGATCCAATATTCGATTATCCAAATCCTTGAAGAATCTCCCATATCTTTATATGTTATATTCTTTGAAGGATGTCTAAAGTATTATTATAAATCATTGACTTGATTTATATAATACTCACACAAGTTTTGATTAATTTCAAAACTGTTATTATTAATCTTTGATTGGTTTTCTAATAATACCTTAACGAGTTTTACAATGATTTCAACGAGGTTACAATATACAATTTCAAATGGCATAAAAATTTCTTAGTAATAATCATATTGCCATATACAATACTTTTTACCACAAGTCTTCACATTCAAGATTACGTATTGCAATACTAAACTTTTGCCATTCTTTGGCTTCAAGATTCATTTTCAATCGACAACTCTTGTAGTTGTCAAAGTATTGCAATATCAAACTTTTGCCATTTATTTGGTTAACAAAACCTATGTATTCGCCGGCATTTTTATGCTGACTTTATTTTCACATATGTTTCAGGACTTGTGACTATTTAAGCAAGCAACGCATAGGACTGCATCCGGACCTTAGACTTCTTTAATCAAGAGACAATTACATGTATTCTTTGTTTGTAAAACGATGTTAATGATATTGAAACAATTTAGTACCAGTAGTTGTGAGCAATTTGTAACGTGACTCCCCGATGTTTCCGCCGCGTGTTGTTGTATTACGCGATTGGGGTGTTACAGGTTGGTATCAGAGCACTGGTTATAGGGAATTAGGTTATTAGCATACCTTAAACCTAGTCTATAACCTTCCTAGGACCCAAACATGAGTAGACTTAGGAACTCCTTCCTAAATCCTCATCCTTATTCGTGCCACAACTATTTTTTGATTTACAAATCATCTAGCCCTAGACGATTTATCCTGAACCTTAGGCCTCATGCCTTAAGTTGTTCCTCAAAATGTTTTCTCAAACGTTTTCATCAAAATATTTCGCAACATGTTTTATCTCAAACGATTTGTATCAAAAGATTTCTTAAATGTTTTCCTCAAACGTTTTTCATCGAAATCTTGGGTTTTAATAATGTGAACACATGCAATCTGGAAGGGCGGATGCCTGTACCCCGAGTTTTCTGTCTAAGGCTAGAGTGTTCGTACAAATCCGCATATTCGGACCAGTCACTCTTACCTGGGAACTCTTAGGGTGAGTGTCCACTTATAGGCTAAAGCATGTCTTCGTGAAACATTATAAAAACCTATCCATCTTGTCCATGTCAAACGATTTCTAAACGACCTTTGTAACATTACTCATTCATATTACCCTCGGAAATATGTTTGCTATTCACGACAATCGAAACAACTTTCCTATCATAATACTATTTCATCATATTACCTTCGGTGATATGTTGATTCGAGACGACTGAAATGAATTTCATTTCATTTCACGACACTATGAGATCCTATTTTCATTTTCGAAACACTACCTTTGTCTTTTAAAATTTCAATTTTTTACCATTTGAAAATAGCATATCAACTATGCTTTGGTAGTATATCAAAATATACTTTAGTTTGTGAAATAACAGAATCGGTAGTATATCAAACTATAATTTAGTAAACAGTATCACGTTGGTAGTATATCGAAATATACCTAGACCGTGATTTGGTAGTATATCAAACTATACTTTAGTAAACAATAGCATATCAAGCTATGCTTTAGCAAAACAGTATCACGTTGGTAGTATATCGAAATATACCATATATCGCGATTTGGTAATGCATTCAAACCTTAGTGCATCAAACTACACCTTGGAGACTATAGAAATACCACAAAGGCAATTCTATTTGGTTAAAACTTTGGTTTCTGACATTCCATACAACACGAATGGGATGTCTAGTCCTATAGCGCTATATATCGTACTACCAATCGGCTTGATCATTGCTAATGAATGTATAAGTAACAATATGAACGATGAAATAGTTTAATAAACTTTGAAAATCAGCGTTTAAGTCATGGACAATAGTTCAATTCGTCAAAAGATAAGTACCATGCATGTGTAATCATATAGTTGAAATCATGAAAATAGTGTATCGACACATATGAATCACCCCAAAACATTAAAAACGTAAAAGAGGGGACTATATACTCACATAATCACCTTGAAAACATTTAAAAAAAGGGGGTCTATTTACTCACTTGAGATTGCAAGTATCCTTGATTAAGTGTCCTAACGAAGCTCGGGAAATCAAGGAATCAAGTGGCACCTAGTATGGAATTACTATGTTAAATAATCGGATCCTAAATCAGAAGATAGGATAGAATGAAGTTCTATAAATCAAATGAGTATTGGAACTCATATGGCATGATTTAATAGACCTAACATTCTGATTAGAAAGTTAGCCTAAGTGCTTTTGACCCGTTTTGACCCGTTACGGTAGTTTAGGCTACTATAACGTGTCGTTTGCGTAAATCTAAGGTCGGATGGTTATCTATGTCCTATGTTAAGTCCTACATGCCCAATTATGTTTATATGTGTTACTAAATCAGTTTATATCTCAAAAACTTGATCACATATGCAAAATATGAATTTATGCTCAAAAAGGGCATTTTGGTCATTTTCAATGGGCATAATAATGACTTAATGAATAACTAACCAACCTAAGTGATCATAAGGTATAACCTCAGTAGGTTATTCCCTATGCAACTATGATCACTAAATAAGTTTGGTCGGATCCTAATGATCGACCAAACGGGTCGGGTTCGAAAGTCTAAGCGATTGTCGAGACCGCTTAACTTACGACCCTAAACAAGCACTAAACTAGTAGTGACGAGTTAAACATGTTAAAACATGTTTAACTAAGTTAGAAAACTGATTTGGTATCAAAACAAAGGGTTTTGATACCCGAAAATAGTTCCGTCGCAAAATGCGCATAAATACGCATTTTGACCGAAACTTTGACTACTCCTACGCCTAGTCAACGTGGTAATCAGTAGGTATAATCACTAAGGATTATAACCATCATGATTACAATCACGTTGCAAAGTTCAATTGAACTTTGATTTAACCAATTGATGGTCAAAACCGAAAGTCAAACTGTTGGTCAAACTGTTTGACTTTCTGCTCTAAATGGCTGAAAATAAGAACTAAGCCATGAAAGAACACTTACAAGGTTCTATGGCTGAAAGATTAGACTAGAAGAACTCAGGTAGGTGGCTCCCAAGAAGGAAATCCTCCACTTAGAGTTCAAAGTATGAAATGAGCAAAGAACAAGGAAGAAATTAGGGGTATTTATAGTTGTTGAGGTGCTCTAAGATTATTACAAGTGTTTGTGTAGGCCCCAAGCATTAAATCATGGCCATACAAGTGTTTAGGACAGCTATTATTTGCTTGGAGAGGTGTTTACTTGGTGCCCACACCAAGAATTTGCATAAAAGTCCCTGGAATTCAAGTTGTAGGTCAAAAACAGACCTGCTGTGAAAAACACAGGGTCACGTGCCGCGACGGCCGATCCCCTTAGGGGTCACGTGACGCGAGGGTGTGGCTGCAGGTTTCAGAAATTGTCACTTTCAGTCCCTACACACACTATCTTGCGTATTTGACGTATTTAACCTCCTTTAAGCCATTTTCAAGGCTCTGCAAGGACGTCAAAGTATATGGGACTCAAAATATGCACGAAAATATCACGGATGTCGGTTCGTTTGGTCGTACAGTCACGTTGTTCGGTTAAATACGATGAAACTCGAACGGACGCGAAAACGATTCAAATTAAGCGACAAAGGGTATTTTTGCATTCCTATCACTAAAATAAAATATTTTAGTGATTACATAAATTTTTGGATGTCCGGATGTGGTCAGAACGTAAGATATGCGCGTAAATACAAACTTACATCGTTTTTTACGCTTTTAGTCCCTGTTGATCAAATAAGTGCATTTTTCACATACCGAACCACTCAAAGCTTATTTCTAAGCTATGTTAAGGTTATTTATGGTATGTTTAGCTTATGATCATGTTCCGGAATGTATGTTGCCATACGGAACGGCAGACTTTTGCAGTTTGAGGCAAATAGTCCTTGTGATCGAATAAACTTGTTTTTGCCATACCAAAACCTTCAAAACTTATTTCTAAGTTATGTAAAGGTTATTTAAGGTATGTTAGGCTTATGTCACTATTCCGGAGTGTTTGTCGCGTTAAACTGATTATGTTTGCGTAACAGTTTGCGTATAACTTTCCAGAAAGCAATTTAGTGCTCGAAATCGAACAAGAATTGATATGTATAAATGTCATATATATTTGTACAAATCCCGAGAATGAAACACAGAATTTCATTGGATTTGTATTTGTATGATGGCTGTAGAGGCACAGGTGTCACAGTCTCCCCTACTTTAGGAAATTTCGTCCCGAAATTTAATTTTAGAGGAAACTTGTGAAAGCAGATGTGAGTATTTCGCTTTCGGACGAATCCTCCGTTCCCTAAGTAAAACTTTGGGCTACATTTGGATTTCCAACGAATTTGTTCATGTCAGAGTGATGTCCTTGTTGCAACAAAATATGGAGTTTCGAACGACGAATAGAAGAATGTTTCCTATGAAGACTATTATAGGAAACTTGTATGTGCTCGAAATCGGAGTCGGAAAGTGTAAGATAAAATAACATTGGTCAAGGTCCAGGACTTCTAGTAACTTAAATAACGCTACGCTCGCAATGCAATAAGGAACACTTATATATAGGAAGTGTCACACCCCCAAAATCCACAAGCGGAGTATCACCGCAGAAGGCGTGACTAACCAGGATCAAGCCACCAATCATATTGAACAATATAGTAAATTAAATAAAAGTTCAACCACACAATATAATTGGTGTTCAAAAACAAGTTAACCAAATTCAAGTTAAACAGATGAAGCATAAAATGTAAAACCAAAACATAAGTCATAAGTTCATAAAGTTTAACATGGCACCCAACGGTCCATGTCTCACAACGACTCCTCCTACTCGTGCAAGCTCCATAGATACCTAACGACCTGCAAGGCATGTAACAACGAGTCAACAACAAAGTTGAGCGAGTTCGCAGTTGGTTTTCCAGTTTGAAGTTGTTTTCAAAAACCATAAGTTCATACGAAAACCAGTAGTTAATTAATTTCTTGTTTCCCAAATCATAACCAGTGGGCAGTGGGGGCTACCCCATGTTGTAAACCACTTATAGGCTGTCGTCCTTCCCAACCGAGGACGGAGGTACGTACTCTACCCAACCGAGAATACGCAGGTTAAATGTAGTCGTCCTTCCCAACCGAGAACGAAGGTACATAAGTCATCCTTCCCAACCGAGAACGAAGGTACGTACTCTACCCAACCGAGAATACGCAGGTTAAATGTAGTCGTCCTTCCCAACCGAGAACGAAGGTACATATTCTGTTAGAGGTGAATATGTAGGTTTCGTTTTAGCTTCTTAACCCATTCCCAACCCACCGGGAATCCCATGCCTTATAAAAGTGTGAACTCACCTTTGATTTGCTCGGTATGTTATGTTTCACTATCCGTTCCAAATTGGTCAACCAGATCCTAGTGTGGTTACCATTAACAGTTAGTTCGTGTACACGTGACGCATGTGTTCTTTGCATTTATCACATAGATTTCAAATAAACAAAACACATATCATAATGCAAGTCATGGCAAGTGTTCGAATCCTACTATCAATCATAATACAAGTTCATGTTACCCCATAGCACATGTCAAGTGGTTCGGTTCCCGTTCGTGTGTTCATGCAAGTTATAACCAAACATCATGCAACACAAATATTCGTATCATCACACACCGTATCATCATATAGTAAATGTTTGATTTATATAAAATCCATGTTACTAGTTCATACTTTACAAAACTCATTTTAACTAAATCAGTAATCACACTATAGTGCGGCCCAACCGAGTT
This sequence comes from Helianthus tuberosus, assembly GCA_030545235.1. Lineage (NCBI taxonomy): Eukaryota > Viridiplantae > Streptophyta > Magnoliopsida > Asterales > Asteraceae > Helianthus > Helianthus tuberosus. The sequence continues at coordinate 86,644,059 of CM060373.1, forward strand.
AACGCCCCAAACAGTTACTAGTTTCCATTAAGTGGCCCAACGAAACATGTAGCCCAGTTGATGCACCCAAACCAGTCCCCCTAATGCGCGGCCCAAATAAGAAACTATAGCACAACCTGATTGTTTGTGTTAGTTCACAATTAAGGTGGTAACAACCCATGTAAGTTTCGGCCCAATAGCTATGTTTGACCCAACGGTTAACACAAAGACTTCCTGACATGTTTTCCCAAACATCTTACCCGGCCCCTTAACCCTCGTGCGGCCCAAGTGTCATGGGTAGCCTGTTACTTGTTCGGCCCAAATATAATGTGCAGCCCCAAATCCGGTTATATGTTAATTATTCCAATTCAAAACAAAACACCCTAACTTACTGTATAACATATATTGCATATACTATGAATTGTCCATACATTTAATTCATTATCAATCTATACTAACTATGTTACACAGGATTCTTTTAATCGGCTAATAATATCCCAGCCATCTAGAGGAGTAGTTAATCTTACAAGAACAATCATAATACTTGTTTATTATCATTACAGTTTATCACAATACATTAATTATGTCACGCCATACCTATATTGAAGTATCATAACAGTGAGTCTCTCGGCTCATAACAATTTGACCGAACATAATATTCAATTAGGCATTAACCACATGTAATCATCATAACATCGAATCACTATCGGATCATTATCTTTTTAAATCAATCATACCAGCATCATGCATACAAAGTTCTATTATTACACAAGATGTATTCATGTATTGCAACCTAAACTACTCTCAATCATAAAAGCATGCATCGACCAGGAACTCATACTTCGTTCACATATAATCAAAACGATCAACAAGTTAAATAAACATAAGATAATACTAACCGAAAGAGTGTGGAGAATATAATGATGGTGATCACGATGGGGGGGAGGGTGTTCTACTGCCGTGCGTATGAGATAGGGAAGGGTGGGGTTTGTTTGAGTTTTGTGGTTTTTTTATCAACAACATATTACGTATCCCTAATTAATACATGTTTGGGGCGGTTCCCTCTTTGGCCGATAATGGGCTCAAGCCCATTTACTTGGGCTGCCAAAACTAATGATAAGGCTGCCGACATAAACTTTGGGTCGCTAGACTCGTTTGGGTTTTCTTTGGACTTCAAGAAGACGTGGCCCAAACTACTCGCGGCCCACAACGCAATTAGTTATCACATACGTTTAAGGTTAACACAAAACATTAACGTGTCAAATTCAAACAAAGCACAATGAAGGAAATAATGAGGATTTAGGATCGCTAAGTTAAACGACACTAACCTTGAAAGTTCGGGTTGTCATATCATCCCTAACTTGAAAGAAATTTCGTCTAGAAATTTAGCACGTAGTTACTGGGGAAGCTAGTTAGGTTGCGTGGTTTCTTGGTTTTCCTGGGGTGTCACAGGAAGTACCAGCGGCGTATCCACCATGCCCTTTTTACATTGTTCCTGTTTCGTTATTCTTATCACTATAGGTCTTAACACATGACAAAACTTCTTGTGGTTTCTGTGCACTGAATTCCATAATTATGTATGCATCCATAATTACGTAATTCCTTGCACAGTCCGCACAATTCATTTTATAATGTGGAGGGAAAAATCAATCGAACAAACATGTAATGACTTGACTAGACCACCAAAGGATCTCTTTAACTAGAACAACGAACGATCTCTTTAACTAGATCAACACATGATCTCTTTAACTAGACCGACGTACGATCTCTTTAAATAGACCACCAAAGGGTCTTTTAACTTTGAACCAAATAATCGTTTTGAAATAGCACTTTGGAATCCAAGGGTCTGACTATTTGCATAGAAAAGCCCCTTAAGGATTTAAGATAGTACTTTGAGTATCCTTCTGAGAATCTAACATATAAAAATACGGAAGATTCTACAAGGATTTAGATAGCGAGCATTAGAAAACACACAATCACAAAATCGTTAACTTGGTTATCAGCTCGTTCATTAACTTGTATATATGCATTTAAAGCACATCAGGAATCCAATCAAGGACTTCAATTAGTACTTCAAACATCTTCAAGAATCTAACTATGAAGATAGGAAGATCTTAATAGGATTTGGAATTTGTGTGGTGAAAATGTTTTGAAATCCATGTACTAGGTATGTTAGGTCAACATACGAAGTGAAGTGTTCATGAAATCAAGGTGCTAGATATGCTAAGTCAGCATATGACGCAAAAAGGGTCCTTGAAATCAATGTGCTAGGTATGTTAAGGCAACACACGAAGCAAAAATGTTCTTGATAATCGTGTACATAGTCATATAGCATGGGTCCAATTAAGGACTTATGAAAGTACCTTTAAATATCAAATCAAGGATTTGAAATGGTACTTCAAGTATCTGTTTAAGAATTTGTAACTTGTACCTTGTACTTTGTTTCTTTAAAAGAAACGAGTACTTAGGATTTTCGGGGAGATCACGAGTGATCACAAAAATGAAATAACCACATGAGTAGTTTGTCTTGCAAGGAACACGGTTCCTTGGTGTTGGTATCGTAGGGGTATGTCACACATACACGCAATTGCATTTGTTTCGTAAATAAATTTGAAACAACAAATTTATTTATATGCCAACTGAATTGTTCCAAGTGTCATAGATAATAACAAGGAAAATACAAAAGTCTAATTGTTCACTGCTGCATTGTCATTTGCATTTGCCTCGTTTATGTTAAATACTCGTCCACGTGCTGGATTTGCATTAACAAGTTTTGGGCAATTGTTCCGATAGTGAGTAAGATCACCACAGTTGTAGCACGATCCAGGTGGATATGGTGCTTGAGCAGCAGCAGGATTTGCATCATTTTGGTTTTGGATAGCATGATAGCATGTATTGACCAAATGTCCCAATCGCCCACAGTGGGTACATTTGTGACACAGTGTTTGATCCAGATGATGACGGTTGCATTTGTTGCACAAAGGTGCAGTAACATTATAGTTTTTCCTATCACAAGGCTGTGCTGGCTGGTTTGGTGCAACCTGGTTATTCTAAGCAACTACCGCGAAGTTTTGTGAAGCCTTACGCTTCTTCGACTTCTTAGAGGACTCAGTTTGTTTATCCTTTGGTTTTTCTTGTGCAGACTTGTCAGATGGTTTCTGGTCGCCTTTTCGGAAAAGTTTACCCTTCCTGATTTGAGATTCAGTCAGGGTAGCAGATAGTTCAATGGCCTGTCTGATGGTAGTAGAGTTGCTACCAATAACAATGTCCTGAACTGGGTCAGGGAGGCCATCGATGTACTTCTCAATCGCCTTATCCAAGGGTGTAACCATGGTAGGACATAACAGACTTAACTCCTCATAACGATCAGTGTAGGCTCGATGTTCACCGCTGTCTTGTTTAAGATCGTCAAATTTCCTTTCCCAAGCCCTGAGCTCATGACGAGGACAGAATTCCTTCATCATTAGAGCTCGAAGATCTTCCTAGGTTTGTGCCATTACCACATCGGCACCCCTATCCCTCATTACGTCGTTCCACCACCTGAGTGCTCTTTTCTGGAATACACTCGACGCAAACTCAACTTTTCGCTCGTTTGGGCATTGTACATGACGAAACGTGCTTTCGAGACTCTCAAACCACTGTAGGAGCCCAGTAGCTCCTTCAGACCCAGTAAATGTAAGTGGCTTAGCTGAGTTGAATATCTTATAGTTGCACTGAACATTGCTATTGTTATTGTTCGTTTGATTTATTTGGGTAATAAGGTTCGGGAGTACAGCAGTGATTTGTTGAGTGATTAAGGCTGCCATGGCGGCATCCTGAGTTTGATCACGTCGAGGAGGCATTCTAAAAGAGCAAAGAAACATGAGGGGAAACGAGTGAGATGTGACAACCCTCACTAAACCAGGTATCCGTACGATTTAATTAACAATTAATTACTGCTTAATTACTGTGCTTGTTTGAAATTACTGATGAACTGCTACTTGATTTCTGATACATGCATATACCTGCATCATACTTTACTTACCGTCACTACATTATTTACATGCTGAACCTTAGTGACAAACATGATGCACAAAAAGCACAGTAGCACTATAAACGGATAACCTATTGAACATGCTGATAAAGCCAGCATCAGGCAGACACTGCCTCTAAGGCCTGTATGAGCCAGAAATATTTTACTACACTAGTGGTGAGTGTAGGGATACAAGGGTTGTAGAACTGCGTCTCTAGGAATAAGTTACAATGACTGGATGTGCCTAAAACGTGCTCTAAGCACAAAATTCAGCACTTTAATAAACAATTCAGCATTTGGCTAACTAATAAAGTGCCAAAACATGAGGAAAATATTCCTGACACTTTGGAGGAATAAGTTGTGTCGCTAAAAATAATTATAACGACACTTTAAAGCTTGTTTAACGCTTTAACGGATTACTATCCAACCGAACAACCGGACTATACCCGGAACATGAAAATATTGTTAATAACATTACTTATCTTTTTCTGAGCCAGTTAGGGTCCCTGAATACCCTAACACCCGCAATAAAGCACAACACACTACTAACCGGGTTAATCCCTAAACTTAACTAGATTAACCTAACTAATACTTAGTGTTTAGTTGAAATGGAACCGGATTACCCCCCCCCCCCCCCTTAACCGAACTCGGTTACTAGTGGGGACACCCCACTAAACTTTTGATTATTATATTCAAGTGTGCTTAGAATCTAGAAGACATAAAATCCTTTGGATAATCATGTTATATGGTTTATAAATAAGTCTCTAGGATCACCTTAATACTCATAATTTACTTAACAAAAATCCACTCTTTCTCTCCCTCTCTTGACACCTTCGGCCGAGATCCAAGCCCCACACACCACCACTTTTCGATTTAGTTCAAGCCATTCCAAGTTCATACAAGTGTTAAGGATCACCTACAAGGAAGCTTGGTGCATTCGGAAGGCGAAGGACCTCACTCTATTGCTTTTATCCTCTCATTTTGCGCTTAGATTCTTCCCTAGCCTCGAGCTAGTAGTAAGTTGCTATAATCACCCTCTCGAACTATTTTAAAGTGGTTAAAATGATATGTAACGGTTAAAAGTCGCAAACATACAAGATGAAGCATAAAAGTCTACTAAAAACACTTAAAGTGATGGTTAAAAGCTCATATGTTGTGTAAATCTTGTAGTAATTGATTTGTGTGATTATTTGGACCCGATCTATGTTGTGGTAGCTCGGATCGTCATTTAACCCGGGTTGATCATGATCATGGATCATGACATAAGGTTGTTTTGGAAGTAACAAGGGTTAAAGGATGAAACTCTACCACACACGAAACATGAACTTGTGTAAAAGCGATTTTGCTTGTAAAATAGAGTTTAAAACTAGTAGATCTACGTATCTACAAGCGGTATTTTCAAAGAACCAAGTATCAAAGAAATCATGTTTTCTAAAGACGGATCTTACACTAACCCGAGTGATTTTTAGAACACACAAGTGTGTAAACACTTGTGTAGCACACACTTTCGACAAAATAACTATTTTTTTTTTAAAAGATGACGAGAAGTTGTAAAGATGGAATTTCTTTAAAAACGGGGTTTTTACGAAACCGGATTGATTTATATAAAGATCCACTAAAAGTAATGGAATTTACTTTATGTTCTTGGATAAAACGCAAGTTCATGTAATTTATGCGATATACATATTTATTTACTAGTTTGATGCTTTGAACATTGTTTTGATTGAATAAGAAGATTGTTGGTTTGATTTATAAAAGAAAATGATACGCTTAAAAGCGTGGCCACCTCCAGTTACAGAGGAAACTCTGGCGAAATTTTCCAAAAACCTAACACTTAGAAATATTTTCACCACAAGTGTTAGAAATACATTTTTTCGACTTGTTTTCAAAACACAAGTTTCGCCACGACTTATTTACAAAATATCGGAGGTGGGATTTCACAAAATAAAACGTGATAAATATATGTATTTGGTAAATATATATTTTTCACAACATCACTTGTGTAAATGTTTATGATTATTTTGTGAAAATACTAGTATTATTTTTAGGGTAAAAATAATACTAACGAATGATAATGGATCCAAAATAATACGAACGTCTCTACGATAAACATATAAGTTACACCGGTAATTATTATTACCACTCGATCATTAAAACGTAACTTACGCATTTTAAGAAAATATGACTTAACGCGTATTTTTGTCAAGGTATTATTTTGGGAAAATTTATGTAATAGAAAATATAATATTTTTGAGAAGAATATTTATATTTTGGAGTTAGAAATAAAATATATTTTAAGTGAGACTTAATAATATATTTCGAACACACATGTATTAAATCCCCCATCCTTGGGAAGGAAAATAACTACCAAGTATATACAGAATGTAAACACGAAATAGTTGTCTAACTATTTCCCAACAACTTAAACCATAAAGCTAAGGCACGGCCGTCCGTCTAATAGAATTAGTACGTGTAGGTCGTCACACAGCTGCTTGATCAGGAGACATACTTGGTAGAGACGCACCACTGTGAGTTCATGTCCCCCTTTTCTCTTAACTGTTTTCAGTTTTCTAAACTACGGGGGTGAAATACATGTTACTTTGATTACAAGTACTATATACATGGTATGGTTAGCGTAAGGAGGTTTACTACTTAGATCATGTGAGTGGGTAGGAGCAACATGAGGCCATTAGTCCTCATGGTAGGACTGAGGGACAGGAGCGGTAGATCTATCTGGGTGTAGCGAGCCCAGCCCCAGGCCAAACTAGAAACGGACCTCGGGGTGACTTCGTGCCCGATGTCACACCCCGACCACGTAGAACATACAAAACGTGGCGGAAACGTCGGGGAGTGTTGTAACAGAATTAATTGTTTCAAATCCATGGCAATTGAAGTTTCGTTTTATTAATCAAACATGAAAGTTTACATTGTTTTAACAAGAATCAAAGAGTACATAACATAAATTAACTAGTTCTTGTCTCGTTTTAAGTCACTAAGGCACAGGTCCGCCTAAGTATGTCTTGATAAGTCCTATGCATCATCTCCTGAAAACACATGTGAAAATAGGTACGTCAGCATAAAAATGCCTGTGAGATACATAGGTTTTGTGAAAATAGGATTCATGACTTATGTTTGAGAAACTGTTTAATCATGAACCTTGTAATTTGCTTTGTCTTGTAAATCATTTGAAAAACGATAAGATCAGATGATAAGTATAAATAAGAGAATAATGTATGGTTAAATGAATAACCATGTAAAATGAGTTTGTATAAGATAAGTTGTTTGTAAATCAATGTCTTGTGAAAAGTATGTTATTTGTATAAAATGTTATATGTCTCAAATTGAAATGATTCAAATAACGCTACGATATGTAATACCATACAAGTACTTATATATAGGAAGTACCAGCGGCGTATCCACCATACTTGTATCATATTACACACGCCTCGTTACTTAATCACTTACTCAAACCAAACCAACAATGTAAGATGTCTATGTTTAAACCAATTGCCAAAAGTATTGAATAATATGTCAAAATGTTTATGTCAAGATGTAAATCATGTAATATGTATATAAATGTCAAAATGTAAGCATGTGATGAATAACAAATGTACTAAGTATGCAACAAAGGACATACATAGCATATAGTGTAATGTATAACAATGTACTAAGTACGCACACAATGGGCATACATAGCATGTAATGTAAGGCAATGTACTAAGTACGCACACAATGGCCTACATAGCATAGAATGTAATGTGAAACAATGTACTAAGTACGCACACAATGGGCATATATAGCATGAAATGTAATGAAATCATGTACTATAAATGTACTAATGAACATAGCAGGTATATGATGTGAAAGCATGAAAGTAACAAGTAGGCACATGTGTTCCACCCCAAAATGTTTGTAAAACAGTAAAAGAGGGGTCTATGTACTCACTTGAGATTGCTCAGAAGTCCTAAGATAACCACCAAGCAATGCTAGAGATCACGGAATATCAAACGGCACCTAATATAGGTAACTACATTAATAAACCGGACCTAAATCGGAAGATCGGATAGAATGAGGGCTCGTAAACCAAATGAGTATGGGAACTCATGTAGTATGGTTTAACAAAGCCTACATACTAAATGAAACCTAACCTAAGTGCTTGTGACCCATTACGACCCGTTTAGGTAGCTTATGCTACTTTAACGCGTCGTTCGCGTGAAACGCGTTCGGACCGCCTAACTAGTCCTATGACAAGTAATATATGCCTTAACATGTCTAATATGGTTGTCAAATCAGTTTAGATGTCAAAAGTTATGTTACATATGTTTAAAATGAATTTTGGCATCAAAGGGGTATTTTGGTAATTTACCTAAGGCATATAAACTACTTATCATACAACTAACTAAACGTCGTGACCATAAGGTATAACCTCGGAAGGTTATTCCCTATATACTATGGTCACCTAATGTGTTTGGTCGGATCCTAAAGATCGACCAAATGGGTCTGGTTCGAAAGTATAAGCGATTGTTTAGATCGCTTACCTTACGACCCTATATAAGCACTAAACTAAAAGTGACGAGCTAAGCATGCTAAAACATGCTTAACTAAGTTTAGAAAACAGGTTTGGTATCAAAACAAACGGTTTTGATACCCTTAAGTAGTTTGGTTACAAAATACGCAAGAATACGTATTCTGACCGAAACTACGGCTCGTCACTGAGCCTAGATAACGTGGTAATCAGTAGGTATAGTCACTAGGGACTATAACCATCGTGATCACGCTCACGTTATGAAGTTCAAACGAACTTCGCATCGACCATAAACTGGTCAATGCAGAAAGTCAAACAAAGTTTGATTTTCGGACTCGAAAAGCAATAAAAGAACGAAGGAACACTTACGAAGGGTCCCCGAATGCTAATCTAGATCAAAATAGCTCAGGTATGAAACAAAGGTTTCAACTTAGAGCACAAATGATCAGATTCTTGTGAGAAAAGAAGTGAAATGGGTTGGGTATTTATAGTATTTCCCGAACCGTTAAGATCGTTTCTTGAATAACGTGATTTAATCTTGTGCGTACATTTGTCAAAATGTTGTGGTAAGTAAAAATGGTTCCTCATGAGCTGAAAGGGCAAGTTAGAATGTGTGGTTGTGGGTTAATCAGCTGAAATCTGCTGACTAATCAGTCTTATCTGATCTGGGGAACCGTTGCTCATCGTAGGGGAAAAATGCCTACGCATCGTAGGCATGTATCTTTGGCAGATTTACCATTTTAGTCCCTGTCATGCATTCAGCCCATTTTCGACACGTTTAAGGCCCGTTAACCCCATTTCAAAGCTCTAAAATGAAGTTAAAGTATTGGGAACTTAAAACATGCTCAAAAATATCTCGGATGTCGGTTCGTTTGGCCGTACGATCGCGATGTTCGGTTAATTACGACGGAATGCGCATAAGCGCGTAAAACGATCCAAATGACGCGACGAATGGATTTTTCTTATGCCCAACACTAAAATAAAATATTTTAGTGCTTACATAAATTTTTGGATGTCCGGATGTATTCAGAACGTAAGTTATGCGCGAAAATGCAAACTTGTGCACTTTTTGACGCTTTTAGTCCCTGAATGACCCAAAAGTTTATTTTAGCACACCGAACCCCTCAAAGCCTATTTCTAAGCTATGTAAAGGATATTTATGGTGTGTTTAACTTATGGTCATGTTCCGGAATGTCTGTTACAGTTCAAATTGGCATACTTTCGCAGTTTGTCAACTTTAGTCCCTGTAAGCGATTTAACTTGATTTTGCCATACCAGAGCCTTCAAAACTTATTTCTAAGTTAAGTAAAGGTTATTTAAGGTATGTTAAGCCTATTTCACTATTCCGGAGTGTTCGTTGCATTAAATTGGTTATATCTACGCATCAGTGCGCGTATAACCTTCCAGAAAGCGATTTAGAGCTTGCAATCGAACAAGAGTTGATATGTGCAAACGATACACATATTTTTACAAATCCCAAGTATGAAATATAATATTTCATTGGTTTGGCATTTGTTTGATGGTTGAAGTGACACAGGTGTCACAGTCTCCCCTACTTTAGGAAATTTCGTCCCGAAATTTATTTGTAGGAGCAGGTCTGTGACTTTGTGTTAAATAACCATCAAGGATAAGGCATATCCTGATATTCCTCTTTAACGAATATTTTCAGAAATGGAAAAGAAGGAAGAATCAGGAATATTCATTTTTCTTCGATGGAAAATTTTCAGAAACGAAAAATACACGGGATGAGTTATTTTCCTTAATGGGTATCCTTCAGAAACGAAAATGAACGGAACGAGTCATTTTCCACAATTCCTCCAGAAACAAAAATGAACGGATTGAGTCATTTTCCACAATTTCTTCAGGAACGAAAATGAACGGAATAAGTCATTTTCCATGATTTCTTCAGGAACGAAAATGAACGGAATGAGTCATTTTCCATGATTTCTTCAGGAACGAAAATGAACGGAATGAGTCATTTTCCACAACCTCTTCAGAAACAAAAATGAACGGAATGAGTCATTTTTCACAATTTCTTCATAATCAAAAATGAACGGAATGAGTCATTTTTCACAATTTCTTCAGAAACGAAAATGAACGGAATGAGTCATTTTCCACAATTTCTTCAGAAACAAAAATGAACGGAATGAGTCATTTTTCACAATTTCTTCAGAAACGAAAATGAACGGAATGAGTCATTTTCCACAATTTCTTCAGGAACGAAAATGAACGAAATGAGTCATTTTCCATGATTTCTTCAGGAACGAAAATGAACGGAATGAGTCATTTTCCATGATTTCTTCAGGAACGAAAATGAACGGAATGAGTCATTTTCCACAACCTCTTCAGAAACGAAAATGAACGGAATGAGTCATTTTCCACAACCTCTTCAGAAACAAAAATGAACGGAATGAGTCATTTTTCACAATTTCTTCAGAAACGAAAATGAACGGAATGAGTCATTTTCCACAATTTCTTCAGAAACGAAAATGAACGAATCAACTCTAGACACATGACAAAACTCGCTGTGGTTTCTGTGCACTGAATTCCATAATTATGTATGCATCCACAATTACGTAATTCCTTGCATAGTCCGCACAGTTTGTCTCGTAATGTTTAAGGGAGGAAAATCAAACCTGTGATGAGTGTGACTAGACTACCATAGGGTCCTTTTAATTAGATCGACAGATGTTCTTATTAATTAGGCCACCAAGGAGTCCTTTCAGCTATCTCATCACATGATAATCCTAACCAGATTTTTGGATCAATCTGTTTAACTAGACCACTCGGGGGTCTAATTATGGAATAGTACAATATAATCCAAGGGTCTTTACTATTACGTAAAAGCCCATTGAGGATTTAATATAGTACCTTTGGATATCCTACTATGAATCCCTTATACGAAGATATGGAAGATTCTACGAGGATTTGGATAACAAAGCTTGGATTACACAAAAACATAAAAGGAAACACATAAGCACATAATCACATAGTTGTTTAATTTGTTATTAACTCGTTATTGATTAAATATGGATATGGAAACCAGTCGATGGACTTCAATGTCCTCTGGGATCTATCTGAAAAGATAGGAAGATCTCCCAAAAAATTCGATTTTGTTTTCAAAGAAACGTAATATTCGAATTAAGGAACATAACAATTTTAGGATTTACGGAAATACCCTTAGGTACCCTATTAAGGATTTATAGTGGTACTTTGGGTATTCGTCCAATGTTGTAACTTGTGCCTTGTACTTCGTTTTCCTTGGAAGAAACGGGTACTTAGAAATTTCGTGGAAAACGCAAGAGATCATAAAATAGAATAATTATTTGGGGGTAGTTTGCTTTCCAAGGAATACGATTCCTTGATTGTCGGTATTGTAGGGGATATGTTGTTTATACATATAACCACATAAATACATTGCAATGTAAATAAAAGATTTATTTATAAACAATGATAACAACTGTTTCATGGACCTTGACAACAAAAGAAAATAATACATTAGACATGATTATTTCTAAAGGGTGTTGTCTTCTAGTCGGTCAGATGCTCATCCCTGCGCTGGATTAGCATTTGCAAGCTTTGGGCAATTTCTTCGGAAATGACCCATCTCGCCACAACTGTAGCAAGAACCTGGTGGAAAGCGAGCTTGAGCAGGGTTGTTGTCAGCTTGATTTGGTGCAACTGCTGCTCGACACACTTTTGCTGTATGACCTTTAAGTCCACAAATTCGACATTCGCGGCACTTCACCCTAGCATGATGATGAAGGTTACATTGGTTGCACAAGGGTGTGACAGCTTAGTATCAGAGCTCTGATCATAGCGAACTAGGATTCTTTCTCGAGTCTAGACTATGATCACTAGGGCTCTCACGAAAACATTTTTACTGCATACCACTTAAGTCCAGATCCAAAACGTTTTTACAAACAAATGTTGAGCACATTTTATTTATTATTTATAGGCTCAGTCTTGGAGGCCGAGGCTCGGTCTTGGAGGCCGAGGCTCGGTCTGGGAGATCGAGGTAGTTGGCTAGTGAGACTAGGAAGAGCAGTCTAAGAGGCTGGGAGAATTTGGCTAGTGAGACTAGGAAGAGCAGTCTAAGAGGCTGGGAGAATTTGGCTAGTGAGACTAGGAGTATCAGTCTAGGAGACTGGGAGGCTAGTGGGACTAGGAGAATTATTTGAATGCCTACTTAGTGACTTATGTGATTAATTGATTGTATGATTGACTGTTTGTGCATGTTTGTGTTTATGTTACAGACACCATGGACACCTCTGGCACAGGTGACTCAGACACCATAGGACCTAGACCTATAGTATCAGATGACCTAGAGTCTTCAGAGCAGGAGGTCCACACATCCAACGTTACTAGCACGGACGAGGACGACTTTCAGCCCTTTGCTTTACCTGATGGTGCTGATGAGCTCGCTGATGGCCCTTTGGCCGGGGACCTACCGTTAGTGGAGATCCCTGCTCCCATACCACTTGCTTCATATCCTGCTTACGATTTGCTTCTCGACGCCGACGATGATGACGACGTCGATCTGTATGATGATGAGCCCTTAGAGGAGGATGTTCAGGGCGAGGCCCTTCTTGCTGCTGGTGATCTCTTGATGATCGCAGATGCTCCCGCCGAGGAGTCACCCGCTCACTCTCCGGTCCCAGACTCTTTCGAGTCTGTGGCCTCCGCACCTTCACACACCCAGAGTGCGCAGCACTTCTCACATGGATCAGATCCCGACCAGGCATCCTCTGTTGCCCCTATTCCTAGTTTTGCTTTCGACCACGATGATGTGGAGGATTCCGATCCTGTCTTTCCCCCAGGATTCGACCCAGATCAGGATTTAGAGTTTATACCCATGGATCAGCCTATGGAGGATCCAGTCGACCCAGTAGACCCAGTTGATCCCATCGATCCCGAGTTTGATTTTGGGATAGCCTTTGATGACCCCGAGCCTGCCATGGCCCCTGAGCAGGTAGCCGCTCTAGACCCTGCGTTTGAGCACGACCCAGTTCATGCTGACGCATCTATTATTGAGTCTGTCATTGCTGACCCACCTATTGATGATCACCCAGTGGATGCTCCGTTGTTGGAGGGCGATCATGTCATTGCTGCTGATCATGTTGATCCCCCACTTATTGCTGATGCACCAGTTGACCCTCTTGTTGCACCTCACCATGATCCTATGTCAGTTCAGTTTGATCGAGCACTTTTTGAGGCACAGATTGACCCACGAGATGAGCACACCCAGTGTGGGTGGATTCCTGCGGATGATGAGGTTCCACCTATTCCTCCTCATACCACTGATGCACGTCACGTTGATTTCTCTTTTTCATTTGCACAGTACACACCTCCAGCTCGACCTGGAGAGGGTTCTTCGGCTCATCCTTTTGGACATATGCCGACATCTATTCCAGTTATGCCACAGTCTTCATCTGCTATTCCCCCTGTACCACCATTCTTTGTGCCACCTTTTGATCCAGCCAGTGAGTCGTTTCTCGGGACGTCACCGTCTGTTATGCCACTGACCGACCCCTACCATCCTTTCCATATGGGATATACTATTGAGGACGTTTTGATATCGATTGTTGTCCAGCAAGAGGCACTCACACGGCGCATTCAGGAGCTTGAGAGAGCCTAGCCGCCGCCGTGCCAGTGTCATGGTCAGACCCACCCTGCTTCTTCGCAGCACTCTCGACCATTGTTACCTGACTATGCTGCCCGCCTTTTGGCACTTGAGCAGCAGGTTGCTTCTTGGTTGCGTACCCAGAGAGCCATGGAGGAGGACTGGCTCCAGTTGCGTCGTTTGTTTTACACTCACTTTCCCCCTCCTCCACCGCCATCCGTGTAGAGCTCTTAAGTACCGTGTGGGTAGACGTTGGTGAGAAGACGGCGAATGCTTTTGACTGCACAACATTTTTGGAGACTACATTATGATTCTGACTTTTGTTGACATGTATTTGATGTATTGACACTGATTTGATATAGTTTTTGGACTAGGGTGATGTAGCCCCTAGTCGACTGATGTTGTATGGCACTGTGATGTACTTGTACGCTTACTATGTGGTCTCAATATATGGCAATCGCAGTATTCTCATCATATTTGATGCTTGATTTGGTTATTTATATTCTATGACATGAGATGTTGTGTGATTGATATGATTATAACATGAGATGTTATGTACTATTACTATCATAATAAAGCGTATGTATTATAACATGGGATCTTTATTATGGCCTGACCGACGTAAACACATCTTTTAGAAGATGCCGCCGAGACGTCAAACGCCGATGCCTACCAATGAGGCAGAACTCCAACAAGTCATCGCTGCTGCCATCGCGCAATACGCCGCCTCGCAAGGAGGACCCAGCGGAAGCAGCTCAAACAACAATGGCAACAACAATCCACCTCATGGGTGCACCTACAAGCAGTTTCTAGACTGCAAACCGGTCAACTTTGATGGCACAGGAGGTGATGTCGCCTTTGTTCGTTGGGCTGAGAAAACTGAATCTGTTCTTCGCATGAGCAAATGCGCACTAGATCAGCAAGTCACCTATATCTCGGGGCTATTCTTGGATGGAGCCCTCTCTTGGTGGAATTTGCAAGTACAGACACTTGGTGAAGCTGCTGCCTACGCGCTAACCTGGACCGAACTGAAGGAACTTATGCGCAAAAAGTACTGCTCTCGCGCGGAAATCCAAAGATTGGAAACTGAGTTCTGGCATTTGAAAATGGAAGGTCCAAAGATCGCAGAATACGTTCAAAGGTTCCATGACTTATCGCATGTGGTACCCTACATGGTCACTCCGGAGTTCAAGCGGATTGAACGTTTCATTTGGGGATTAGCTCCTCAAATCATAAGCATGGTGACCTCATCCAAGCCTGCGACAATTACTGAGGCAATTGATCTAAGCGTGGCTCTCACAGAGGAGGCTATTCGCCTGAACAAGTTCGATGATGCTGAGCCTAAGAAGAAAGAGACTCACGTCGAGTCATCAGGAGGTAACAAACGGAAGTTCTCGAACTTCAAGCAGGGCGCCAGTGTGGTGGTTAAGAAAGGAGGATCAGGCACGCCAGCTCAGGTTACAGCTGGTAGTGGAAAGAAAGGAAAAGGATATATGGGCACCCAGCCCAAGTGTAATACCTGCCAACGCCACCATTCTGGCCATTGTAGTGTGAAAGTATGCGAAGCATGTGGAAAGCCGGGCCACTTGAAGGATTCTTGTTGGGCCACTACTGGCCAGGGAGGCCAAGGAGGATTTGGAAACAGAAACAATAACCGGGGTGGAAATGGAAATCGCCCACAAGGAAACAATGGAGGTAATGGGAATCGTGGCAACAATGTGAATCAAGCGGGCGCTGTGAATCATAACCAAAGGAATAACCAAGCTGGAAATGGAGGTGGAAACGGGCAAAGACCTGGATGCTTTAACTGTGGTGATCTTGGGCATTACAAGAGGAACTGCCCAGAGTTAAACCAAGCCCGTGGAAGAGTGTTTAATATTGAAGCGAGGGAGGCGCGCCAGGATCCCAATGTTGTCACTGGTACGTTCCCTGTAAACCAACGCTATGCATCCGTTTTATTTGATACTGGTGCCGACTATAGCTCGTATCATTAGAATTTAAGAATATGCTTGGTTTAGCCGCTAATAAATTAGATATCCCCTACTCAATCGAATTGGCCAATGGGAAGTTAGTAGAAGCCAATGAAGTAATCAGAGGTTGTGCAATCGAATTGGGAGAGCGTGAGTTTGCTTTGGATCTACTACCAGTCCAGTTGGGAAGCTTCGACGTGGTGGTAGGAATGGATTGGTTATCAGGCAACAAGGCTGAGATAGTTTGTCACGAAAAGGTCGTTCGTATCCCAACCGAAGATGGCGAAACAATTGTGGTTCACGGGGAGAAGCGTGATACGCCGTTAAGAATTATCAGCTGCCTGAAAGCGCGAAAGTGTTTGCAGAAGGGATGTGTTGCCTTCCTGGCACACATTGTGGATAAGAAGGCTGCTGAGCCGAGAATAGAAGACATCCCTGTCGTGAGGGAATATCCAGAAGTCTTCCCAGAGGACTTACCTGGACTGCCACCTCAGAGACAAGTAGAGTTCCGCATTGACTTAGTTCCAGGCGCCGCGCCTGTGGCTAAGGCACCTTATAGACTTGCCCCGTCTGAGATGCAAGAATTGTCGACACAACTTCAAGAGTTGTTAGACAAGGGGCTTATCCGACCAAGCTTCTCGCCTTGGGGAGCTCCAGTTTTTTTTGTCAAGAAGAAGGACGGTAGTTTTCGTATGTGTATTGACTACAGAGAATTGAACAAGCTGACGATCAAGAATAGATACCCTCTGCCAAGGATTGATGATCTGTTTGACCAACTGCAAGGTTTAAGCTTTTACTCAAAGATCGATTTGCGATCTGGATACCATCAGTTAAGGATACAAGAGGAGAGTATCCCGAAGACAGCCTTCAGAACTCGTTATGGACACTTCGAGTTCCTAGTTATGCCGTTTGGGTTAACAAACGCACCTGCAGTGTTCATGGATTTGATGAATAGAGTTTGCAAGCCGTACTTGGACAAGTTCGTGATTGTGTTTATCGACGACATCTTGATTTATTCAAGGACAAAGGCTGAGCACGAACAGCATCTAAGAGCTATTTTGGAGTTGCTGAAGAAGGAACAGTTGTATGCCAAGTTCTCTAAGTGCGAGTTTTGGCTACGTGAAGTCCAATTTCTTGGACATGTGGTTAATGGAAATGGAATCCATGTTGATCCCACAAAGATCGAAGCGATTAAGAATTGGGAAACGCCAAAGACGCCAACCGAGATTCGACAATTCTTGGGTTTGGCTGGCTACTATCGAAGATTCATTGAGGATTTTTCAAAGATCGCTCAACCATTGACGCTCCTCACCCAGAAAGATAAGAGGTTTGATTGGGGAATCAAACAGGAAGAAGCGTTCCAGATATTGAAGGATAAGCTCTGCAATGCGCCAATCTTAGCACTACCGGAAGGTACAGATGATTTTGTGGTATACTGTGACGCTTCACGTCAAGGATTGGGTTGTGTGTTGATGCAACGCCAAAAGGTTATTGCTTACGCATCACGTCAATTGAAAGTTCATGAAAAGAACTATACCACACATGATTTGGAACTTGGCGCAGTGGTTTTTGCATTAAAGATCTGGAGACACTACCTTTATGGTACAAAGTGTACAATTTTTACAGATCATAAGAGCCTACAACACATATTCAACCAGAAGGAACTGAATATGAGGCAAAGACGATGGGTTGAGTTGTTAAATGATTACGACTGCGAGATAAAGTATCATCCAGGGAAGGCGAATATGGTTGATGATGCCCTAAGTCGAAAAGAGAGGATCAAGCCCATAAGGGTTAGGGCTTTAGAAATGAATATCCGAACCGATCTTTCCTTGCGCATTCGTGCCGCGCAGAAAGAAGCTCTTAAGGAAAGAAATCTTGAAGAAGAATATCTCCGTGGGATGGAGAAGCTACTGGTACCAAACGAGGAAGGAACGTTATGTTTTGAGAAAAGGATTTGGGTTCCTTTGTTTGGAAGTTTAAGGAAGGTTATTTTTTATGAAGCTCACAAGTCGCGGTACTCTATCCACCCTGGAGCGGATAAGATGTACCAAGATCCCAAAGATTATTATTGGTGGCCTAGGATGAAAGGCGATGTTGCTGTTTATGTGAGCAAATGTTTAACGTGCGCTAAGGTTAAAGCCGAATATCAGAAGCCTTCAGGACTTCTGCAACAACCGGAGATTCCCAAGTGGAAATGGGAACAAATCTCCACGGATTTTATTACAAAGTTGCCAAGAACGCCAAGAGGTCATAACACTATTTGGGTGATAGTTGACCGCCTAACAAAGTCAGCACACTTCTTACCTATCAGAGAGAAAGATAACACTAGCAAATTGGCTGAAATTTACATGAGAGAGATCGTCGCACGTCTTGGAGTGCCTCTCTCAATCATCTCTGATTGAGACGGAAGATTTGTGTCTAGGATATGGCAATCCTTCCAAGAAGCTTTTGGCTCACAATTAAATCTGAGCACTGCGTTTCACCCGCAAACTGACGGTCAAAGCGAGCGAACGATACAGACTTTGGAAGACATGCTGAGAGCGTGTGTTATGGATTTGGGCGGTAGCTGGGATAAGCATTTGCCTTTGGTCGAATTTTCATACAACAACAGCTACCACACCAGTATTGGTGCCGCGCCATTCGAAGCTCTTTACGGACGCAAGTGCCGATCACCCCTATGTTGGGCTGACGCAGGTGATAGACAGCTTGCTGGTCCCGAAATCGTCCAAGAGACGACAGACAAGATTGCGCAGATTCGAAAACGCATCGAAGCAGCTCGCCACAGACAGAAAGCCTATGCAGATCCAAACCGGAAACATTTGGAATTCCAAATTGGAGAAATGGTTTTATTGAAAGTTTCACCCTGGAAGGGTGTGGCACACTTCGGAAAGCGTGGGAAGTTAAATCCGCGCTACATTGGTCCTTTCAGAATTTTGGAAAGAATAGGACTGGTAGCATACAAGCTGGACTTACCTGCTGAACTCCATTCAGTTCACGATACATTTCATGTATCCAACCTGAAGAAAAGTCCAACTCAAGATACCATTGCCATTCCCATCGACGAGATTCATGTTGACGACACGCTCCATTTCGTTGAAGAACCGGTTGAGGTTACGGATTGGAAAGTAAACAAGACCCGCCGGAGCAGTGTCAAGCTCGTCAAAGTTCGTTGGAATGCCAGACTTGGTCCTGAATACACCTGGGAGCGTGAGGACCGGATGAAAGAGAAATACCCCCACCTATTTCCTAAGAACCCTGCATCTACAAGCAGAACTTAAAATTTCGGGACGAAATTTTTCTAACAGGGGGAGAATGTGACAACCCTCACTAAACCAGGTATCCGTACGATTTAATTAACAATTAATTACTACTTAATTACTGTGCTTGTTTGAAATTACTGATGAACTGCTACTTGATTTCTGATACATGCATATACCTGCATCATACTTTACTTACCGTCACTACATTATTTACATGCTGAACCTTAGTGACAAACATGATGCACAAAAAGCACAGTAGCACTATAAACGGATAACCTATTGAACATGCTGATAAAGCCAGCATCAGGCAGACACTGCCTCTAAGGCCTGTATGAGCCAGAAATATTTTACTACACTAGTGGTGAGTGTAGGGATACAAGGGTTGTAGAACTGCGTCTCTAGGAATAAGTTACAATGACTGGATGTGCCTAAAACGTGCTCTAAGCACAAAATTCAGCACTTTAATAAACAATTCAGCATTTGGCTAACTAATAAAGTGCCAAAACATGAGGAAAATATTCCTGACACTTTGGAGGAATAAGTTGTGTCGCTAAAAATAATTATAACGACACTTTAAAGCTTGTTTAACGCTTTAACGGATTACTATCCAACCGAACAACCGGACTATACCCGGAACATGAAAATATTGTTAATAACATTACTTATCTTTTTCTGAGCCAGTTAGGGTCCCTGAATACACTAACACCCGCAATAAAGCACAACACACTACTAACCGGGTTAATCCCTAAACTTAACTAGATTAACCTAACTAATACTTAGTGTTTAGTTGAAATGGAACCGGATTACCCCCCCCCCCTTAACCGAACTCGGTTACTAGTGGGGACACCCCACTAAACTTTTGATTATTATATTCAAGTGTGCTTAGAATCTAGAAGACATAAAATCCTTTGGATAATCATGTTATATGGTTTATAAATAAGTCTCTAGGATCACCTTAATACTCATAATTTACTTAACAAAAATCCACTCTTTCTCTCCCTCTCTTGACACCTTCGGCCGAGATCCAAGCCCCACACACCACCACTTTTCGATTTAGTTCAAGCCATTCCAAGTTCATACAAGTGTTAAGGATCACCTACAAGGAAGCTTGGTGCATTCGGAAGGCGAAGGACCTCACTCTATTGCTTTTATCCTCTCATTTTGCGCTTAGATTCTTCCCTAGCCTCGAGCTAGTAGTAAGTTGCTATAATCACCCTCTCGAACTATTTTAAAGTGGTTAAAATGATATGTAACGGTTAAAAGTCGCAAACATACAAGATGAAGCATAAAAGTCTACTAAAAACACTTAAAGTGATGGTTAAAAGCTCATATGTTGTGTAAATCTTGTAGTAATTGATTTGTGTGATTATTTGGACCCGATCTATGTTGTGGTAGCTCGGATCGTCATTTAACCCGGGTTGATCATGATCATGGATCATGACATAAGGTTGTTTTGGAAGTAACAAGGGTTAAAGGATGAAACTCTACCACACACGAAACATGAACTTGTGTAAAAGCGATTTTGCTTGTAAAATAGAGTTTAAAACTAGTAGATCTACGTATCTACAAGCGGTATTTTCAAAGAACCAAGTATCAAAGAAATCATGTTTTCTAAAGACGGATCTTACACTAACCCGAGTGATTTTTAGAACACACAAGTGTGTAAACACTTGTGTAGCACACACTTTCGACAAAATAACTATTTTTTTTTTTAAAGATGACGAGAAGTTGTAAAGATGGAATTTCTTTAAAAACGGGGTTTTTACGAAACCGGATTGATTTATATAAAGATCCACTAAAAGTAATGGAATTTACTTTATGTTCTTGGATAAAACGCAAGTTCATGTAATTTATGCGATATACATATTTATTTACTAGTTTGATGCTTTGAACATTGTTTTGATTGAATAAGAAGATTGTTGGTTTGATTTATAAAAGAAAATGATACGCTTAAAAGCGTGGCCACCTCCAGTTACAGAGGAAACTCTGGCGAAATTTTCCAAAAACCTAACACTTAGAAATATTTTCACCACAAGTGTTAGAAATACATTTTTTCGACTTGTTTTCAAAACACAAGTTTCGCCACGACTTATTTACAAAATATCGGAGGTGGGATTTCACAAAATAAAACGTGATAAATATATGTATTTGGTAAATATATATTTTTCACAACATCACTTGTGTAAATGTTTATGATTATTTTGTGAAAATACTAGTATTATTTTTAGGGTAAAAATAATACTAACGAATGATAATGGATCCAAAATAATACGAACGTCTCTACGATAAACATATAAGTTACACCGGTAATTATTATTACCACTCGATCATTAAAACGTAACTTACGCATTTTAAGAAAATATGACTTAACGCGTATTTTTGTCAAGGTATTATTTTGGGAAAATTTATGTAATAGAAAATATAATATTTTTGAGAAGAATATTTATATTTTGGAGTTAGAAATAAAATATATTTTAAGTAAGACTTAATAATATATTTCGAACACACATGTATTAAATCCCCCATCCTTGGGAAGGAAAATAACTACCAAGTATATACAGAATGTAAACACGAAATAGTTGTCTAACTATTTCCCAACAACTTAAACCATAAAGCTAAGGCACGGCCGTCCGTCTAATAGAATTAGTACGTGTAGGTCGTCACACAGCTCCTTGATCAGGAGACATACTTGGTAGAGACGCACCACTGTGAGTTCATGTCCCCCTTTTCTCTTAACTGTTTTCAGTTTTCTAAACTACGGGGGTGAAATACATGTTACTTTGATTACAAGTACTATATACATGGTATGGTTAGCGTAAGGAGGTTTACTACTTAGATCATGTGAGTGGGTAGGAGCAACATGAGGCCATTAGTCCTCATGGTAGGACCGAGGGACAGGAGCGGTAGATCTATCTGGGTGTAGCGAGCCCAGCCCCAGGCCAAACTAGAAACGGACCTCGGGGTGACTTCGTGCCCGACGCATAAATCTGCTAGGTTTGAGTCTCCCTACTTGCACTTCACACATATCAGTGGCCTTGCAAACCATTGGTGATCTCAATTCCCTTATGTGCTACATACCAGGATTTTTATACTTACAAAGGTTTATTTACTCACTTACACATGAACTCGCTCAACATTATTGTTGATTTTTCAACTTACATGTATTTCAGGGAATTAAAGGATCTGGCGCGGTATGACACGTTTTCCCGCTGCACTAGTTACGAGGTCATCCGGGTTTGGGGAATGTGACTCTTTCCTGGACAAGTCACAGTCCTTAAACTGTGTTTATGTCATGTTGATGTTTGTGTTTGTTGAACAATGTCATTAGGATGTGTTTCCGTTGAGACAATGTTGCTGTATTTGGTTTTTAAAACTTAATTAAATGGATGATCTTGCATGGTTTTATTTCATATAGCTTTGTTATGGTTAAGCTATGGTATTAAGAAGTCACACCAAATTAACCACGCTTCCGCAAAGCCAGGGTGTGACATGAGATGATATTGGGTCGTCAAAATTGAATGCTTGAAAGAATACCGACAAATCATGAAGATTGTGATCATTTGTTCGTTACCTAAAACAAACAAACGACACTGTGACTAATCAAAGTAAATGGGTCATATTAATGTATCGCGAAGACTTGCTTTAGCCTATAAGTGGACACTCACCCCTAGAGTTCCTAGGTAAGAGTGACTGGTCCGATACTGCGGATTTGTATGAACACTCTAGCCTTAGACAGAAAACTCGAGGTACAGGCACCCACCCTTCCGGATTGCATGTGTTCACATTATAAAGACTCAAACTTTGACGAGATTTTGAAAACACCAAAGGCTTAAAAGCCTAAAACAAATCATCTAAGGATAGATGACTTCCTGTGATGTTTTGAAAAATTTTGACTCGGGAGAATGAATTGTGTTTTGTTTTTCTTAATCACCTAAGGATAGGTGATTGGTATTGTATTAAGAATCTAAATGCAAATTTCTTGCGTTAGGGTCCTAGGAAGGTTATAGTCTAGGTCAAAGCATTACTAATAACCTAATTCCCTATAACCATGAGCTCTGATACCAACTTTTCTGTCACACCCCGACCGCGTAAAACAACAAACCGCGGCGGAAACGTCGGGGAGTGTCATAAAAGAATCATTGTTTCACAACACATGGTGATTAAAGATTTGTTTTATTCCATTAATGAACTCATTGTCTTAATACGAACCAGATAATTACAAATAATTGTCTTTCAAGTTTTAAAGTCACTAAGGCACGGGTCCATCCTATGTGTAGCATGCATCAACAATCATCACATAGTAGTACCTGAAACATATGTGAAAATAAAACGTCAGCATAAAAATGCCTGTGAGTAACATAGGTTTTGTTGATTTAGATTCATGGCTTTGGTTAACATAAGAAAAAGGTTTTATGTTTTTTCAAAAATAGCCATGAATCCTTGTAAAAGTTTTGTTTCTAAAATGCATTGTTTTGATAAAAGGTTTGTAGTACATACAAAAATATACTTCGGTTTTGAAATAGTTAAACAGATAGTATATCGAAATATACTTTGGTTACTGAAATAATAGATTTGGTAGTATATCACAAATATACTTTGGTTTAAGAATGAAAGCATCGGTAGTATATCAAATTATACTTTAGTTTTGGAAATAGCATCTCAAACTATGCTTTGGTTTGAAAATAGCATATCAACTATGCTTTGGTTTGAAAATAGCATATCAACTATGCTTTGGTAATATATCAAAATAAACTTTAGTTTGTGAAATAACAGAATCGGTAGTATATCAAACTATACTTTAGTAAACAGTATCACGTTGGTAGTATATCGAAATATACCTAAACCGTGATTTGGTAGTATATCAAACTATACTTTAGTAAACAATAGCATATCAAACTATGCTTTAGCAAAACAGTATCACGTTGGTAGTATATCGAAATATACCATATATCGCGATTTGGTAATACATTCAAACCTTAGTGCATCAAACTACACCTTGGAGACTATAGAAATACCACAAAGGAAATTCTATTTGGTTAAAACTTTGGTTTCTGACATTCCATACAACAGGAATGGGATGTCTAGTCCTATAGCGCTATATCGTACTACCAATCGGCTTGATCATTGTTAATGAATGTATAAGTAACAATATGAACGAACAAATAGTTTAACAAACTTTGAAAATCAGTGTTTAAGTCATGGACAATAGTTCAATTCGTCAAAAGATAAGTACCATGCATGTGTAATCATATAGTTGAAATCATGAAAATAGTGTATCGACACATATGAATCACCCCAAAATATTGAAAACGTAAAAGAGGGGACTATGTACTCACATAATCACCTTGAAAACATTTAAAAAAAGGGGGTCTATGTACTCACTTAAGATTGCAAGTATCCTTGATTAAGTGTCCTAACGATGCTCGGGAAATCAAGGAATCAAGTGGCACCTAGTATGGAATTATGACGTGTGCGTATATATACATAATTTTGCAATGAATTTACACAAGATTTGGTTTTAAATTTATAAAAGTGATTATTACTTTTACATCAAAACACACACGAAAGAGGCAAGTGTACCCCGTCATATATGTAGTAAAGTATCGGTAAGAACCAAGTATCGATCCAAGGAAATGGGCGGAGAAATAATACTAGACCTTTGTCACTAAACTACCGGTAAAAACATAAGTTTGTGATTTTAATTAAACTAAAGTAAGCATAAACAAATATATATAAAAACATAGTAGATAATAGATAAATAGCCTTGCTTAATACACAACCAAAGCATGTCAACTGAGTCGGTTTTGGCACTAGAAGCATTCGATCAATTCTCCAATTTATGAAACAATTAGTATCCCTTTCGGGAATCCTAACATGACAATCATTCGGAAAGTTAAAATGATAAACACACTTTAACCACCTAAAATTGTTCTTTAACGTGCAATTGATAAATGTCTATGAAAATCTCTTAAAAATAAGTTAGTCATCCGTTAGGAGTTTTCTAACCTCACTTAAACAAGGAAAGCGACACCGATAAACACAATGCAACCACCGAGACAATCATAAACTAGATTAAATCACAACAGAGTTCATTTTACAAATCTTGCACAATAATTCACCAAGATAGCAATTTTGGCCTAAACTACTAACTAAGCTAACAAATCATGGCAAGAATTTATAAAGACACCATCTAACCCGTTAAGGTCCTTACGTGAGGGCAAGCTCTCTTGATTAACAATAATTACATTTTATTAAATCACTAACCATTTCTAGTATCATGATGCACACATTTAAACCAAGCTAAACTAGTTAACCAAGTTCAAAGTTTACTAATACAAGATTAATTAAGCTTCATTTTTCAACTATCTTAACTAACCAAGCATCAATCATCCAACACAATTACTTATAATCAAGAAATCAATATCAATAACAAGGTTGCAAGCTAATCATCAAAGATTAACATAGAAAATACTTCAAAATGTCATTACAAACAAAGATTAACACACTAATGGTAATAATCAAGTAAGGCATTGTTGTGTTTTTGCCCAAAGGCTACAATAATACATAAACATTAATCTAAATGCTTGAAAGATTAACAAAAACATGGAAAGATTAGAAAACCAAACCATAAACAAACATAAGATTA
Source organism: Helianthus tuberosus (assembly GCA_030545235.1). Taxonomy (NCBI): domain Eukaryota; kingdom Viridiplantae; phylum Streptophyta; class Magnoliopsida; order Asterales; family Asteraceae; genus Helianthus; species Helianthus tuberosus. The sequence continues at coordinate 86,670,077 of CM060373.1, forward strand.
AGAATCTGGATAGTAATGGAGCTAAACGGCACAATGTGGCTTGAATCCGGGTCAAAAGCATAGCCTCCGGAGCCTGTAAAATCGCCTGTGAAGCTCCCAAGATTCCAGAATGTCGAACAGAGTGTTTCTGCAAGTTTTTTATATTTTTTTGATGTCGCACGGTCGTGCGTCCTGTTGCACGACCGTTCACTTTAAGCAATTATTGGAGTATGGTGCACCATACTGCATGACGTCATCAGATCTTTGACCAGATTCGATATCGCACGACCGTTCTTCAGATGGCACGGTCGTTCAATGCCGGGTTCTTGTTGCACGCCTAGTCGCACTGATCGTTCACTTCCGAGGTTTGGTTGGATCATCGGATCCGCACGGGGTGCAAGATCTGGAACGACCGTGCATCACCGAGTTGGTCTTGATTGCCTTGCACGCCGAGTTGCACGTTCGTTCAATGCCGGACTGACTTGCATTTGTCGGAGATGCACGGCCGTGCAATAGGTCGCACGACCGTTCCACACGCCCAGGTCAGTTTTCTAACAGAAGGTTCGCAGCTTCGTCGTTTTGTCCGGAAAGTCCTCGTTTTCGCTATCATCTTGTCTGGTATGCTGTTTTAGGCCTGTAAACAAAAGTGTAGATAATTAAGTATCCGAATGACGGTTTTACGGCCGAAAACGCATAAAATAGGGGTAAAACGGGGGACTAAAATATGTGTAAATTAGCGAATATCAAATCTCCCCACACTTGAACCTTGCTTGTCCTCAAGCAAGCTAAACTAAAAAGCAATAAAAGATAGAAACAAACAAGAACGATAATTTACACACTATTTTATTGAAAACTACTATAAACGGTTAGCCGGTTTTTCGAAAGACAACATCAAAAGACTCAAACCCAACAAGCATATGCAAATATATAGCGACAACCAAAAAGCCGTGACTTCACATTTAATTGACTAAACATGTTAATCTTCACACAACTCACAATGTTCACACACACTCGGTTTTATTTATGAAACATACATAAAATGTGTACGTGCAAACACTCAATGCCTCGTCAATGAAATGTGTAATATCATAAGCTTGTCATAAGATCTCGTCTCCACCAACTAACATGCGAAAAAGTGTAAATCAAGAGGTCTTTACGGGTTGTAACGTTAGGCTTGGGCGAAGGGTATGGAAATGGATATTTAAAGTGGCGAAAATGGTTAAAACTCGGTAGTAGCGTTTAACTAGCAACAAACAATACAACTATACATACAAATGCCTTAAAAAGGCGACTAATGCGCAATCGAGCTCATCAACTATATTTTAACATTTAAGCATTCAAAATTGCTCGATTTTTGTCAACTTCACCCTATTTTAGGGTGTTTTATTTTCTGTGTTGTTTTTTTTTTCAAACTAATGGATTTATACAATGAAACATAAACAATAACAAGCGCTAGTTAAACGATTATTTTGACCGAGTTTCAACACTAAAAAGGTTTAAAACATAAAAAGGCTAAATTTGGCTAAGTGGGCGATAATGTGGGTAAACAAAGGTAAACGGGAAGGCTCGACATGGTTAATCCTAAAGGGTAATATAAGGTAAACGGGAAGCACAACACAAAGAACAAGGTTTACAACAAAGGGGTAATCTAAGTGCCTCTATCACTTTTACACAAATCCGCACGTTCATGGTCTTAACAAGCATACTAGTGACAAGTTCTAAATTACACATAACATCCGGCTCACTCCTATATCCGAAATGAACAAATATATAACAATATCAAGGCTCAAATATGCTCACGTAACGGAATGAATGGGTAAAAGTGTGAAAACTATCATGTAAGTCTTTCTTTGTTTGTCACGCTTTCCAGTTTCCTTTTTCAAAAATATTTTGCTTGTCGAGTTTTTATCAAGTCCGAAGCTTTCTAAAACACAACCAACCGGTTTATTTACTAAAATATAAACAAAATACATGTATTTTTGAATGATTTTTCTGATTTTCTGATTTTTTTTTTTATAGAGGACAAACAAAGTTAACAAAGTTAACCCCCTCCCCACACTTGAACTTCGCATTGTCCCCAATGCGAGACCCGAAATATAGAGAAAAGGATAATAGTACTCCCCTCAAGATGATGTTGATGCAACGAGACTTCCGAAGCTGTATCTGTCACGTGCTCCGGTCCAAGATCCGATAGCCCAAACCTGCAAGTATGTCACATGTACACCAAAACAGGACAGAAACAGAATAAACATAAATAAACCATAATATACATAAATATAAGTACTACAATCCAAACAAGACATAAAGTAAATTGTCTGAAATTAAAATACATAACCGGGGTGTTTGAAATAACAGTCAAAATAAACACCCGAAATATAAAGTACTGAAATAAAAACAACCACCAACTGTCAACACCACTGCCTCCTACGCGTCGTCACCATCATCATCGTCTCTCGTAAAGGACGGGCCCGCATCGCCATAACCAGGGGGTTCCACGGTGGGAACTGTGGGGGATGCTGAAAGTAGTCGGGATATGCATGATGCATCTCCCCAAATAGATATGAAAATCCCGCACTCACCCCCTGGTATAAACTATCCTGGCTCTGCCTAAGCTGATCCTGAGTGGCCCTGAGCTGATCCTGACTAGCCCGGATCTGGTCCTGGCTAGTCCTAATCTGATCTATGTAAGTACCATGCTGCTCCTGCATGACTCGCATCTGCTAGAACTGCTGGTAAAACTCTGGCCACTCCTAATGCGGGTGGAAATCATGGTGCTGCGGTGAATGTGGTGGTGGTGGTTGGTGCTGCTCATCATGTTGCTGAACTTCATGCTGCTCCCCCATCTCTACATCCTCATTTTCCCCCACAGCTGGAGGCAACGGGTCCCAGACCTCGTTGTTCAACCCCTTCAACCTATCCCCGTGAGGTAACTCAACAATCAACCCCATAGCTTTCAGTGACCTGATATCAACAAAAACACCCTCGGTTATCAGAGTGAGACTCTGAAGCACCTCCTCAGTCATATAGCCTAAGTTATAGGCTATTTCGGTCACATACTGACCGCCGTGTATCTCACTGTTCGGAGTCCGCCCCGAGCACTTCACAAAGTACTCAGCCATCCTTACGGCTAGGTTAATATGTGCTCCATCAACCAGCGCATAGAGAAAAAGCAAATCTGGTGTTGGACAGTTCCCAAGACTGTCCATGCGCCCGCAAAGTGTGTGGCTAAACACATGGTGCATCACTCGCACCAAGGGGTCTCTTAATCTAGAAGCCTTCGACATCCTCAGGTCATACGGGTCACCTATAGCGTTTTCAGCCCAAAACGCATCCCTTTCTTGATTAGATGGAAAGGTGAATTGATCCGTGAAGACATCGGTATCCATGTCATCCCTTGTATAAATCCCGAGACTACTTCCCAAACGACCAACCGACCACGTATGCCATCGTTCACATAATCTGAAAGCTATCCGCTCCTTGTGGCGGAATTTGGGTCTTCTATGAGCAACCGGCTTTTCATAGGCATAACTTGAGAAGAACTCTATTGTCAGCTCACGGTAGATGGGTCGGTTGATATCGACCAGATTTGCAAGCGGGATACTCATCATGTTGTCAAGTATGTCATACTGATTTAGTTCCCGCATGACTTCCCAATCCAGCCATTGGGGGACTCCGAATTGCCCCCGCCTTGCCCATAAGGCATCGCGTCTCGGAATGCAAAAAGCCTCTCGCTCATTATTAGGGTCAAATTGAAGGAAAGCGTGATCCATCTGTAAGAGGAATAACGTTAGAAAGATGGAAACAGGAAAAATTTGAATCAAAAACAGCCGAGCAGCCAATTATGAAGAAGCTGTGAATCTGATCTGGGCAAATGGCACGGACGTGCGACGAGACGCATGGTCGTGCGTCGCCGATAACAAGTACTATTGGCCCAAATCTGTCGGAACTGCACGGCGTGCGACCAACGGCACCACCGTGCAACACCGACCAACAGCAGATATCGTGAATCATCCGGAATGGCACGACCGTTCCATCCAAGGAACGTCCGTGCGACACCTGTTCTGCAGATTTCAAAACCCTGAACTTTGAAAAGCCTGATTTTCTCAAAATCAACAACTTTTTTGTACAAACAGGGGTCGGAAACTTAACCGGATGTTCACGATACGCACGATTCAAACAAGGGTTAGGGTTTCGATTTGTTTATGAAGAGAACCCAAAAAATCCTTGAAGAATCGGATTAATCTACCCTAGAAAGCGGAAAAACAGATAATCTACAAGATGGAACGTACCGTGCGAAGTAGGGTGTGAAACCGTGCGAAAAACCGTGAGATTTGAAGAGATATCGCTCTGGAACGGCTGCAGATGGCTAGGGTTCGCGAATGAGGGTTTGAAAGCAGATGGGGGTTTTTATACTATGAAAAAGACCAAACTGCCCCTGCCTCTCGCACGGTCGTGCGACAGCTTGCACGGTCGTGCGTCACCTACATTTTTCAAACCTGCTGCATATTCTCGGTGATGCACCGGGGGTGCGACTCACCGTTCCGGCCCTCGGAAACGCACGGTCGTGCGACTCGTGGAACGACCGTGCAACAGCTGCAGATCAGAATTTTCCGCAGAAGCCATTTCCAGCAACTGTTTTGGTCGTTTTTCGCCATTTTTTCAACACGCCAACTGTTCTAACAATATTGCAACACAGAACCTTCGCTCGGCACGTATGAAAATTAAACAAACTAACGGAAACTACCTAAATTACGTTAAAACTACAAAAACACCTAAAAAGACGATACTACCCCTAAAGAGCAAAATACGCTCTTGCTACATTTTTGATCCGCGAGTCAGTAGCGTAGACTCTCTCCTCCCCACACTTATGATGTGTGCGGGGTTTGGAGTTCAATTACCTCCACCGCCGACTCTATCGGCCCGGCAACGTACAACTTCAACCGGTGACCATTTACCTTGAATGTAACGCCATCCGCGTTCTCTACTGCAACAGTACCATACGGAAATACTTCCTTAACCGTCTATGGTCCTGTCCAGCGTGATTGAAGCTTCCCAGGAAATAAGCGCAGCCTTGAATTGTAGAGAAGAACAAGATCACCCGCTTGGAATTCTTTATGGTCCTTCAAGCGTTTGTCGTGAAGTTTCTTCGTGCGCTCTTTGTAGAGTACGGAGCTTTCATAGGCTTGTTGTCGCAATTCTTCCAATTCATGAATTTGGAGAAACCGGGCTTCACCTCCAGTTTTAAGGTCCAAATTCGCGGTTTTCAACGCCCACATAGCCTTGTGCTCCAACTCCACCGGTAAATGGCATGCCTTTCCGTATACCAACCTAAAGGGGGTGGTCCCTATAGGGGTCTTATAAGCTGTACGGAATACCCATAATGCCTCCTCAAGTTTGTCCGACCACTCCTTGCGGTTTGCACCAACAGACCACTCAAGGATGCGCTTAAGCCCACGGTTCGTGACTTCCACCTGCCCGCTCGTCTGCGGATGATAGGGCGTGGATAAACGGTGATGCACACCGTATCGGGACAAAGCCTTTTCAAGCTGTGTGTTACAGAAATGAGTCCCTCGGTCACTAATAAGCGCTTTCGGCACGCCAAATCAGGCGAACAAACTTTTTAAGAATCTCACGACTACCCTGGCGTCATTTGTGGGTAAGGCTTGCGCCTCAGCCCACTTTGATACATAGTCAACTGCGACCAGGATGTATTTGTTACCTCGTGAGGGGGGAAACGGTCCCATGAAGTCTATCCCCCAAACATCAAAGACTTCACAAACTTGTATCCAGTTCTGGGGCATTTCGTCGCATGCCGATACGTTCGTCGCCCTCTGACAAGCATCGCACGCTTTCACCCAACTCTGCGCGTCACGGAAAATGGCCGGCCAGTAAAACCCAGAATCCAACACCTTCTTCGCGGTGAAGTTGGCTCCGTGGTGGCCTTCGGTAGGTCCCTCATGACACTGGCGCAGAATATCGGTCGCCTCAGTCCCTGATACACATCTTCTGATCACCTGATCAGCACCCACCTTGAATAAGAAAGGGTCGTCCCATATGTAGTGCTTGAGATCCGAAAAGCATTTCCTCTTTTGCTGGTGAGTCAACCCTTTTATCAGAATCCCGCAAGCAAGATAGTTCGCAAAGTCAGCGAACCATGGCGACTCATCGCATATCTCAACACCCATCAAAGACTCGTGTGGGAAATTGTCATTGATTGAATCCCAACGTGAGTCCTCGATGTTTCCATGCTCTAACCGAGACAGATGGTCAGCCGCTACATTTAACGCACCTGTTTTATCTTGGATTTCTATATCAAACTCTTGCAGCAACAGGATCCATCTGATTAGACGCGGTTTAGCGTCCTGTTTGCTGAAGGGATATCTAATGGCTGCATGATCAGTATATACAACGGTTTTTGAAAGCACTAGATACGATCTAAATTTATCAAATGCGAAAACAACCGCCAAGAGCTCTTTTTCAGTCGTGGTGTAATGCTCCTGAGCGTCGTGAAGAGTTTTGCTCGCATAATAGATCGGGTGAAAGTGCTTTTCTTTCTTCTGTCCTAAAACGTCCCCTATAGCGTAATCACTCGCGTCGCACATGATTTCAAACGGTAGACTCCAGTCCGGTGCAACTAAAATAGGGGCCTCAATCAACTTCTGCTTGAGGAGGTTAAAAACCCTCAAGCAATCATCTCCAAACACAAACGGAGCGTCTTTCTCCAACAAACGGGTCATGGGTCTGGCGATTTTTGAAAAATCTTTGATGAATCGCCGATAGAACCCGGCATGATCGAGAAAGCTCCGTATCGCTCTCACAGAGGTGGGAGGCGGAAGTCGTGAAATAACGTCGACTTTAGCTGGATCGACTTCCATACCCGCATGAGAAATCTTATGTCCCAGAACTATACCCTCCTTCACCATGAAGTGGCTCTTTTCCCAGTTCAGGACCAGATTTGTCTCCTCGCACCTCATCAACATCTTCTTCAAATTTTTCAAGCAATGATCGAAGGAATCCCCAAAAACCGAAAAGTCATCCATGAAAACCTCCATGGAGTCCTCGATCATATCATGAAAAATTGCAACCATGCATCTCTGGAAGGTCGCTGGTGCATTACACAACCCAAAAGGCATCCGCCTGTAGCCGAATGTGCCGAAGGGGCAGGTAAAGGTAGTCTTCTCCTGATCCTCAGGAGCAATAGGAATCTGAAAGTACCCAGAGAACCCGTCTAGGAAACAGTAATACAACTTCCCCGACAAACGTTCCAACATCTGATCGATGAATGGAAGCGGGAAGTGATCCTTCCGAGTAGCATCGTTGAGTTTGCGGTAGTCAATGCAAACTTGCCACCCAGTGACGGTACGGGTAGGAATTAGTTCATTCCTATCATTTGAGACTACAGTCATACCACCTTTCTTGGGTACAACCTGCACAGGACTCACCCACACAGAGTCCGAAATAGGATATATCATCCCGGCATCCAACAACTTAATCACCTCCTTCTTCACCACGTCCTGCATATTTGGATTTAAACGCCTCTGATGCTGTGCACACGGTTTGTACTCGTCTTCCATCAGAATCTTGTGAGTACAGAAAGAAGGATTGATGCCTTTGATATCCATGATTTTCCATGCAATGGCTCTCCTATGAAGTCTTAAAACCTCAAGAAGCTGAGTCTTCTCAACCTTCTCCAATGATGCCGAAATTATGACCGGTAAGCGACGCTCCTCGTCAAGAAATGCATACTCGAGATGTGGCGGGAGTTCTTTCAACTCCAAAGACGGTGGATCTTCAACCGACGGTTTTGCTTTTTCTTCTTCTACATGGACAATTTCAAGAAATCTCTCCGGACTCTGGGAACCATCGTCACCAATCTGATAGACTGGCTGCTCTAAATCGTGGCCCTCCAACGTAATGCCAATCAGGTCCCCACACGACAGACGTGTGTCCGAATCAATCTCGCCAACAGTACCTTGAAAATGAGAGCACACACATGCATCGACAATGTCGACATAGTAAAGCTTGTCATCGTGACTTTGCGGATGCTGCATCGATCTTTAAATATCGAATGTCACGTGCTCATCATTCACTCGGAGCGTGATTTGGCCAGCTGCCACATCAACAATCATCCTCGCAGTATTGAGGAATGGGCGTCCAAGTATCAAAGGTACTCTTGAATCCTCATCCATGTCAAGAATAACAAAATCCACGGGGAAAACAAATTTATCAATTTTTACAAGCATGTTTTCCACAAATCCACGCGGATACTTGATTGAACGGTCTGCCAACCGAATGCTCATCCTAGTAGGTGACGGCTCACCCAGATCCAGTTTAGTAAAAACCTTATATGGCATAAGGTTGATACTCGCTCCCAAGTCAGCCAATGCATGGCTAACAGACATGTTTCCAATCAAACACGGGAGCGTAAAACTACCCGGATCTCCCATTTTCATGGGCAGACGGTTTTGTAGAACGGCAGAACAAGTTTCATTCGTCACCACACATGAAATATCCTCGAGCTTCTGTTTATTCGAGAGGATATCCTTAAGGAATTTCGCATACTTCGGCATCTGGGCCAAGGCTTCAACAAACGGTATATTGATGTGTAGTTGCTTAAACAACTCAAGGAACTTACCGTATTGTTCGTCATTCTTCTGCTTCTTCAGCATGCCTGGATAAGGTACTGGAGGAGTGTAATCTTTGACCGGCTCCTGGACTTGTGCTGTACTTGCTGGGCGTAGCCTGGCTTGCACCTCGTCCGGTGTGTCAGTCGGGACCGCTTCAGTGATCGGTGATGAGTCCGATATGACGGGTCCGGTAGTTTTTCCACTCCTGGTCATGATCGCATTCACATCCCTGTGCCCGCTCGGGTTTGGCTCTGTATTACCCGGGAGACCACCCTGGGGTCTCTTCGACATCATCTGTGCCAGCTGACCAACCTGATTCTCAATATTCTGAATCAAGGCTTTGTGACTCCTCATTTCCCCCTCATGAGAGAGAAAACGATCCTCGCTCTGCTGATAGCGTTTTTCAGCTAACTGATTCGCGCTCGGGGAGCTAGTAAGAAGCTGAGCCATCATATCCTCCAGCTTGGAACTAGACTGAGGGGCCTGCTGCTGGGAACTGCTCCCAGTGCCCTGATTCTGATACGAATATGGACGCTGCTGGTAAGGTTGGTTGTATTGCTGGAACTGCTGACCCTGACCTTGCTGTTGCGCTGGAGCGCGCGGAGTAAATCCCAAAGGATTTTGATTGCCTGTATTCGCTCGCCACCCAAAATTTGGGTGATTTCTCCAACCGAGATTATAGGTGTTGCTGTACGGGTTGTTCTGAGGCCTAGTTTGATTACTTATGAAGTCTACCTCTTCGTGGCCCTCATAGACGACTCCTTGAAAACATGCACCAGGCTCGTGTGACACTCCACACTGGTCACATCCCGAGCCAGCCTGCGCAATCATCTGGGACCTGTCGAATCTCGATGCAAGAGCTGAGATTTGTGCAGTAATGGTCGTATAGTCGTCTACAGCATGAACTCCTGCGCGAGATGATGATGCCCGGCCTCTATCTCCTTCCCGACGAGAGCTGGATTTCAACGCAGCTTTTTCTATAATATCGTACGCTTCAGTCGGCGTCTTAGTTACTAGATCGCCTCCTGCGTTCACGTCTAATCGCTCATGTGTGTTGTAACTGAGCCCTTGATAGAACGTCAAAACCAGCTGTCTCTTGGAGAAGCCATGATGTGGCACATCAATCAACAAATCCTTGAATCTCTCCCAAGCCGCATGCAACGACTCGCCCTCGTCCTGGCGAAAGGAAACAATCCGGTTTCGAAGCTTGTTTGTTTTCTCAGGTGGAAAATATTTCTGCATAAACTGCTCCGCCAACTGATTCCAGGTCCTGATGGACCCGGCTGGAAGTGACATAAGCCAAGCTCTAGCTTTGTCACGCAACGAAAACGGAAACAACCTCAACCGAATTGCATCCTCCGAAACACCTGTGATCCTAAATGTCGAACAAATAGCAAGAAAAGCAGCAATATGCCTCCCGGGATCCTCATGCTCACGTCCGTCAAACTGTACTGAATTCTGCACCATATTAATAATACTAGATCTAATTTCAAAAGTAGGTGCATCAATAGTAGGTTGAAGGATACTCGGCTCCAGGCCTGCCCTTCCGGGCTGATTCGTCTCATTCAAAGGTCGATCATCGTCCGCCATGATTGCGTTCCCTGCTGCCCCTGAGCCCTCGGCTTCAACGGGTACCACCTGCTCCTGCTCACCAGCTGCGAGCAGTAGTCCAACCGCACGCCCTCTCGCACGAAGACGTCTCCTCAGATCACGCTCGGGCTCTTCTGACGGCTCAACAAGATTGGGAGGGGGTGTTGAGAACATTAACCTGCAAACGAAAAATTGACACAATGAATATTTTATTAATATAATAATTCTGTTTTTTGTTTTTTTTTTCAGCTGAATAGAAACAGAAAATTATTAAAAATGGGCTGAAAATTTTATAAAAATTCGAAAATGGGCCCGAAATTTTATAAAAATTACAACACTAAAAATAAATGAATCGGCTAATAAAAAAATGGTTTTAGGGTGCCGAAAACCCAAAGAATAAGTGAATAAATAAATCCGGATCAAATAAATAAATGGAACAAAAAAAATATACACGAAAACGAATAAATCGAATTAAAACAAGAAATATTCACAAATAAATAAACAAATAAATAATCAAGAAAGTATTCACAAATATTAACAAGTATATACGCCGATAACACAATGACTCGGGTCGTTCCTAAAACTCGCCATTTCCCAGGCAACGGCGCCAAAAACTTGACGTGTGCGTATATATACATAATTTTGCAATGAATTTACACACGATTTGGTTTTAAATTTATAAAAGTGATTATTACTTTTACATCAAAACACACACGAAAGAGGCAAGTGTACCCCGTCATATATGTAGTAAAGTATCGGTAAGAACCAAGTATCGATCCAAGGAAATGGGCGGAGAAATAATACTAGACCTTTGTCACTAAACTACCGGTAAAAACATAAGTTTGTGATTTTAATTAAACTAAAGTAAGCATAAACAAATATATATAAAAACATAGTAGATAATAGATAAATAGCCTTGCTTAATACACAACCAAAGCATGTCAACTGAGTCAGTTTTGGCACTAGAAGCATTCGATCAATTCTCCAATTTATGAAACAATTAGTATCCCTTTCGGGAATCCTAACATGACAATCATTCGGAAAGTTAAAACGATAAACACACTTTAACCACCTAAAATTGTTCTTTAACGTGCAATTGATAAATGTCTATGAAAATCTCTTAAAAATAAGTTAGTCATCCGTTAGGAGTTTTCTAACCTCACTTAAACAAGGAAAGCGACACCGATAAACACAATGCAACCACCGAGACAAGCATAAACTAGATTAAATCACAACCGAGTTCATTTTACAAATCTTGCACAATAATTCACCAAGATAGTAATTTTGGCCTAAACTACTAACTAAGCTAACAAATCATGGCAAGAATTTATAACGACACCATCTAACCCGTTAAGGTCCTTACGTGACGGCAAGCTCTCTTGATTAACAATAATTACATTTTATTAAATCACTAACCATTTCTAGTATCATGATGCACACATTTAAACCAAGCTAAACTAGTTAACCAAGTTCAAAGTTTACTAATACAAGATTAATTAAGCTTCATTTTTCAACTATCTTAACTAACCAAGCATCAATCATCCAACACAATTACTTATAATCAAGAAATCAATATCAATAACAAGGTTGCAAACTAATCATCAAAGATTAACATAGAAAATACTTCAAAATGTCATTACAAACAAAGATTAACACACTAATGGTTATAATCAAGCAAGGGATTGTTGTGTTTTTGCCCAAAGACTACAATAATACATAAACATTAATCTAAATGCTTGAAAGATTAACAAAAACATGGAAAGATTAGAAAACCAAACCATAAACAAGCATAAGATTAAGAATCCGGATAGTAATGGAGCTAAACGGCACAATGTGGCTTGAATCCGGGTCAAAAGCATAGCCTCCGGAGCCTGTAAAATCGCCTGTGAAGCTCCCAAAATTCCAGAATGTCGAACAGAATGTTTCTGCAAGTTTTTTATATTTTTTCGATGTCGCACGGTCGTGCGTCCTGTTGCACGACCGTTCACTTTAAGCAATTATTGGAGTATGGTGCACCATACTGCATGACGTCATCAGATCTTTGACCAGATTCGATATCGCACGACCGTTCTTCAGATGGCACGGTCGTTCAATGCCGGGTTCTTGTTGCACGCCTAGTCGCACTGATCGTTCACTTCCGAGGTTTGGTTGGATCATCGGATCCGCACGGGGTGCAAGATCTGGAACGACCGTGCATCACCGAGATGGTCTTGATTGCCTTGCACGCCGAGTTGCACGTTCGTTCAATGCCGGACTGACTTGCATTTGTCGGAGATGCACGGCCGTGCAATAGGTCGCACGACCGTTCCACACGCCCAGGTCAGTTTTCTAACAGAAGGTTCGCAGCTTCGTCGTTTTGTCCGGAAAGTCCTCGTTTTCGCTATCATCTTGTCTGGTATGCTGTTTTAGGCCTGTAAACAAAAGTGTAGATAATTAAGTATCCGAATGACGGTTTTACGGCCGAAAACGCATAAAATAGGGGTAAAACGGGGGACTAAAATATGTGTAAATTAGCGAATATCAAATTACTATGTTAAATAATCGGATCCTAAATCGGAAGATAGGATAGAATGAAGTTCTATAAATCAAATGAGTATTAGAACTCATATGGCATGATTTAATAGACCTAACCTTCTGATTAGAAAGTTAACCTAAGTGCTTTTGACCCGTTTCGACCCGTTACGGTAGTTTAGGCTACTATAACGTATCGTTTGCGTAAATCTAAGGTCGGATGGTTATCTATGTCCTATGTTAAGTCCTGCATGCCCAATTATGTTTATATATGTTACTAAATCAGTTTATATCTCAAAAACTTGATCACATATGCAAAATATGAATTTATGCTCAAAAAGGGCATTTTGGTCATTTTCAATGGGCATAATAACGACTTAACGAATAACTAACCAATCTAAGTGATCATAAGGTATAACCTCATTAGGTTATTCCCTATGCAACTATGATCACTAAATAAGTTTGGTCGGATCCTAATGATCGACCAAACGGGTCGGGTTCGAAAGTCTAAGCGGTTGTCGAGACCGCTTAACTTACGACCCTAAACAAGCACTAAACTAGTAGTGACGAGTTAAACATGTTAAAACATGTTTAACTAAGTTAGAAAACTGATTTGGTATCAAAACAAAGGGTTTTGATACCCGAAAATAGTTCCGTCGCAAAATGTGCATAAATACGCATTTTGACCGAAACTTTGGCTCGTCACTACGCCTAGTCAACGTGGTAATCAGTAGGTATAATTGCTAAGGATTATAACCATCGTGATTAAAATCACGTTGCAAAGTTCAATTGAACTTTGATTTGACCAATTGATGCTCAAAACCGAAAGTCAAACTGTTGGTCAAACTGTTTGACTTTCAGCTCTAAATGGCTGAAAATAAGAACTAAGCCATGAAAGAACACTTACAAGGCTCTATGGCTGAAAGATTAGACTAGAAGAACTCAGGTAGGTGGCTCCCAAGAAGGAAATCCTCCACTTAGAGTTCAAAGTATGAAATGAGCAAAGAACAAGGAAGAAATGAGGGGTATTTATAGTTGTTGAGGTGCTCTAAGATTATTACAAGTGTTTGTGTAGCCCCCAAGCATTAAATCCTAGCCATACAAGTGTTTAGGACAGCTATTATTTGCTTGGAGAGGTGTTTACTTGGTGACCACACCAAGAATTTGCATAAAAGTCCCTGGAATTCAAGCTGCAGGTCAAAAACAGACCTGCTGTGAAAAAACACAGGGTCGCGTGACTCCGTTAAGCCATTTTCAAGGCTCTACAAGGACGTTAAAGTATAGGGGACTCAAAATATGCTCGGAAATATCACGGATGTCGGTTCGTTTGGTCGTACGGTCACGTTGTTCGGTTAATTACGACGAAACTCGAACGGACGCGAAAATGATCCAAATTAAGCGACGAAGGGTATGCGCGTAAATGCAAACTTACGCCGTTTTTGACGCTTTTAGTCCCTGTTGATCGAATAAGTGCATTTTTCGCATACCGAACCACTCAAAGCTTATTTCTAAGCTATGTTAAGGTTATTTATGGTATGTTTAGCTTATGATCATGTTTCAGAATGTATGTTGCCATACGAAACGGCAGACTTTTGCAGTTTGACGCAAATAGTCCCTGTGATCGAATAAACTTGTTTTTGCCATACCAAAACCTTCAAAACTTATTTCTAAGTTATGTAAATGTTATTTAAGGTATGTTAGGCTTATGTCACTATTCTGGAGTGTTTGTCGCGTTAAATTGATTACGTTTGCGTAACAGTTTGCGTATAACTTTCCAGAAAGCGATTTAGGGCTCGAAATTGAACAAGAATTGATATGTATAAATGTCATATGTATTTGTACAAATCCCAAGAATGAAACACAGGATTTCATTGGATTTGTATTTGTATGATGGCTGTAGAGGCACAGGTGTCACAATGACATTTTTGCATATGATATAGATATCTATGTGTTAAATGGGCAAATTTATATAGCAAAACTCTTAAAGAGTGAAAGCACATCCATATTAGGATAAGATGGAACGAATTCCCTCATGGATTGATAATGCCCGAAGCATTGATGTCAAACACCTCAAGAACATATTATATGAAGTTGACAAAATATGTATGGACTTAAATACTTGGGTCAAATGTTGCACAACTCGAGATATTCGCATAAAAATGATATAAGTTTGATTAAATTAGCCATGTTTTATCAACATTCTACTTTTAAAAGTTCACTATAATCGCAGTTTACAGTGATGATGTCTAGGCATCATTGAGAGAAACTAACAAACTTTTAGAGGGATAATTTTTTAATGACCTAGGCACGGTCTAATTATTACTCGAACCGCAGCTCGAGTATATATGTAATTATATTTTATCAATCCCTCAAGTACATCTAGAAAATGATGTTGGGATATTTGAGTATGGACATAGTTGAACCTTAAAGTATGTTAAAGGTTCTTAAGTCACTTGTTATAAGAAATACCTATTATCATCTCGTACCAAAGTAGAGATTCTCATTATAGAAGTACCATCGTTAAATGCATATGTGCATTAATATGTTTTGCTAGCTATGTATGGTTATAATATCTTTCACTTGAACTTATTCTCATGATATAGCATGTGTAAAGTGAGGAGACATTGGAATGAGTTAACACAAATATTTCAGGTATGAACGATATTTGATTATATTTTACTAACTCATGAAAACAAGTTTGATTAGTGTTGTAGATTTGAGAATGTAACATAGTACGGTCGTGGATCATATGATTTTTGTTTTCGAGAGGAAGCATTAAGAATCTCATACAACATTGCTCAACATAAGGGATTGTACTTCAATGGATCAAGCGACATTCTACTGGATACAAAAGCTTTGAGCAACTTTCAGGGAAGATCGACACACATTACTTAAAGGCTACTTATTCAAATGAGGGGGAATATTATACAAGTTGCATTTTTCCCTTCACTAACTAAGTTTATTTCATTTAGAGTAAGTTTTTTAATATGACAATATTATCAGGGGGAGATAATACGCGCTGCACTCTTTTTCCATTAGCTATGGTTTTGTCCTAATGGGTTTTCCTGACAAGGTTTTTAACGAGACAACATCTCCACGCGTATTTGGTTGATAACCAAGGGGGAGTGTTATAAATAAATATTATTATGGTTATCAACTCCGTATATATAGATGTATCTTTCTTACTAAGTTTCCCTCTCCTAGATATATTTTTTTGTATTTTATTATAAACACACACCATAAATAATAAAAAGATATTTCTTCCTACGTCTGTTTCTTATATTATTTAGCTAGTGTTGTTGTTTCAAGAATAATGATATTTTATTACACAACTTTGCCCTGGACAAACATCCCCACCACGGCAGCACCAGTACTCTCTCTCTCTCTCTCTCTCTCTAAACAATCACCTTCAAATCTTTTTCCAGTTTTCACATATTTAAAATCCGATTTTCACTCTTCTAAATTCTTGTCAACAAACAAACAATCCATACACATCTTCCATGAAAGCTCTCCACCATTGCCACTCTCACTAAGGTACATTCTATACACTCACATTCTCTGCATGTTGTCCTTCTATACCACCAAATTTACATATACATCATGCCTCTCTTCGCTTACTGCATTACGATTTCAACACTCGCAACGTATGTAGCTGTATATTTCCTCTTGATTCGTGATATTTTAGATTCAAATGTTTGATTTTCCAGCAATTTTGACGGCATTATCGGTTTATATAAGTCTCTGTCAGGTTTAGAAGCTTATTTTAGTGTTTTTTTGAAACTAGGGTTTTGAAAAGTTTATTTTGTGTTGTTGTTGCATGTTTTCACTCAGATCTGAAACTTTTGGCTTCAAATTTGTAGCATTTTTAGGTTCTAGTTTGAATTCGTTGTGTTGTTATTTGTTGCTCACTTGGTTTAAAAAAGTGCGAAGCCCACAAAAGTGACATCGTCTAAAATCAAATCGCAAATCGCCAAAGTGGACGGCTTTTCGTACTCGAGGTGCAATGTGGTTATATATAGTTTTTTATATATCCTATAGGTTTTTAGCGTCCTTCACCTAAGATCTAGTTATAAATAAGGTATATATATGATTTAATGTATAAATCACTTGAATGTACAACCATTTTAGCTACATGTATAACACTTTAAAGCACAAAAACACCTTCTGTACAAGAAGCGCGCGCCTCAGTGGGATTTTTTTTTCCAAAAAAGCTCGATTTTTGTGCGCTTTTTGTATAGAGCTCGCCTTATGTCACACAAGGCGCAACTCTTTGCGCCTAGGGTCGCTTTGCGCTTAAGCGCGCCTAAGGTGCGGTTTTCTAAACCAAGGTTGTAGATGATTTAGCTTCGTTTTGATCTGAATATAAATCTTATTATCAAGTTTTAAAAAACGAGAAGTAGGTAACAAGGTCTAAAACCGAGGCACAAAGCGTAAAACGCCAAAGTGCACCGCTTTTAGCATGATTTGCTTATGTTTTTTGTACGCAAGGCACAAAGTGCTTAGTATAATTTTTTTATACGTATCATAGGTTTTTAGCATTTTCTTTACAAAATTTAGGTATGAAAAAGCTTAATATATAATTTACCTACGTGTACAACCTAAAAAGCTGTATGTACAACATTCTGATGCATAAAAACTCGCAATCTACTAGAGGCACGTCCCTCAGCTGTGCCCCACAGCCATGCCTCAGGCAGCGTTTATGTGAAAATATCACGCCTCAGCGGAGCCTCATGCACACCTTGAGCCTTATGTAGTAAAAATCATGGGCCCGCGCCTAGGCGCTCTTATTAAAACAAAGGTCTTACTAAAGTCACTCAAGTAATCTTATACAATGTGTTTATAGTCTTAACATTTTTTTTTTTATAATTAAGCGGGGCAAATGAAACATATGTGGATATTGGTTATTATCTAGTGATTATTTTTTTCTAATGCAAGTCAATGAAAGTTGGGCGAGTTTAGCGGAACAAAAAAGACTATCACTTAAGTGGCACACTCAAGAAACTTGGTTATTATTGTGTAAAATTATCCCTTTATATAATCCACATTTATTTTGGTTGATATTGTTGATTATATTAACTTCTTTTCTAATATCTGCTCATTTTTGAGAAATGCAGATGATGCAGAAGCCTCCACATGAAGATTTCTCCCTCAAGGAGACTAAACCGCACCTTGGTGGGGGAAAAGTCACCGGGGATAAGCTCACCAGCACGTATGACCTCGTGGAACAAATGCAATACGTATATGTTCGTGTTGTAAAAGCAAGAGAGTTACCATCAAAGGACATTACAGGTAGTTGTGACCCATATATCGAGGTTCGTTTGGGAAATTACAAGGGCGTCACCCGTCATTTCGAGAAGAAAACGAATCCCGAATGGAACCAAGTGTTTGCGTTCTCTAAAGAGAGAGTTCAAGCATCTGTTCTTGAGGTTACTGTGAAAGATAAGGATGTAGTTAAAGATGACTTCATCGGTCGGGTTTTATTCGATCTTAACGAGGTTCCAAAACGGGTCCCGCCAGATAGTCCGTTAGCTCCCCAATGGTATAGACTGGAAGAACGAAAAGGTGAAAAACTTAAGGGAGAGTTAATGCTTGCCGTTTGGTGGGGTACACAAGCAGACGAAGCGTTCGCTGAATCATGGCATTCTGATGCTGCAACTGTTAGCTTTGCTGACGGTGTAGCCAATATTCGGTCAAAAGTTTATCTTTCACCGAAGCTTTGGTATCTTCGAGTTACCGTAATCGAAGCACAAGACTTGATCCCGACAGATAAAACCAGGTTCCCTGAAGTTTACGTGAAAGCCGAACTTGGAAATCAGCATTTGCGGACAAGAATCTCTATGAACAAGTCTATTAACCCGATGTGGAATGAAGATCTCATGTTTGTCGCTGCAGAACCGTTTGAGGAACCCTTGATTTTGAGTGTCGAAGATCGTGTTGCACCCAACAAAGATGAAGCGCTTGGAAAGTGCGTTATTCCGTTACAATACGTTGAGCGACGGTTGGACCATAAAGCTATCAATACGCGATGGTTTAATCTCGAAAAACATGCTGTCGTGGAAGGGGAAAAGAAGAAAGAAGTCAAGTTTGCTAGCAGGGTTCATATGAGAATTTGCTTAGAAGGCGGTTATCACGTTCTCGATGAATCGACTCACTACAGCAGTGATCTTCGACCGACAGCTAAACAGCTGTGGAAAAGTAGCATCGGGGTTCTCGAAGTTGGGATCTTGAGTGCTCACGGGTTAACGCCAATGAAGACGAAAGATGGACGGGCGACCACTGATGCATACTGTGTGGCCAAGTACGGGAACAAATGGATACGAACAAGAACAATCGTGGACAGTTTTGCCCCGAAATGGAACGAGCAATATACTTGGGAGGTTTTCGACCCCTGTACTGTTATAACCATTGGTGTTTTCGACAACTGTCATTTACACGGTGGGGATAAGGCTGGCGGGGCTAAGGACTCGAGAATCGGGAAGGTTAGGGTTCGGTTGTCAACTCTTGAAACGGACCGAGTTTACACCCATTCTTACCCGTTGTTGGTTTTGCACCCAACCGGTGTTAAGAAAATGGGTGAGATTCATTTGGCGGTTAGGTTTACATGCTCGCGTTTACTAAACATGATGCATATGTACTCCCACCCATTGTTGCCGAAAATGCACTACGTTCACCCGCTAACCGTTGCCCAGCTTGATAGCTTGAGACACCAGGCTACACAAATTGTGTCCATGCGACTCGCACGGGCGGAGCCACCGTTGAGAAAAGAGGTTGTGGAGTATATGCTAGATGTGGGTTCTCACATGTGGAGTATGAGAAGAAGTAAGGCTAATTTCTTTAGAATCATGGGGGTTTTCGGCGGGTTAATCGCGATCGGGAAATGGTTTGATCAAATCTGTAACTGGAAGAATCCCATAACCACTGTTCTTATCCATATCCTGTTCTTGATACTGGTTTTGTACCCAGAACTTATTTTACCAACCGTTTTTCTCTACCATTTCTTAATTGGAATATGGTACTACAAATGGAGACCAAGAAACCCGCCCCACATGGACACACGTCTCTCATGTGCTGATAATGCTCACCCTGATGAACTTGATGAAGAGTTCGACACGTTTCCGACTTCTCGCCCTCCTGATCTTGTGAGAATGAGATATGATCGGTTAAGAAGTATTGCGGGTAGGATTCAGACGGTTGTCGGTGATTTGGCAACTCAAGGAGAAAGGTTTCAGTCGTTACTCAGCTGGAGAGACCCGAGAGCTACTGCATTGTTTCTGATTTTCTGTTTGGTTGCTGCCGTTGTTCTTTATGTCACACCTTTCCAAGTCGTGACCCTTATTACAGGTTTCTATGTGTTGAGACATCCCAAGTTCCGCCCTAAGCTACCAGGGGTTCCGCTCAATTTCTTCAGGAGATTGCCAGCTAAAACTGATTCCATGCTATGATTAACAGAGGTCAGTTTTGGTTACTTTTATGTCTGGCAAGACAGGCGGGTCGGGTCACAATGGGTTCAACAAACAGTGGTCGTGGGTCTTGCTCGTCCATATGGACCCATTATAAGTTGTCTAGTATTTAAGAGTCACCCCGTCCCGTTGTTTGATTTGAGTTGACCCATTCTGACCTGCTATTTGACTTGACCCATATGAGCCCGAGTGTAACTTTTTTTACCCAAATCAACCCATCTACTGCTATAAACAATTTGCAGGGAATTCAAATCTTTTTATTACATTGGTAACCAACCATACACTTTTTGGGGTTAAGTTATTCTACAAAGGCTTCTAAGTGTAAGAAGGCTTTATAGAGTGACCAGTGTCCAAAAACCCACTACACCACCACCCAAAAACCTAAACACCCCCCGCCGCAAAAGAAGAAAAACTATACCTCACCGAAAAAACCTAACCCCAAACTTTTTTATTTATTTATTTATTTATTTTTTTGGGGTTGGTGATGGGGGGTGAGTGGGGGTGGGGGGTTTAGGTTTTTGGGTGGTGGTGGGTGTTTAGGTTTTTTTTTTTTTTTTTTTTTTTTTGTGTAGTGGGTTTATTTTTAGGAGGCTTTGTACGCTTCTTATTTTAAAGAGCCTTTGTATTTGATCCTAATCCTTACTTTTTGTAATCATATTTACAGAACCCAAAAAATCGATAAAAGAAATGTTTTGAGGATCTGTTGACCGACCCTGTCTGTCTTGACCTGTGTTTAAAGTCGGAACACATTTTGACCATTAACCCAGCCCAGCCATTTTGCCATCTTTAGCTTATAACTTAGGGTTGTATCCTTTGTGTGTGTAGTTCATAGAAAGAAGGCAAGGAGTATAATCGGAAAGGTGCATCATCCTGGTATGCTGATTTCTGTGTTAGAGAGTTTATTGTGATCATCTTTTGATTTGTGGCTATTGATTTGAAGCTATCTATAGTTGTTATTTACATGGAAAACTGCTGCAAGATTATTGAACCATAATGGATTTGATGAACTAGCATATGAATATCTATTAACTTGTGTTTATTGTGTTTGTGCACTCTCAATACACATAACAATGTTGTTTTAAAGCTGAATATGTCGCAAGAACTGGTATAATTATACTAATTAATCCAACTTGGTTAACAAGTAACTAAAAGAATAACCCTAATCTAAACCGGCTTGTTTAGAATGTGCCCAGTCTGCCGACTTGCGAACCTGTGTAGGAAATTATACCAACAGGTTAAATTTAACTTATATCAGTTTATCTAGCATGAATACAGGATAATATCATAACGGAATCTGGAAATTTATGTAAAAAATCGGCGTAGATGAATGAGTTTTAGCAGAAAAGAAACCATCATAGAATTGTTAGTTATGTTACTCAAATGATCCTAGAAAACTTCTATACTCTCTTTGTACAAAACTTCATGGCTTGCATTCGCGAAAATAGCCCTAGATGAATGACAATATCAAAGAATAAAAACTAAAAAGCCAATCTGTGTGTCGAAATTTGAATATATATAGATAGATAAATTGAGAGATAGATGAACAAGTATCAACAGCAGCCACCCTTTCCACCAGAGTTTTCATCTTGGTTAGGAACAAGTATAGCAGTTCCTTTAAGAGATGTTGATTTTCCATAATCTCCATCAGCACTCAGAGATTTCTTACTTATAATCCTATATATTTCTGTCAAAGATGTAAGAAACGCACTTTCGACATTTGTGGACTCGAGTGCTGAGGTCTCCATGAAGCATAGATTCTCTCTTTCTGCAAACTCTTGGGCATCTTCAATAGGTACTGCCCTAAGACTTGCCAAGTCACATTTGTTTCCAATAAGCATGATGACTATGTTTTTATCAGCATGCCCCCTGAGTTCTTCCAACCACCTCGTCATATGGTCGAACGTCTGACGTTTAGTCATGTCGTATACCAACATTGCACCAACTGCGCCTCGGTAGTATGCACTTGTTACTGCTCGGTATCTGATCAATAACATGTAGGTAGCTATATAAGTTTAGCTATAATTATACAAATATAACTTCCTATGCAGAATGTTTTATGTGAGTGGTTGATTGTAAAGTAAGTATCTCAAAACACACAATGACAAAAAGCTCCCCTAACTTTTCAATTGAAAAAGAAGATGCAGCAAATTTTAACTCAAAAATACCAAAATTTATGACAAATAACCATGCATGGTCAAATAGATAGAAAAGTGGCATGGAAAATCTGTAACAATAATAAAATTTTCAACAATAAAAATCAAAGATTGTAGAAATAAAACTATTTAATTAAGCATACCTTTCCTGACCTGCAGTATCCCAAATCTGGGCCTTCACCATCTTCTGATCAATAACCAAAGTTTTTGTCTGAAATTCAACCCCAATCGTAGCCTTTGAATCCAGGCTGAATTCATTCTTTGCAAACCGGGCAAGGAGCTGAGATTTCCCAACAGCCGAGTCACCAATCAATACAACCTTGAATACATAATCGATCTTCGAATTGAAATCTCCACAATTCGACATCCTCAAACCTTACCAAACCAAAAAAAAAACCTACACGTCGATCAAATAAAACTCCAACTTTTGGTTCGGCGGAAATCTATTGGAATGTGATCCAAATGATTGTTTTCGATTCATACAAACGTGATGTTAAAATATAATCACACGTAATGTGATGACTTAGCTGTTGTTGGGAATGCGTGTTAAGGGCTAGGGTTTGTCAAGAAACCAAGAAGATCTTTTCGTTTTGGTCGAGAACGAGAAGGGGATGCATGTGCAACGGTTTGTCAGCGGACTACGAATGGGTTATCGAAGCTATCCGTATTTATAAAAAGCCTGCTAGGTTATAACCGAGAACTTAATAGGCAGGAAAAATTATTTTTAACTAGTTGATTTTATGTCCGCGTTGCGGCGGGGATCCAATGACGGTAAAACGCGTGTCAGCAACGACAAGCAGATACCAAATATTAAAACATAAATAAAAATGACGTGGTAAGGATAGTCACTCCGTCCTAAAATAAGCGATTTTAAATAACCTAATATATAATAATATGAGGGAAAAGATCAAATAGTAAGTTTATTTTGGCTAGGAAGTGTAGGAAGCAATAGGATTAGGACATGTGGCAACATTTAAAATAAAGAAAAAGGGTATTTTAGTCAATCCAACCCTTTCTTCTTCCTTTTCAAAACCCAATAACTTCAAAACCCACCATTTTCAAAACCCACCATCTTCAACCATTTCTTCACTTTCTATCTCAATAATCACTACATTATAGTGCGATTTTCATCACCAATCAATGATTCAAACACCCGATCAACGTGGTCTTCAGCTTTTTTGAAGAAAACCCAGTTTAATTTCATACAAAATCTCGTTTTTTCCGATGATTTTGAAGATAATCACTCGATCCGTTCGATTCGAGCGCTGATAAGTGTTTCAATCATTCAAAAATCGTCAATTGTTGAAGAAATCACTTCGATCCATGTAAGAAATTCTTTAATTTCATTTTTATGATATGGGTTTTTGATTTAGTCATTGCGTTTTACGATCTTGGCGGGGGTCCTGGCGGGTCAGCTCGGAAAAAAAAAAATTTCGATTAAATTGCTGTAATAAAAATGCATCAGAAAAATTAATTTTCTGGAAACTGCATTGGTCCAGACAGTTCATAGCACAGACAATTCACAGCACAGACAAAACTATTGTCATGGTTCAATGCGTTTTAGAAAGAACACTTTCTTTGGTGTTTTTAGGCAATTGCGTTTTAGAACTAAAACATTTTTATGTGTTTTCTGACAATTGCGTTCTAGAAAAACACATTCTTGAAGTGTTTTTGGTGCATTGCGTTTAGGCAATTGCGTTTTAGAACTAAAACATTTTTATGTGTTTTCTGGCCATTGCGTTCTAGAAAAACACATTCTTGGAGTGTTTTTGGTGCATTGCGTTTTAGGTAAAACATTTTTTTAAGTGTTTTCTTGCCATTGCGTTTTAGAAATAAGACATTTGTTTGTGTTTTTGGTGCATTGCGTTTTAGGTAAAACACTTTTTTATGTGTTTTCAGTCCATTGCGTTTTAGAAAACAGACATTTTAAGTGTTTTCTGACCATTGCGTTTTAGAAATAAGACATTTGTTTGTGTTTTTTGTGCATTGCGTTTTAGGTAAAACACATTTTTATGTGTTTTTAGTCCATTGCGTTTTAGAAAGTACATTTTCTTTTGAGTTTTTAGGCTATTGCGTTTTAGAAATAAGACATTTATTTGTGTTTTCTGGCCATTGCGTTTTACAAATAAGTCATTTATTTGTGTTTTTGGTGCATTGCGTTTTAGAAAAATGTCATTTTTTAGGTTTTTTTTTTCATTGCGTTTTACGTAACTGGGGGTTTTCTATTGCGTTTTACGCAACTGTGTTTTAAATTTTATTTTTTTTTAAATATAGCAATAGTATACTCGTTTTAAAGATAAAAAACGCTCATTTTTTTGGTGCAATTTTTATAAAAAAATAGTGTCGTATGAAAGAGTTATTAACGTTTAAAAAAGGGGGGAATTGGAGGAGAGAGAAACTATTGGCTTGGATTGACTAGAATGCCCCTAAACAAACTCACGCGCCTCTTTTCTTCCTTTCAATTTCCCTGATTTAATCTTAGCCCTTGATTAACTAAATGGATGGTCAAGATCACTTCCTAGCCTTCCTAGCCAAATAAACTTCCTATTGTATCTCCACCCAATAATAGGACTCACATATCCTACACGTTGGAAATTCGGCTGTTTTCAGTTTGGTTATTACGGTGCTAAAACGTTAAAATATGGATGAGCTCGGTACCGGTAACGGCGCCGAAAGTACCGATCCGGAAAATCTCGAAATTAGGTACCGGCACCGAAAATGCTCGGTACAATACGGTATGGTCTTTGAAGGTAAAAATCAATAAATACATGTATGGTGCTAGACCGGTGTCTAACCGAAAGTAACGATTCTGAAAATGCCAAAAGGTGGGTACCAAATTGGTACCGAAAATGATTTGGTATAGTAAATTTGGTACCGATACGATACCAGTTTGATTACAAGATTTGATACGATTTGCTCATCAATAATCTAAATATCCAAGTTAATTTTACATGCTACAATTCATTCATTACATAAAAAGACAAAAAAAAAAAACAAAATAAGTTGTTGTGTATATAAAACCTCATTCAAACGAAATACATTTTACTTATTGTGTGTATGAAAAGTAATCTAAACGGTGGAATTACTTGCATTGCTACGTTGCTACAGGATTTGATGAGCTCGGTACCAACCGGTACCGAAAATACCGTTACCGAAATCCCCAAAAGTGGGTACAGTTACCGAATATGTCAGTTACGGTACGGTTTGGTACCGGTCGGTACTGATACGGCACCGGTATTTGAGAGTAAAAACCGGTGTCAAACGGTACCGAAAATACACCCGGGTTGATAAATTTGATACCGGTACTCGTACCCAATACCATTTACTCATAACTTAAGAAGTTTACTATTCATTCATTTGTATTTTTAATATATAGGTAAAGGTAATTAAAAGATTTACTATATTTATTTTTAATTTACTGTTGTGTTTGAGATAATTTTTAACGTACATAGGTATTAACCATAATGCTAACGACGACTTTTTGGCACGTTTTGGTTTGGATTATTTTTGGATCGGCGCACCATCTTTTTATTAGTCATACCCTTTTTCTAAAAATATAGTTTAAAAGTTGTTAAATTTTAGGAGAATTTACGAAAATGGTCAAGAATGTTGTTGACTTACCAAATTGGCCATCTCATGCGTCTGTGGAGAAGCGCATCACCGATTACGAGACACCTTTTGCGTCCGCATGGCTCATTTGTGCGTCCTTAAATATAGAAGTGACACGTATCTCAATGGGATGCATGGGATGAATCACGGATGAATGTGATGAGTCACGGACGCATGGGATGATGGGATGAGTCACGGACGCATGGGATGCCTCAAATCTCGCTAAAAGTAAATTTTTTGAGTCACAGACGCATGGGATGAGTCACGGACGCATGAGATGAGTCACGGACGCATGGGACGCATGGATGTCATTGAGACACGTGTCACTTCTATATTTACGGACGCATGAATGAGCCCTGCAAACGCAAAAGGTGTCTCGTAATCGGTGATGCGCTTCTCCACAGACGCATGAGATGGCCAACTTGGTAAGTCAACAACATTCTTGGCCATTTTCGTAAATTCCCCTAAATTTTACCCCTTTGTACATTTCAAATATTGTTTTAGAACACAGTTTCTCTAACTAGTATTTTATTATATTTCTTTAAAACGTTATTACAAAATAATAAAAAAAATACTTTTTAAACAATAAAAAAAGTTTCAGAACCTTTTTAAAAGAAAAAGTTGATTTTGTATTCTTTTTATTTATTTTGTATTTTAGTTCTCTCGTCTTTATATTTCTATTTTTATTAGTATCATTATTATTAAAATGTTTTTATAATATAATTAACATCTTTTATTTATTAAAAGTAATAAAATGAAAAAACAAAATAAAACGTTAACTAGCACATTAGGTAGTAAAATGATTTGATCAAAGCATGTAATATTAATTAATAATAGATATAAGTTGAAATTTAATTATTGTGTGGCTATGTTCTTGACTAATCAAAATCATTATCTACAAATTGGCACTGGTAATTCTCAAATATATTTCTCATCTTTTAACTCCAAAAACTATATTAAGTTCGCTGGCATCAAAGATTCATTTAAATTTCGTAAGTATGAAATTTTCATTAAAATGCCAAAGTAACAAATTACAAACAAGTGGCAGGTAAACGGGCAACAAGCTGCGCCGCAACCCCCTTTTGAATTGCAAAACCAATCCTGCTAAAGACGAAACGACCCTTAAAGGTTGAGAGATTACTATTCACAACCCGTTGAACCCTGTTTAGGAATTCCACAGCCTCTGGGGCTAGGAAACCAAATGTATCAAAAGGGAATGGGATAAACACATGTTGATTCTCTAAACAAGCATTCTCATGTTTAGCGACCTTGCTTGATTCCGCCTTCAACGCAGCCTGGCCAGCAACAAACACATTATCCCTGAGCCCAACAAGAGGGGACACTCCTGTAAGGTCCACACAAGCGTGTTTTCCCCTGGCCCACCCAAACACAAGAATATCAGTTGGTCGAAGAGTAGACCTCCTATCGAGCGGATCCGTCAGAAAGTTCACCGAAGCCTCCTTTTTTGTTGAAATCCCTGCCCGCTTTAAAATATCAAACAAAATGTCCCTTACCAATCATGCCTGTATTTAAAACCAGGCAACTCCTTACAATGAACCGCATGCTCGCCAAAAGTATCTAAACAAACACTGCGGCAAACTGGGCAGGGCTCATCAACCGGAAACAGAGGGATCATTAGCCGGTACTTAAGGATTGCCCGGTATTCCACTGCCGACATGTTTTGGCCTAGTCCTTCAATGGGGATGACTGTCAGGAAATCTTGAGCATGAGGAGCCCGGAGACAATCGAACAAGGCTTTCTGACGAGGGGATAGACTAAACTTCTCTCCCAAACTCTAGACAGTTCTACTAAACAGGGCACTCGCCAAAGCATTCTGGGCTTTAGGGGGCGGTGTCCTTATTAGAGAAACCGCCAATATCGAAATCCGGAAGGGACATGTGCATGTAATCCAATGCACACACATAATCAGAATCTAACACGGCAATACCACAGTCCCAAAGAATGTGGTCCTGCAAACTCCAAGATTGCGCCCTCGATGCCACGAAAACATACGTAGATACATCCTCAGCCGAACATAAACCTAAACCCCCAAAATGGGTCGGAAGGGATGCAAGCTTCCATTGAAGATCCCCAAAAAAGGGACCCCCGCAAACCACAATATCCTCGATAGCTCTCCGAAGGCCTTTGTCAAAACCGAAACAGCCTCCCCAACAAACGTGGGTTGGCACGTTCTGAGGCCGAACAACAACTTAGCAACACCCATGCAAGAGCGCAGCAAGAGAAGCTCGCATTGAGGGTCCCGCAGATGTGGAAGATAGCTCATCAGATCCACTGCACAAGATGGCCTTTTCACGGCCAACCTACTAATAAAACCCGCATCCCGACTAACAACGCCCCCGGGGATTTTGACACCCGACACCGGCCTTCCAATCCCACTAGGAAACAAACCCTTTTGCGCCTTAACTCCATTGCACGATGGCCAAAAAACTTATGTTTTCTTGACGTTAAGTTGATGCCCCAAACAAGGCCCCTTAGTCATGATGATTTCTAAAGCTTTCGCCACCTCTTTAGCATCTCCTATAATCGTACCATCATCCAAGTACCAAGCATGGAAGAGTAACTTGCATCTATCTCGTATCTGATGAATGAGGGGATGCAAAACTAAGGCAAAGAGAAGAGGCCCCAAGGGGTCTCCCTGTTGAACCCCAGTGGTGGACCAAATATGATCGTCTCCGACATATAATCTGGCCGGCTGTCCATATAGAAAATCCACCCATAAGGAAATGGACGGGCATCGGGTCTGAACTTCTGACAAAAGGGCGGTTCTATCCACCAGGTTGAAAGCATTAGAGAAATCAACAGTAATCATGGCCAACGACCCATCCGAGTGGAACACGTTTAAGAACCTGTTTGCACTATGGAGCACAGCCTCAGCCCCGCTAGGAATACCCACCCCAAATTGAAAATCACCGAGATATTTAGCCATCTCCTTCCCGACCCCCCTCATAGCCGCCTTAGAAACTAACCTCCTCCAAATTGCGCCCACGATAATAAGCCTAATCCCATTGTCCGGTTTTAGTAAGGGCGTGAGGGGCGCAGAAGCAACAAACTCCGCCAAGACCCTAGGGCACCTCCCACCCAAGCACAAGTTGACCACCTCAGAAATAGCCTTAAGCAGCCCGCAAGCGATCACTGACCTCTTTCCACAAAGAGCATCCAAAATGTGTTGTGCCCTCAACCCATCCCTCCCACAAGAGGTCCCTTTGGGGAAAGATTTAATGCACCCAAGAACGTTATCAACATCCACAATAAGGGGTGGCTCCGATAGTAAGGACCCAGGCATAACCGGAGGAGGTAGGACATGATGTTTAGCCACCAACACTTTCATAGTATTCTTACCAAGAGGTGCAACCCTCGAAGAACATAAAACTTTCACAGCCGCAGTGAAATGACCATCTGCAACTTTCCGTAAACATTGCTTAACGTTGGTGCCCACCCTAGAATTATTAGACCCATGGGGAGGCTCATTAGGGCGCGTAACCACCTCTGATGGTTCGGCAAAAAGTGATAGGATGAGTTCAGCAAAACCATCCCCATTGCCCCACGCCAGGGCCCGCTGAATACTAAGACATTGTAAGGACTTCCTGTTCCCCGACCTGCGCTCCTGACGGTTAGAAGGCCTGAAAATCTGCAACGTGAATACCCTTTAAATTTTTGTGTATTTTTGTTTATGCAAATTGAATTCGAATACCCTTGCCATTATGAAAAAAAAAAATCCCACTTCAAAATTAAAATGACTCGCTTCAGTTTAAAATGTAAGAAACCTTTTTTTTTCAAATAACCAAAAAAAAATATTTTTAAATAAATTAACGTTTTAAAAACAAATACTAGTAATAATAAAAATTAAAGATAACAAAATGACAAAAAAAAAACAAAAGGGTTTGAATTGTATTAGTGTGAAAGTTGAAGGAGGATGTACGTTCAGTAGAAAAGGGGTACATTTAGAAGCACCCATTTTTTATATAATTTATAGAGATAAAGGCTATGTATATGTAGGCTTTAGAGCAATTCCAAAAACATAAAATGGATAACCTGAAACATATAAGAAAAACAAACAATATGTATTAATAAAAAGAATCGCTTATAAATAAGATAAACTGATAGACGTCAAACAATAATGTCTAGAACTCAAAATAAATAGCATAAGTGGTTGGCGAAAAACAATGAACCAAAAAATAATGAAAATAAGAAGTTGAAAATGCAAAAACACATTCCATCTGTTATAAATACAGATATATTCTCTCCTAATTCTCCTCCTAAGTAGTTATGTTTTCAGTTTTTTTTTTTTTTTGGCCAGTCAAACGGAGCAACACCTTAGAGTTTAACGCACCCGCGCGAGTTCGATCCCTCCAGCCCCACGTTGGCAGCCCGCATTTTGCGTTTTACGGGACTCGAACCCGTGACCTTCCCGAGCAGGAAACCCCAAGTCTAAGCCCTTTCGAGCCGGGCAAGTTGATTGTCCCCAATGGGGATCGAACTTGAGACCTTTGGAAAACCTTCTCACCTCCATGTAAACCAATTGGTCTACACATCATTGGCTAGTTATGTTTTCAGTTACATTTTGACTATATCACTGTGTATATATATGTGGTTGATAAATGAAAGAGAACACACTTCTCATACACTTCTCATTTTTCATTTCACGTTATTAGCACGCTTGCTCTCCACTAGGCATTAATCCGCAATATGAAATCATCCACAAGTCGCTATCATTCACAATCTTCTGTTCAACATAATCCGGGTACACATCATCAACATCTTTGCACAGTGATGAATATATTTCCATGTTATTTTTTTTATTACATGTTATTTGTATATCCAAAGGATGAATCCCAATTTTCGATTTTACTAAGTGGTAACCAGAAAAAAAAAATTTAATACGCTTCTACCGTGAAAACTAAAACTGTGTTTTCAAGAACTGAAAGGATACACATTTTTTTTCAACAGTTTTCAGAAGTGGGTTTCAGATTTCCTTTGGAATAACATAATTACTCTCATTTATCTATTTTTTTAATACCCAGAACATGATTTTTTCTCTTTCACAACTTTCGTTCTGGATTTTTAGAACAAAATATGAATATGTATTTCCTTTGATTCGCACTTAACAATACAAATTTGAAGAATCTAGCGGTCACTACCGCCGTAAACAACTGAAAAAAAAAAAACATCACATAAGACAATCACATTCTGACCTGAAAACTTTTCTCTGGCCGACGATTATACTCACCGGCGGACCGGCCCCTATGCATCACGTCTGGTTCTGTTGGAAAAATGAACCGCCCGGCGAGTTTGCTAGACGCCTCTCTAAATCTCAACGACGGCGAATCGACACAACAAGGTTACGGCGGTGATCGCGAGAGAAGTACTTGTGGCCGAACACGTTCTCCGGATTGGCAGTCGGAAAGATGGCCTTCGCCGGTTCAGTGGCCGGACAAAACGGCCGGTTGTCAACGGCGAGAGGAATGGCGGTTTTTGGAGTCTGGAACAGTTTTTTTTTTTTTTTTGCTTAACCGTCGCTTGAACAGCGGTATTGCATACGTTATCATACCTATCTCTTAATTGCAAACATTGAATGGGGTACAGCTGTTATAGTGTACCTTTCAACCTACATATAATATTATATAAATTCCTTCAACCATAGCTGTATTCCATCGATCTCTATTTTAAAATAATATTTTCAATACTAACTAGTTTGCTTAGAAATAATAATAATAATAATAAAATAATAAACGAAAGAAAAAAAAACAATATATACAAACGAAATTTTACTTATTATTACACTCTTCTATGTTAAATAATAACAAGTAATAAAAACAAAACACTGATAAGAAACAACATTCAAAGTTCAATATATTTTCTTATATTCAAATATATTTAATTAAATTATGAAAACACAATTTCTTTTTACGATACAAAATCATACAAGAGTTTCTAAATTCCTACTCTATTATTAAAACGGCGTAAAGTATAGAACTCGCAGTTCTACCTATAGAGAACCTGAAGTTCTCCTATAATATACATTTTATATTGCGGCTCGATTTTAAATCCATGATTCTTTCATTTGTAGATTAAATGTCAAACTTATCAAAACTCGAATTCGTCGCACTTGACATCTCGGGAAATAACTACCTCCCATGGACTCTTGTTGCGAAAATTCATCTGACAGCAAATAATCTAGGGGCGACAATCAATGATGAGAATCAAACCTCCGCTCAAGATAAGGCTAAGGCCATGATATTCCTTCGTCACCATCTTCACGAAGACTTGAAGAGGGAGTATCTTACTGTTGAGGACCCTCTCGAGTTGTGGAAAAATATCAAAGAAAGATTTGACCACCAGAAGCTGGTCTTGCTCCCTAAAGCTCGCTATGAATGGCTTCATTTGAGGCTACAAGATTATAAAAGTGTTAGCGAGTACAACTCTGCGCTTTTCCGCATCACCTCTGAGCTTAAATTATGTGGTGAAAAAATAACCGACGAAGACATGCTTGAGAAAACTTTCTCAACGTTCCATGCATCAAACATGCTCCTGTCGCAGCAGTACAGGGAATGTAAATTTACAAAATATTCTGAATTAATATCATGTTTGTTGGTCGCGGAGCAAAACAACAAGCTCCTTCTACAAAATCATCAAGCGCGACCCGTCGGTGCAAGCCCATTGCCAGAAGCCAATGCGGAAAATTATCAAAGCGGACGTGGGAGGTGTGGCGGCCGCGGTCGCGGCCGTGGCCGTGGATGGAGCAATACATTGCGACGAGAATCTCAAAATCCAAAATCTAGTAGTGGCGAATCGAGTCGACAGAACACGGGACGACCTCCTAGAGGGAGAACTAGCGGGAGCCAAAACAATATATGTTATAAATGTGGAATGTCAAATCATTGGTCCCGCACATGTCGCACCCCCAAACATCTCGTTGAAGCTTATCAACAGATGATGAAAGAAACAGGGAAAAATGTTGAGACAAATCTAATTGAGAATGCACCTAATCTG
Organism: Helianthus tuberosus; assembly: GCA_030545235.1. Taxonomy (NCBI): domain Eukaryota; kingdom Viridiplantae; phylum Streptophyta; class Magnoliopsida; order Asterales; family Asteraceae; genus Helianthus; species Helianthus tuberosus. Next base: position 86,703,017 of record CM060373.1, read on the forward strand.
TCATCTCCTACACCACTATCAGACACTCATCTGGGCGCATCTGACTTCATTGAAAATTAGTGACATCCTATCGTTGAACTTTATGTGATGTTTTTTTAAGACTATGGTTTTTCTTCTTTGTTTGGATCTTGTTTAAACTCTTATGGTATTTTATGTTTGAACTATTGTTATGGTTTCATTTAAAATCTTATGGTATTTTATGTTCGTTATATTAATTTATTTTATTATTTCCAGAGGAAATATGTTTACAAGCTCCAATAAAGCTATTATTGGTGATGAATGTCTCGTAGATAGTGGTACTACCAACACTATTTTCAAACATAAGAAATTTTTCTCTGAGTTGTCTCCTGCAGAGACACTTGTTGGTACTATTTCTTGTGTATGTGATCTTATAGAAGGCTCTGGAAGAGCAAGCATCATATTACCATCGGGTACTAAACTAATTATAAATGATGCATTATACTCTAGTAAATCAAGACGAAATTTACTTAGTTTTAAAAGTATTCGACAAAATGGTTACCACCTCAAAACGACATCCGAAAATAATATTGAATACTTACAAATTACTTCAAATGAAAATGGCAAAGATACCATTGTAGAAAAGCTAAAAGCTTTATCCTCTGGATTATATTGTACAAATATTACTCCTATTGAAGCATACATGGTGGTGAGTAACCATATGTTACTAGATAAAGACACATTCACAATATGGCATGACCGACTAGGTCACCCAGGTAACATAATGATGAGGCGAATAATTAAAAACGCAAATGGGCACCCTCTTAAGAATTTAAAAGTCTTACAATCAAAAGATTTATCATGTGTGGCATGCTCTCTAGGCAAACTCATTACTCGGCCCTCACCAACTAAATTGACACAAGAAAACCCCTCATTTTTGGAAAGAATCCAAGGGGACATCTGTGGGCCTATACATCCTCCTTGTGGTCCATTTCGTTATTTCTTAGTATTAATTGATGCCTCATCGCGATGGTCACACGTGAGTCTTTTAGCTACCCGAAATGTAGCGTTTGCTCGACTATTAGCACAAATCATACAGTTGAGAGCTCATTTCCTTGAAAATCCAATTAAAACCATACGAGTGGATAATGCAGGAGAATTCACATCCCAAGCTTTTAACGATTATTGTATGTCGATTGGGATAAAGGTTGAACATCCAGTAGCTCATGTTCATACACAAAATGGTTTAGCTGAATCATTAATTAAACGATTACAAATAATCGCTAGACCTCTCCTGATGAGATGCAAATTGCCATCTTCTGCATGGGGACATGCTATTCTACATGCTGTTGCACTAATCCGATTAAGACCAACTGCCGACCATGAATACTCCCCATTACAACTGGTCTCCGGGAGAGAACCAAATTTATCCCACCTCAAAATATTTGGTTGTGCGGTATATGTACCGATATCGCCACCACAACGTACCATTATGGGACCACGGAGAAGACTGGGCATTTACATTGGTTTTAACTCCCCGTCTATTATTAAATATTTAGAACCATTAACGGGTGACATGTTTACAGCACGCTTTGCTGACTGTCAGTTTAACGAGACAGTATTCCCAGTCTTAGGGGGAGATAAGACTAAAGAAAGACTGGTAACACAAGAGTTAACATGGAATGCATCGTCGTTATCAAATTTCGACCCCCGAAGTGGTCAACGTGAATTTGAAGTCCAAAAGATTATACATTTGCAAAGAATCGCAAATGAATTGCCAGATGCGTTCACAGACACAAATAGGGTGACAAAGTCACATATACCAGCATCAAATGCACCTGTTCGAATTGAAGTAATCCCAGAAGCGATTACCATACAAAGAAAACGTGGGAGACCAATAGGTTCCAAAGATAAAAACCCACATAAGCGAAAAGAGCAGAATAAATCAGTCGGTGAAATTTTAGTAAATGAAACCCTAAAAGAGGTAAATGTCCCAGAAGAGACAAATATAATTCCAGAGGAAAATGAAAATCCAGAAGACACACTGGTACCAAACGAAAATGAGATCTCTATCAATTATGTACAAAATAGTACAATATGGAACCGAAATGAAACACGTGTTAATGATATATTTGCATATGCTATAGCAACGGATGTAATAAATGAAAATGATTACATACCTAAAACTCTAGAAGAGTGCATGCACAAAGTTGATTGGCCAAAATGGCAAGAAGCCATAAAGGCTGAGTTGGTTTCGCTTGAAAAGCGAAATGTTTTCAGACCTGTAGTCCGAACACCCATAGACATCAAACCAGTAGGTTATAAATGGGTGTTTGCTATAAAAAGAAATGAAAAGAATGAGATTATACGATACAAGGCACGTCTTGTAGCACAAGGGTTTTCCCAAATCCCAGGAGTTGATTATGAGGAAACATATTCCCCTGTAGTGGATGCAATAACCCTTAGATTTCTAATTGGTCTTGCAATCTCAGAAGGACTTCAAATGAGACTTATGGATGTCGTCACTGCATACTTGTAAGGGACACTTGAAAATGACATCTAGATGAAAATACCTAAAGGTTTAAAGATGCCCGAAGCATTAAAATCAATACCTCGAGACATTCGAGATATGTGTGCTATAAAGCTAAAAAGATCTTTATATGGTCTTAAACAATCTAGCCGCATGTGGTACAATTGGCTCAGTTAATATCTCAAAAAAGAAAGATACGAGTCTGATGTAATCAGTCCATGTGTTTTTATAAAAAGATCACTCTCAAAATTCACTATAGTAGCAGTCTACGTTGATGATATAAACATCATCGGAGCTCCTGAAGAGATAGAAAAAACTGCTAATATATTAAAGAGAGAATTTGAGATGAAAGACCTTGGCACAACAAAATTATGTCTCGGCCTGCAGTTTGAGCATTTACGAAACGGTACATTCGTCCATCAGTCAAACTACATCCAGAAGATGTTAGTACGTTTTAATATGGACAAAGCTCATCCATTTAGCATACCCATGGTTGGCCGACCGCTAGATCCTCAAACGGATCCTTACCGCCCTCAAGAAGAAGGCGAAGAAGTACTTGGTCCAGAAGTACCGTACTTAAGTGCGATCGGTGCCCTAATGTATCTTGCAAATAACACGAGACCCGATATTGCATTCTCGGTACATGTACTAGCAAGATATAGTTCAAACCCAACACGTAGACACTTGAATGGAATAAAACACATATTCTGATATATTTGTGGGACACAAGACTTAGGTATTTTCTACCACAAAGATCAAAAGTCCCAGCTTGTTGGGTATGCTGATGCTGGATATCTATCAGATCCACATAAAGCAAAATCTCAAACAGGTTATGTATTCACATATGGTGGCACAACAATTTCTTGGAAGTCAACTAAGCAAACAGCAACGTCATCAAATCATGCCGAACTAATTGCACTATATGAAGCTGGTCGAGAATGCATGTGGTTGAGATCAATGATTACTCACATACAAGAAGCATGTGGATTAGAACAGATCAAGAAGGAGCCGACAATTATTTATGAAGACAATGCTGCTTGCATAGCTCAGATCAAAGAATGTTACATCAAGGGTGATCGAACAAAGCACATTTCACCAAAATTCTTCTCAACATATAACTTGCAGAAAGAAGGGGAAATTGATGTTTTCCAAATCAAGTCAAGTGAAAATTTAGCTGACCTATTCACAAAATCTTTACCAAGAAACAATTTCGAGCAACTATCACACAAGATCGGTCTCCGTAGATTGAAAGATGTTTGTTGAATTCAGGGGGAATTATACACACTGTACTCTTTTTCCCTTAACTAAGTTTTGTCCCAATGGGTTTTCTTAGTAAGGTTTTTAATGAGGCAGTACAACTGATCCAGTAGTATCAGTTTATTATATAGGTCCTGAAGTATCTATTTAATATCATCCTGGAGTATGTTATTAACTGTGTATAATAAATAATAATATATATCTGAGGGAGAGTGTTATAAATACAGATATATTCCCTCCTAATTCTCCTCCTAAGTAGTTATGTTTTCAGTTACATTTTGACTATATCACTGTGTATATATATGTGGTTGATAAATGAAAGAGAACACACTTCTCATACACTTCTCATTTTTCATTTCACCATCAACTATTTTCCATTCTTTGAGATAGGAACCTATCAAACTATAAGGAAATTTTCTCACCAATGGTATTAGGATGTAGGTTTTAGCAATGGCAACTGGACTAATATTTTTGTCATCCACAGAGATGTGTTCCTAAACAAAATAACGATAGTCAATAAATAATAACATCAAAGTTGATAAAATGTAGATGTTCATCTAATGTAAAATTTACTTTTTGTATTATAATACCTCATCACTCTTCATATTTGTTTTGAGCTTATTAACAATTGATTCATCATCGGTTATGTTTATTATACCATGTAGTTCATCAAAAGCTGCTAAATTATCACTTGTTATATAAATCTTATAAGCAAACATCTTTCCAATAAAATAAACTTGTTTAAACCAACGGCAAATCTGACATATTCATCATCCTGAAAACATTCAATTATAAGGTTTCATTTAAAAACATTAATTAAAAATGTAATCACAATAATATGTAATAAATTTAAATACTAAATATCAATACGGTGGTTGAGTTCTCTTGGATCAATTACTTTGCAGGCTTAGAATAATGTTAGAAAAAACCCGTTGATGTGACCTTACGGATCATTTGGTAACATTATCAATATGACATAACTAGTCCCCAACAATTACTTGATGGTAGTAATTGTAAATATTGATTAGTTCGATGGGCAATTATGATTTCCCTTTAGGTACCATTAATAGAGAATATATAAATAGTTTTTATAACGGATCACTATTCATGACCATTATTCATTGATCTTTATATATCGATGATAAGTAATCAAAAACTCCTGAAGAACACCAATACTAAAAATTCTCTCTAGTGTGATCCATCAACACAAGGTACCATAACGGGAATCATGCCTTCATCTTTATCCTAAAGAGAATCATCCCTACAAGTAAGTATTTTTAACTTGGTATCTATATTTAAGTTATGATTGAATAAACATGATTAAGTTCTATAATTTTGACCCATGTTTATAGATATAATCAACAAATAACTTTCTCAATAAGTTGATCAGCTAGACAATGAAATAATATTAGTGTATCCCTCTCGGTCTATGACACCTAAATGGAAGAAAAATCCGGATCAAACCCTTATTTATCTTAACCTTAGGTTAATTTACTTCGCCGAAAGGGAGCAAAATTGGTTGAACCCTTAATTCTTATTAGTTTTTATTTTCTTTTTGTTAGGTTAAGTTTGACGAGAATAATATTCTACCACTAGCAATTCATTTATTTTCAAGCCGACCCATTTACTATCTATTATTTGATTGACTAATCCTTTATATTGGAATGGTTGAAGAGTCAAATGGTTTGGCAATTCCTCAGGAGGGGATGAATCGAGAGAATTTTGAATTAGAGCTCTAGATTTTTGTTCATCCCTCGCCGCAATAGTATCTCGGGGTTTGCAGCGATAACTTGGTATATCTACTATACGACCATTGACTAAAATATGTCTATGGTTAACTAATTGGCGAGCTCCCGAAATAGTCGGAGCCATACCCAACCGAAAAAGGATGTTATCCAGACGCATTTCAAGTAATTGTAGTAAAACCTGACCTGTTGACCCTTTGCCTTTCCGGCGATATGAACGTATTTAAGTAATTGTCGTTCTGTAAGACCATAATGAAAACGCAATTTTTGTTTTTCTTCTAGGCAAATACGATATTGGGATTTTTTCCCGGAACGCGATTGGTTTCTAAGATCACTTCCAGCTCTGGACCTTTTATTAGTTAGCCCTGGTAAAGCCCCCAGGCGACGTATTTTTTTGAAACGAGGACCTCGGTAACGCGACATAAAGACTCCTTCTTCTTATTTCTATTTAATTATTAATTCTTATTGATGAAATTTCATTCTACAGAATAAACCTAAACTAAAAATGAACTAAATTCTAAATAAAGCCAAATTTACTGAAGCATTATTCTATTAAAGAATAATGAGATGAGTTGGATAAATATACAGATCTTTCTATTCTATATATAGAAAAAGAAAAGGATTCTTTTCGCGAGATAGGTTGGAGATTCCTATAACATTAACATAATAAATCAATGGCTTTTGCGAAAAGAGGAAGACATTTTTTTCGATATTCTTTGATTTCAAAGATGCATTATCAATCATGTAAAACATCGAATAAAATAAATAGAGAAAAGCCGACTATCGGAATCGAACCGATGACCATCGCATTACAAATGCGATGCTCTAACCTCTGAGCTAAGCAGGCTCACATAAAATCAATTCAACATGTATAGGAATTCACTAAACTCTTGCAATCTTTGCTATTAACTATTTGAATTCTTGGCTATTCATATTATTCATAATTAATATGAATATATTAATATTAAAGAATAGAATATAGAATTTCAAATAACTGTTAAATATTATAGAACATAACCATTAATCTAGCGATATAGACTTTTCATTTTTTTATCACGATTAATTTATCACGATTAAATATTCTAAAAAAAAGAATCGATCGTTCAAGTATTTGAAATTTCAGGGGAAAATCACAGGAAGAGAGACAGATTTTTAGGGTATGTATCCAACTATATTGAATTGCGGATACAGAAATGATAAAATCGTTTTTGATTGCATCGAATATGAGCCTCCTATAGAAGATAGACAAGAAATCAAAGACAAAGAGGAGAAAACACTTTTTTGAGACAGGAATTGACATCTATCTAAGGAATTCAAAGGTTCCGGTATAAATGAAAGAAAAAGGGGAACGAGATCGCAATGAGATTTTCATCTCAAAAAGGGGGATATGGCGAAATTGGTAGACGCTACGGACTTAATTGGATTGAGCCTTGGTATGGAAACTTACTAAGTGATAACTTTCAAATTCAGAGAAACCCTGGAATTAATAAAAATGGGCAATCCTGAGCCAAATCACGTTTTCCGAAAACAAACAAAGGTTCAGAAAGCGAAAATAAAAAAGGATAGGTGCAGAAACTCGATGGAAGCTGTTCTAACGAATGGAGTTGATTGTCTTACATTGGTAGAGGAATCCTTCTATCGAAACTTCAGAAAAAAGGAAGGATAAACCTGTATACATAGAAGAATTGGTATGAATCGATTCCATATTGAAGAAAGAATCAAATATTCATTGATCAAAGCATTCACGCATAATCTGATAGATCTTTTGAATAACTGATGAAATCGGACGAGAATAAAGATAGGGTCCCGTTCTACATGTCAATACCGGCAACAATGAAATTTATAGTAAGAGGAAAATCCGTCGATTTCAAAAATCATGAGGGTTCAAGTCCCTCTATCCCCAATTTGCGCCCTAATTATTTCTCGTATCATTTTTATTTATTTTATCCATTTTTCGTTAGCGGTTTAAAAGTACTTATCTTTCTCATTCACTACTCTTTATACAAATGGATCTGAGCGGAAATGTATCACATGTCACATGTGACATATATGATACATGTACAAATGAACATCTTTGAGCAAGGAATCCCCATTTGAATGATTCACGATCGATATTTTGATTCATATTGAAACTTACAAAGTTGTTCTTTTGGTAAATTCTAGGACCCGAATCTAATAAAATTACATAATAAAAAATTCAAAACAATAAAATATGACCATAAGGATATTGATAAATGTCTCAAAAGTACAAATACTGGTACCGATGTTCGGTTGAAATTGACAGGGTATCAATGGGACAGACGCTATCAGTTTTGTTCATCACTGACACTCGCTATAACTTATGATATAAAAAAGGCACTCTATACCACTACCAAAGTTGTTCGAACAATATTAATTCAGTTTGTTATAGTAAAGAAAAAACAATTATAATTGACTCGTTCAATTTTAAACAAAGCTTTTATCGAAATATAGATAAAATAAACATGTCACAACAGTATATTCGGAGTTTTATAAAACATTATACAATATTATTAGGGTAATGAAAAATAGTAAACGACATTAATTTATAAAACATTGTGTCTTTAAAAATTCTAAAAGAAACAAAACATATTTAAGATTAATTATAATAATAAAATGTAAATAAACACTATAAGTTATTATCATATCCACTCAAGTTAGCACATATAATAATAATATTATAAAGCTCTTATATATAATCTTATACATAATATGACATTAAACCTATTATATATGACATTATAAAAATAAAATATTAAAGAATTAAAAACTGTAATAATAATATTCAAATATTATATTACTATTCATGAAGACTTTAGTTTAATATGTATAATAACTAGTTGGATTCCCCTGCGCTACGCGGCGAGATTTCGATCAGTATTAGTTTGTTTAGTTACGATATCGGCACTCGCTATAGCAACCAAATGAGAAAACCCAAAAAATTAAGTTGTGATATGCCCAAAAGATCACATATTTTACATCGATCAAAAACCATAAAAGCAAATACAGGTTCGAATAATACCGATACGGTACTAATGTTTGGTTGATACCGGTACCAATGTTCGGTTAGAATCGTAACGGTACCGTCACTCGTATAGCTTACAATACAAAAATATACTTTATTTCAAATACAACTCCGTTTCAACAAAATTTATATTAGAATGTTGAGAGAAAATAATTAATAATAAATGTGTATATAACTTTATTGGTGCAGTATTATCAAAAGTTATATTTATTAAATAAATGTAATATTTAATTAAAATTAATATATAACAATTGTTAAATTTACTCTTCATTAATTAATCATAGTTCACTATTTATGAACAGTTATTATTAATGTGTATAAAATTAATCATAGTTCATAAATACTATTCATGAGCAGTTATTATTAATATGTATAACTAGTGGTTTCCCCCGCGCTATGTGGCGGAAACTTAGTTGGTATCAGTTATGTTCATTCTCGTATTGACACTTGACGTGACCGTGTCGTCCCGATCAGTCAAAAACCCAATTAAACCTAGGTAGCTAGGGTAAGTCGGGTATCGAATCCATGAAGAGCATGTGGTCAGTATCGCACGACCTGTTCGACTAGTTAGACTATTTACAAACAATGTACAACGTGATTATGAAGATTGCTAATTTTATTTTGTTTATTTGATTTGAAAAGAAAACGGGTGAACCGATAAATGACTATTATTTAAAACTACTGTCAATTAACTAAGATTGCAAACTAAATTACTAAATGATTAAAACAAGAAATTAGAGAAAAGTTCCACACCCGGTTCGATTATTGCAAGACCTAGGGTTCCTACATGTTCTAACTTGATTCAATTGCATATAGTGATTAACGGATTACTATCACGAAGCTTAGGTGCCAATTGCTATCGACGTCATAGACAACGGACCGTAATGCACTTCGTTACCTCGGACATGTAAATCCTAACCTACGATAAGGCATAAGTGCACATAACCATTTCGCAAAGTCAAATTTTATCATCACTCGACAATTTACGAATTCGAAACAAATGCAAGACAATTATCGAAGGTTTCAAATACTAAACAATTTGTCACAAAATCAAATCAAAATACAAATGCATAAACCCTAGAATTCTTACAATAATCTACACCGGGGTGAAACCGAAGAGGCTAGCCGTTAATCGCGTTCAAAGTCGTCAACACAAAATACTCTCCTCTCTCTCTTTCTTGGTCTGCGTGCAAAGCAGCCAAGGGCCGTTACTGTCCCTCACGTAACCGTCGTCTCCTGTAACCCCCTTTTCTGATGATGATGGATCTTTTTTATTAAAACGATAAACGGACTCTTATGAAAATGTCGGCCCACTTGTTCTCCAAGCCAAGTCCACGTGATATGACTACTTTGTGTGGCGGCCCAGTCCGAAGACCCCAAAGGTCCCTATGTCGGCCCACAAGTCAAATTGTATGCGTGTGTTTTTTATGTTGGCTGCCACCTCCTTGCCGTCAATGATGTGATGATGATGTATTTCCTCAAAAGCCCACATGTGTCCAAAGATGTGTGGCCCCCACTTGTTCGATGCGTGCGGCTCCCCAAAGTCCAATTCACGTGACTTTTAATGATGTCTATATTGATGAAGATGTGATGAATTTAGCCATCCAAAAAGTCAAACACCTTTTTTCTCTTGTTCACATGAATCCTTCTGCCAATATTCAGTGTGTGTATAGGGATAAGATGTAATTTAGGATGTGGAAAAGTAATCATAACCATCTCTGTTGTCAACCCTAAATTGTGCTTTTCGATCTAAACAAGTCCCGGTTAATGTCATTCACTTGATTATTATCCCCAGTTGTTCAACTTCCCTTCTAGACATCTTAACTTCACTGAATTAAATGATTAACCTGAAAAACCATAAACTCTCGTAGTTATCACATTCATGTCATATAATCACTTGAAACACACTCAAATACGTAATATAACACGCGTTAACACTCGCGTTTCACACTCTCCATCATGTGGATTTGTACGAACACTCTAGCCTTAGACAGAAAACCCAGGGTACAGGCATTCACTCTTCCAGTTTGCACGTGTTCACACTATTTAGGACCCAAAACTTTGACGAGAGTTTTGAAAATTCAAAGGGGTTCAAAACCTTATAACAGAGGGTTCAAAACCTAGTAATCAATCATCCTAGAACAAATGATAAGTTTTCAAAGCGGTTTTGAAATTTATGTTCTTGTTGTGGTCGTCGCCTAAGGATAGGTGACGGTATTGTTTTATGACTAAACGCAAGTAAACTCGCATTAGGGTCCTAGGAAGGTTATAGTCTAGGTCAAAGCATTACTAATAACCTAATTCCCTATAACCATTGGCTCTGATACCAACTTTTCTGTCACATCCCGACCACGTGAGACAACGAAACGTGGCGGAAACGTCGGGGAGTGTTGTGACAGAATTAATTGTTTCAAATCCATGGCAATTGAAGTTTCGTTTTATTAATCAAACATGAAAGTTTACATTGTTTTAAACAAGAACCAAAGAGTACATAACATAAATTAACTAGTTCTTGTCTCGTTTTAAGTCACTAAGGCACAGGTCCGCCTAAGTATGTCTTGATAAGTCCTATGCATCATCTCCTGAAAACACATGTGAAAATAGGTACGTCAGCATAAAAATGCCTGTGAGATACATAGGTTTTGTGAAAACAGAATTCATGACTTATGTTTGAGAAAATGTTTAGTCATGAACCTTGTAATTTGCTTTGTCTTGTAAATCATTTGAAAAACGATAAGATCAGATGATATGTATAAATAAGAGAATAATGTATGGTTAAATGAATAACCATGTAAAATGAGTTTGTATAAGATAAGTTGTTTGTAAATCAATGTCTTGTGAAAAGTATGTTATTTGTATAAAATGTTATATGTCTCAAATTGAAATGATTCAAATAACGCTACAATATGTGATACCATACAAACACTTATATATAGGAAGTACCAGCGGCATGTCCACCGTGCTTGTATCATATTACATACGCCTCGTTACTTAAATCACTTACTCAAACCAAACCATCAAGATGAAATGTTTAACAATTGTAGAAATGTTTATGTATAGTCAAATGTCTATTGTCAAATGTAAATCATGTCAACAGATACAACTGTTCACACGGTTCAATAGTTACAAACGGTTCATATAATCAAATGGTTACGACGGTTCATAATGTAGTATAATGTGCTCATATGCTGGATGAGCATATGCAACAGAAATGCAATGTAAAACAATATACTAAGTATGCACGTAATGGACATACATAGCATAAGTGTAATGTAAAAACAATGTACTAAGTATGCACGTAATGGACATACATAGCATAAGTGTAATGTAAAACAATGTACTAAGTATGCACACAATGGGCGTACATAGCATGAAATGTATTGAAATCATGTACTATAAATGTACTAATAAACATAGCAAGTATATGATGTGAAAACAGGAAAGCATGAAAGTAACAAGTAGGCACATGTGTTTCACCCCAAAACAGTTTGAAAACAGTAAAAGAGGGGTCGATGTACTCACATAAACACCTTGAAATCATTTTAAAGAGGGGGGTTCTATGTACTCACTTGAGATTGCTCAGTAGTCCTTGAGTAACAACCAAACAATGCTAGAGATCACGGAAATTAAACGGCACCTAATATAGGTAACTATGTTAATATACCGGGCCTAAATCGGAGGATTGGATAGGATGAGGGTTCGTAAACCAAACGAGTATGGAGACTCGTGTAATGTGGTTTAACAAAGCCCACATACTAAAATAAAACCTAACCTAAGTGCTTACGACCCATTACGACCCGTTTAGGTAGCTTATGCTACTTTAACGCGTCGTTCACGTAAAACGCGTTCGGAATGCCTAACTAGCTCTATGACAAGTAAAATATGCCTTAACATGTCTAATATTGTTACCAAATCAGTTTAGATACCAAAAGTTATGTTACATATGCTTAAAATGAATTTTGGTGTAAAAAGGGCATTTTGGTCATTTACCTAAGGCATATAAACTACCTATTATACAACTAACTAAACGCCATGACCATAAGGTATAACCTCGGAAGGTTATTCCCTATATGCTATGGTCACCTAATGTGTTTGGTCGGATCCTAATGATCGACCAAACGGGTCGGGTTCAAAAGTATAAGCGATTGTTTAGATCGCTTACCTTACGACCCTATATAAGCACTAAACTAAAAGTGACGAGCTAAGCATGTTAAAACATGCTTAACTAAGTTTAGAAAACAGGTTTGGTATCAAAACAAACGGTTTTGATACCTAAGAGTAGCTTGGTTACAAAATACGCAAGAATACGTATTCTGGCCGAAACTACGGCTCGTCACTGAGCCTAGATAACGTGGTAATCAGTAGGTATAGTCACTAGGGACTATAACCATCGTGATTACGCTCACGTTATGAAGTTCAAACGAACTTCGCATTGACCATAAACTGGTCAATACAGAAAGTCAAACAAAGTTTGACTTTCGGACTCGAAAAGCAATAAAAGAACGAAGGAACACTTACAAAGGGTCCCCGCTAGTAAATCTTGATCGAGTAGCTCAGGTATGAAGTGATTTGCTTCAACTTAGAGCACTTTTGATCAGATTTGTGAGGAATGAGTGAAGTTGAGGTGGGTATTTATAGTAAATGGACAACCATTAGGATAGTTCCTCGAATAACGTGATCGAATCTCATCCGTACATGTGTTGGAATGTTGTGGTAGCTCATTTTGCCCCCACTACAAGAGTTTGACATGTGGCATTGGCCTTTGGGGTGTTTGAAAGGCTGTTAACAGGCTGTTTAAAACATTGAATCTGGTCTGGGAGACTGATGCGGGCCACGTAAGGATACACACAAGACTTACGCGGGCCGCCTGGCCTTGTCTGATCAGAACCAACTTTGCCATATTGACAGTTTCAAGCCCTGTTGTGTTTTAAGGCCATTTCCGACACATTTAAGGCCCGTTAAGCCAACGTTAAGGCCCTAAAATGATGCCTAAACATTGTGGACATGAAACATGCTCAAAAATATGTCGGATGTCAGTTCGTTTGGTCGTACGATCGCGATGTTCGCTTAATTACGACGGAATGCGCATAAGCGCGAAAAACGATCCAAATGACGCGACGAATGGATTTTTCTTATGCCAAACACTAAAATAAAATATTTTAGTGCTTACATAAATTTTTGGATGTCCGGATGTATTCAGAACGTAAGTTATGCATGAAAATGCAAACTTGTGCACTTTTTGACGCTTTTAGTCCCTGAATGACCCAAAAGTTTATTTTAGCACACCGAACCCCTCAAAGCCTATTTCTAAGCTATGTGAAGGATATTTATGGTATGTTTAACTTATGGTCATGTTCCGAAATGTCTGTTTCAGTTCAAATTGGCATACTTTCGCAGTTTGTCAATTTTAGTCCCTGTAGGCGAATTAACTTGTTTTTTTGCCATACCAAAGCCTTCAAAACTTATTTCTAAGTTATTTAAGGTATGTTAAGCCTATTTCACTATTCCAGAGTGTTTGCTGTATTAAACTGGTTATATTTACGCATCAGTGCGCGTATAACCCTCCAGAAAGCGATTTAGAGCTTGAAATTGAACAAGAATTGATATGTGCAAAAGATACACATATTTATACAGATCCCAAGTATGAAATACAATATTTCGTTGGCTTGGCATTTGTTTGATGGTCGCAGTGACCCAGGTGTCACAGTCTCCCCTACTTTAGGAAATTTCGTCCCGAAATTTATTCGTAGGAGTCTATTTGTGACTTTGTGTCAAATAACCACCAGAGATATGTAAGGCATAATCCTGTCATTTCCTTAACGGACATTCTTCAGAACGAAAATGAACAGACGGAGTCATTTTCCTCAACGAGTATTCTTCAGAAGCGGAAATGAAGGAATAAACAAACGGGGATTCATTTCCTCAACGGACAATCTTCAGAAACGTAAAATGAACTTACGGAGTCATTTTCACGGGTGCTTCATCAGAAATGGAAATGAAAAGGAGAAACAAACGGATATTCATTTCCTCAACGGACAATCTTCAGAAACGAAAAATGAACTGACGGAGTCATTTTCAACGGGTGCTTCCTCAGAAATGGAAATGAAAATGATAGACAAACGGATATTCATTTCCTCAACGGACAATCTTCAGAAATGAAAAATGAACTTACGGAGTCATTTTCAACGGGTGCTTCCTCAGAAATGGAAATGAAAAGGATAATTAAACGGATATTCATTTCCTCAATGGACAATCTTCAGAAACGAAAATGAACAAATGGAGTCATTTTTAACGGGTGCTTCCTCAGAAACGGAAATGAAAATGATCGACAAACGGATATTCATTTCCTCAACGGACAATCTTCAGAAATGAAAAATGAACAAACGGAGTCATTTTCAACGGGTGCTTCCTCAGAAATGGAAATGAAAAGGATAATCAAACGGATATTCATTTCCTCAACGGACAATCTTCATAAACGAAAATGAACAAACGGAGTCATTTTCAACGGGTGCTTCCTCAGAAACGGAAATGAATAGAGTTAACTTCTAGGCACATGACAAAGCTCGCTGTGGTTTCTGTGCACTAAATTCCATAATTATGTATGCATCCATAGTTACGTAATTCCTTGCACAGTCCGCACAGTCTGTCTTGTAATGTTTAGGAAAAGGAAAAAAAAAATCAAACCTGTGATGAGGGTGACTAGACTACCATAGGGTCCTTTTAATTAGATCGACAAATGATCTTTTTAATTAGGCCACCAAGGAGTCCTTTCAGCTATATCATCACATGATGTTCCTAACCAGATTTTTTTTGGATCAATCTGTTTAACTAGACCACTCAAGGGGTCTAATTATGGAGTAGTACTTTATAACCCAAGGGACTTAACTACAACGTAGAAGTCCATTAAGGATTTTAGATAACAAAACTTGGATTACACCAAAAACATAAAAGGGAACACATAAGCACATAATCACATAGTTGCTTAACTCAGTTATTAATTTGTTATTAACTTGTTAGTGATTGAATATGGATATTCAGAGTACACCAGGAAACCAGTCGCTGGACTTCAATGTCCTCTGGGATCTATCTGAAAAGATAGGATGATCTCCCAAAATTCGATTTTGTTTTCAAAGAAACGTAATATTCGAATTAAGGAACACAACAATTTTAGGATTTACGGAAATATCCTTAAGTACCCTTATTAAGGATTTATAGTGGTACTTTGGGTATTCGTCTCGTGTTGTAACTTGCGCCTTGTACTTCGTTTCCTTAGAATAAACGGGTACTTAGGAATTTCGTGGAAACGCAAGAGATCATAAGATGGAAAGAAAAAAAAATTTGGGGGTAGTTTGCTTTACAAGGAATACGATTCCTTGATTATTGGTATTGTAAGAGATATGTTGTTTATACATACAACCACATAAATACATTGCAATGTAAATAAAAGATTTATTTATAAACAATGATAACAACTGTTTCTTAGATCTTGACAACAAAAGAGAATAATACATAAGGATTGATTATTTCTAAACAGCGTTGTCTTCCATTCGGTCAGATGCTCATCCCTGTGCTGGATTTGCATTAGCAAGCTTTGGGCAATTTCTTCGGAAATGACCCATCTCGCCACAGTTGAAGCAAGAACCTGGTAGAAAACGACCTTGAGCAGGATTGTTGCCAGCTTGGTTTGGTGCAACTGCAGCTGGGCAGACTCTTGCTGTATGGCCTATAAGTCCACAAGTTTGGCATTTGCGGCACTTTACA
This sequence comes from Helianthus tuberosus, assembly GCA_030545235.1. Classification (NCBI taxonomy): domain Eukaryota; kingdom Viridiplantae; phylum Streptophyta; class Magnoliopsida; order Asterales; family Asteraceae; genus Helianthus; species Helianthus tuberosus. Next base: position 86,719,311 of record CM060373.1, read on the forward strand.
TTGGCATGATGATGGAGGCTACATTGGTTGCACAAGGGTGCAGTTCCATTGTATGGCTTCCTAGCAGGGGGTTGAGCTGGTTGGTTGGGGACGGCTTGATCATTGTGAGTAACCATGGCGAAGTTCTGAGAAGCCTTTCGCTTCTTTGACTTCTTAGGGGATCCAGTCTGTTCACCCATGGTCTTTGATTCCTCGACCGGTTTCTTGTCACCTTTTCGGAAAAGTTTACCTTTCCTGATCTTTGATTTAGTCAAGGTTGCAGATAGCTCAATGGCCTGTCTAACTGTAGTAGGGTTGCTACCAGTCACAATGTCTTGTATTAAGTCAGGGAGGCCATCAATGTACTTTTCGATTGCCTTATCCAAAGGCGTGACCATGTTTGGGCATAACAGACTTAACTCCTCATAACGGTCCGTGTAGGCTCGATGCTCACCGCTATCTTGCGTAAGATCGTCAAATTCCCTTTCCAAGGCCCTGATCTCGTGACGAGGACAGAATTCCCTCATCATGAGGGCCCTAAGTTCAGCCCATGTCTGTGCTAGAGCAACTTCTGCACCACGATCTCTCATAACCCTGTTCTACCACGTAAGGGCCCTCTTCTGGAACACACTCGAAGAAAACTCGACCTTGCGATTGTCAGGACACTGCACGTGGCGGAAAGTATTCTCAATGCTCTCAAACCATTGAAGAAGCCCAGTCGCTCCCTCAGAACCACTAAACTTGAGTGGTTTAGCCGAGTTAAAACTCTTGAAATTGCATGGACCATTGTTGTTGTTGTTGGCTTGGTTCCATTGAGCAAAGAGGTTTGGGAATTGAGCAGCCATTTGCTGCGCAATGATTTCTGCCAGTTCGGCAGTCGCTATCTGGTTTTCGCGTCGAGGAGGCATTCTAAAAGGGAAACAAGAAAGAAAACAAATGAAATGGCATTGGGTAAGAATAGGATGTTACAATTACCGACCATAATCATGGTTGATGGTCATTTGTTTGAACCACGAAGCAAACAAACAACACAAAGGCTGAATCAAAGCAAATAGATCCTCATAGTGTATCGCGAAGACATGCTCGCCTATAAGTGGACACTCACCCCAAGAGTTCCCAGGTAAGAGTGACTGGTCCGATTATGTGGATTTGTACGAACACTCTAGCCTTAGACAGAAAACCCAGGGTACATGCATTCACTCTTCCAGTTTGCACGTGTTCACACTATTTAGGACCCAAAACTTTGACGAGAGTTTTGAAAATTCAAATGGGTTCAAAACCTTATAACAGAGGGTTCAAAACCTAGTAATCAATCATCCTAGAACAGATGATTAGTTTTCAAAGCGGTTTTGAAATTTATGTTCTTGTTGTGGTCGTCGCCTAAGGATAGGTGACGCTATTGTTTTATGACTAAACGCAAGTAAACTCGCGTTAGGGTCCTAGGAAGGTTATAGTCTAGGTCAAAGCATTACTAATAACCTAATTCCCTATAACCATTGGCTCTGATACCAACTTTTCTGTCACACCCCGACCACGTGAGACAACGAAACGTGGCGGAAACGTCGGGGAGTGTTGTGACAGAATTAATTGTTTCAAATCCATGGCAATTGAAGTTTCGTTTTATTAATCAAACATGAAAGTTTACATTGTTTTAAACAAGAACCAAAGAGTACATAACATAAATTAACTAGTTCTTGTCTCGTTTTAAGTCACTAAGGCACATGTCCGCCTAAGTATGTCTTGATAAGTCCTATGCATCATCTCCTGAAAACACATGTGAAAATAGGTACGTCAGCATAAAAATGCCTGTGAGATACATAGGTTTTGTGAAAACAGAATTCATGACTTATGTTTGAGAAAATGTTTAGTCATGAACCTTGTAATTTGCTTTGTCTTGTAAATCATTTGAAAAACGATAAGATCAGATGATATGTATAAATAAGAGAATAATGTATGGTTAAATGAATAACCATGTAAAATGAGTTTGTGTAAGATAAGTTGTTTGTAAATCAATGTCTTGTGAAAAGTATGTTATTTGTATAAAATGTTATATGTCTCAAATTGAAATGATTCAAATAACGCTACAATATGTGATACCATACAAACACTTATATATAGGAAGTACCAGCGGCATATCCACCGTGCTTGTATCATATTACATACGCCTCGTTACTTAAATCACTTACTCAAACCAAACCATCAAGATGAAATGTTTAACAATTGTAGAAATGTTTATGTATAGTCAAATGTCTATTGTCAAATGTAAATCATGTCAACAGATACAACTGGTTCACACGGTTCAATAGTTACAAACGGTTCATATAATCAAATGGTTACGACGGTTCATAATGTAGTATAATGTGTTCATATGTTGGATGAGCATATGCAACAGAAATGCAATGTAAAACAATATACTAAGTATGCACGTAATGGACATACATAGCATAAGTGTAATGTAAAAACAATGTACTAAGTATGCACGTAATGGACATACATAGCATAAGTGTAATGTAAAACAATGTACTAAGTATGCACACAATGGGCGTACATAGCATGAAATGTATTGAAATCATGTACTATAAATGTACTAATAAACATAGCAAGTATATGATGTGAAAACAGGAAAGCATGAAAGTAACAAGTAGGCACATGTGTTTCACCCCAAAACAGTTTGAAAACAGTAAAAGAGGGGTCTATGTACTCACATAAACACCTAGAAATCATTTAAAAGAGGGGGGTTCTATGTACTCACTTGAGATTGCTCAGTAGTCCTTGAGTAACAACCAAACAATGCTAGAGATCACGGAAATTAAACGGCACCTAATATAGGTAACTATGTTAATATACCGGACCTAAATCGGAGGATTGGATAGGATGAGGGTTCGTAAACCAAACGAGTATGGAGACTCGTGTAATGTGGTTTAACAAAGCCCACATACTAAAATGAAACCTAACCTAAGTGCTTACGACCCATTACGACCCGTTTAGGTAGCTTATGCTACTTTAACGCGTCGTTCACGTAAAACGCGTTCGGAACGCCTAACTAGCCCTATGACAAGTAAAATATGCCTTAACATGTCTAATATTGTTACCAAATCAGTTTAGATACCAAAAGTTATGTTACATATGCTTAAAATGAATTTTGGTGTAAAAAGGGCATTTTGGTCATTTACCTAAGGCATATAAACTACCTATCATACAACTAACTAAACGCCGTGACCATAAGGTATAACCTCGGAAGGTTATTCCCTATATGCTATGGTCACCTAATGTGTTTGGTCGGATCCTAATGATCGACCAAACGGGTCGGGTTCGAAAGTATAAGCGATTGTTTAGATCGCTTACCTTACGACCCTATATAAGCACTAAACTAAAAGTGACGAGCTAAGCATGTTAAAACATGCTTAACTAAGTTTAGAAAACTGGTTTGGTATCAAAACAAACGGTTTTGATACCTAAGAGTAGCTTGGTTACAAAATACACAAGAATACGTATTCTGGCCGAAACTACGGCTCGTCACTGAGCCTAGATAACGTGGTAATCAGTAGGTATAATCACTAGGGACTATAACCATCGTGATTACGCTCACGTTATGAAGTTCAAACGAACTTTGCATTGACCATAAACTGGTCAATGCAGAAAGTCAAACAAAGTTTGACTTTCGGACTCGAAAAGCAATAAAAGAACGAAGGAACACTTACAAAGGCTCTCCGCTAGTAAATCTTGATCGAGTAGCTTAGGTATGAAGTGATTTGCTTCAACTTAGAGCACTTTTGATCAGATTTGTGAGGAATGAGTGAAGTTGAGGTGGGTATTTATAGTAAATGGACAACCGTTAGGATCTTTCCTCGAATAACGTGATCGAATCTCATCCGTACATGTGTTGGAATGTTGTGGTAGCTCATTTTGCCCCCACTACAAGAGTTTGACATGTGGCTTTGGCCTTTGGGGTGTTTGAAAGGCTGTTAACAGGCTGTTTAAAACATTGAATATGGTCTGGGAGACTGACGCGGGCCGCGTAAGGATACACACAAGACTTACGCGGGCCGCCTGGCCTTGTCTGATCAGAACTAACTTTGCCATAGTGACAGTTTCAGTCCCTGTTGTGGTTTAAGGCCATTTCCGACATGTTTAAGGCCCGTTAAGCCAACGTTAAGGCCCTAAAATGATGCCTAAACATTGTGTACATGAAACATGCTCAAAAATATGTCGGATGTCAGTTCGTTTGGTCGTACGATCGCGATGTTCGCTTAATTACGACAGAATGCGCATAAGCGCGAAAAACGATCCAAATGACGCGACGAATGGATTTTTCTTATTCCAAACACTAAAATAAAATATTTTAGTGCTTACATAAATTTTTGGATGTCCGGATGTATTCAGAACGTAAGTTATGCGTGAAAATGCAAACTTGTGCACTTTTTGACGCTTTTAGTCCCTGAATGACCCAAAAGTTTATTTTATCACACCGAACCCCTCAAAGCCTATTTCTAAGCTATGTGAAGGATATTTATGGTATGTTTAACTTATGGTCATGTTCCGAAATGTCTGTTTCAGTTCAAATTGGCATACTTTCGCAGTTTGTCAATTTTAGTCCCTGTGGGCGAATTAACTTGTTTTCTTGCCATACCAAAGCCTTCAAAACTTATTTCTAAGTTATTTAAAGGTTATTTAAGGTATGTTAAGCCTATTTCACTATTCCGGAGTGTTCGCTTCATTAAACTGGTTATATTTACGCATCAGTGCGCGTATAACCCTCCAGAAAGCGATTTAGAGCTTGAAATTGAACAAGAATTGATATGTGCAAAAGATACACATATTTATACAGATCCCAAGTATGAAATACAATATTTCGTTGGCTTGGCATTTGTTTGATGGTCGCAGTGACCCAGGTGTCTCACTAATTAACTTGAACTTGACCATGACAAAAGACCAAATGGGTTGTGTCATCCCTCGTTAACTTAGTTACTTGTGCTTTTTAGATCGCTTCAAACAAAGACATTTTGAAAATTTTTTGAAAATTTTCCCCCATCCCCACACTTGAGGTAAACATTGTCCTCAATGTGTAGTGTTTAAATGAACGGGTCAAAAATCGAAAACTTTTACTCCCCCACCCCCACACTTGAGGTAAACATTGTCCTCAATGTGTAAGAACTAGAGTTTTTAAAACGCCCAAGGGATGTGACACGGCTAACCTCCCCAAAATCTCACCCCAGAAAATAAAATATAATTTACAAACCACTTATTCGCTAACTAAAAATCAAAAGTAAAAAAGAAACGTATGCACCTGATTTTTGAGCTCATTCCTCGTGTGCTCTTCTTCTCTTCAAGAAAGCGGTCGTCCCACGAACATAATGTACCTACAAATCTTAACCCTTGTGTAGAAGCATGCTTCTCACAACCATTAAAACTTGTTAGTTACCTAGTTCTACCACTTTTATGAAAATATTACCAAGTCATACGTTAATTTACTTTGATTTATGTGGAAAAATAATTTACAACAACAACAAACCTAACTCACTTTCGTAGGAATCATGGTTGCATTTAGCTTATGCAACAAGCCCTTTTAAACCCCCCAATAGCTTGGGAGGACGAGAGGTCTCGTGAGGGTTATATAGGGAACACACCCACAACGTTCATTTAACTACTAAAATAAAATAAAACAAATAATAATACAAACTCTACAACAATCATACCTGATTTACCTCTCATGGTGGTCGAAGTGCACATTTGCCTACCGAGTTTCCAACATACGCTCGGTAATTAGCATGCCGAATCCATACTCTTTTTATTAAATTCGGCATACGCAATGTACAACTTCGGGGTCGTCTCTTAACAACATGGCCAATGTCTTGCAACGCCACCCTTCGAATCCTTATGCCCGAACCCGCATCCCCAACTTTGTTGGTTGGAGTGATAAGTTTGGGAGAAGGATGAATATGAATGTGAGCTTCTTTCAAATCCGATTCGTCTTGCGGTGTCATGTCTTCCGCTCGGTTCAAACATTCAACTTCTTGCTCCGAAAGATCTCTAACCTCTTCCACCACATCACCATCCACCATTGTACCACTAGCCAACACCTCTTGGTCTCGTCTAAGTTGAGCCAATTCTTCAACGAGTTGACCCACTTTCTTTGCCAACGCTTCATTAGCTTTATCTTTCGCCTCAAGTTCCTTCTTCAGTTCCATCTTAATCTCTTGATTTGAAGTAATGATAGCATTCATGATTGCATCGAGCTTGGAACTTATTGAATCTTGAGGTTCTTCGGATGCCGGTTGAGGGTATTCATTATAATAATCATCATACTCCTCCCGGTAATTTGAGAAATGTGGTAATTCGGGTTCATAATTGTTGTAATCCCGCTCTTGCTCATAGTGGCAATTCATCTCTAAATGGTAGTATTCTTGATATGAAGGTGGCTTGTAACCGGACTTTATTTTTCCTTTCCAAAACACTGGATCTTTCCAAAACACTGGACAATCTTCATGTATGTGAACTTTTCCACAACAAGGGCATGACTTTTCTTGCTCCGGTGGTAGAGGTGGTCTAGTGTATGGATAAGGTGAGGATGGACCATTGAAATCTTCATAATCCGCCCTCCTATAATCAAACAATCCACTGAGGTAGTCTTCCCGTTCCTTGTTGGCTTGAACTTTTTCGTAGAAAACAGAGCAATCCTCTAAATAGTGCTCTCCGCTTCCGCAACACTCACACGGATCATCGTCTACCCAATTCATATTGAAAGATGGTACCTGCAAAACATGTACCTGCACAAACAAGCTCGACCACCTAAAGTAAAATCACAAAAATACAAGAAAGAAAAACTAAACTAAAATCGAACAAGCAATGAAATACTAAGCGCACTAGCTCCCCGGCAGCGGCGCCATTTTGACGTGACCGTGTCGTCCCGATCAGTAAAAAACCCAATTAAACCTAGGTATCTAGGGTAAGTCGGGTATCGAATCCACGAAGAGCATGTGGTCAGTATCGCACGACCTGTTCGACTAGTTAGACTATTTACAAACAATGTACAACGTGATTATGAAGATTGCTAATTTTATTTTGTTTATTTGATTTGAAAAGAAATCGGGTGAACCGATAAATGACTATTATTTAAAACTACTGTCAATTAACTAAGATTGCAAACTAAATTACTAAATGATTAAAACAAGAAATTAGAGAAAAGTTCCACACCCGGTTCGATTGTTGCAAGACCTAGGGTTCCTACATGTTCTAACTTGATTCAATTGCATATAGTGATTAACGGATTACTATCACGAAGCTTAGGTGCCAATTGCTATCGACGTCATAGACAACGGACCGTAATGCACTTCGTTACCTCGGACATGTAAATCCTAACCTACGATAAGGCATAAGTGCACATAACCATTTCGCAAAGTCAAATTTTATCATCACTCGACAATTTACGAATTCGAAACAAATGCAAGACAATTATCAAAGGTTTCAAATACTAAACAATTTGTCACAAAATCAAATCAAAATACAAATGCATAAACCCTAGAATTCTTACAATAATCTACACGGGGGTGAAACCGAAGAGGCTAGCCGTTAATCGCGTTCAAAGTCGTTAACACAAAATCTCTCCTCTCTCTCTTTCTTGGTCTGCGTGCAAAGCAGCCAAGGTCCGTTACTGTCCCTCACGTAACCGTCGTCTCCTGTAACCCCCTTTTCTGATGATGATGGATCTTTTTTATTAAAACGATAAACGGACTCTTATGAAAATGTCGGCCCACTTGTTCTCCAAGCCAAGTCCACGTGATATGACTACTTTGTGTGGCGGCCCAGTCCGAAGACCCCAAAAGTCCCTATGTCAGCCCACAAGTCAAATTGTATGCGTGTGTTTTTGATGTTGGCTGCCACCTCCTTGCCGTCAATGATGTGATGATGATGTATTTCCTCAAAAGCCCACATGTGTCCAAAGATGTGTGGCCCCCACTTGTTCGATGCGTGCGGCTCCCCAAAGTCCAATTCACGTGACTTTTAATGATGTCTATATTGATGAAGATGTGATGAATTTAGCCATCCAAAAAGTCAAACACCTTTTTTCTCTTGTTCACATGAATCCTTCTGCCAATATTCAGTGTGTGTATAGGGATAAGATTTAATTTAGGATGTGGAAAAGTAATCATAACTGAAGACTCAAACCATATTTTCTTTAAGTGTCTGTGGGCTAAGACAATTTGGTGGCATGTATTAACTTGGATGCGTATCAGCTTTCCAGTTAATTGTAATAGTTTAAAGGATCTCATCGATTAAGTAAAGGAGAGCCTGGGAAGCAAAGTTTGGAAACGCATCGTTTATACAGTTGGTATGGCGACCGTTTGGAGAATTTGGGGAGCTAGAAACTTAAAGTCGTTTGAAGACACTTTTGTTCCGGTTAGGAAGTCGGTGGACCTAATCAAGGAGGATGTCTTTTGTTGGATCAATAACAGGACCAAGTTGAAGGCCCCTGCGTGGGAAGATTGGATGGATTTCAATATCGTCAATCTTTTGTAATGTTTGTTTTGTTTGCGTTTGTTGTTTCGCTCTTGTTTGTTCCCAGTTTCTTGCTGGCTCTTTATATATATATATAGAAAGTGTTGTTTGCCGTTCAATAAAAATAAATAAATAAATAACCATCTCTGTTGTCAACCCTAAATTGTGCTTTTCGATCTAAACAAGTCCCGGTTAATGTCATTCACTTGATTATTATCCCCGGTTGTTCAACTTCCCTTCTAGACATCTTAACTTCACTGAATTAAATGATTAACCTGAAAAACCATAAACTCTCGTAGTTATCACATTCATGTCATATAATCACTTGAAACACACTCAAATACGTAATATAACACGCGTTAACACTCGCGTTTCACACTCTCCATCAACACTCACTATAGCAACTGGAAAAGAAAACTAAAAAATAAAGTCGTGATATATCCAATAGTATATCGACATGTGTTTTAAATCAATCAAAAACCATAAAAACGAATACCGGTTCCGATACTCCCAATATCGGGTACCAATGTTGTTCGGTCAAAATCGGTATGGTTCGTCACGTATCGATACTCGTATAGTTTACGATACAAAAAGATACGTTTTTTTTAATATTGTTACCGGCACTCGTATAGTATAGTTTACGATACACAAAAATACCTTGTTTTGAATACCAAATAATAATTTATTTTTCAACGTCGGTTTCTGTTCGATTTGATATGATAGCGGCACGGTATCCATAGTTGGATAAAAAAAAACATAGATGCATAGTTAAATTTAAAAAAAAATGTACACATGTTATTGTAAAAATTGAATTAAATGATGAATAACATATTATAAAAATTAAAAAGACTACTTAAAACTCTTAGATAAAAAAAATTAAATAAATACTTATTTATTCTAATCAGTATTCATCACAACTTCAAATTCATATCTATAATATAATAATAATAATAACAATAACAATAACAATAACAATAACAATAATAATAATAATAATAATAATAATAATAATAATAATAATAATAATAATAATAATAATAATAATAATCTATATCTATACTATATTATAATGCATGAGGAAGGGGTATTTTAAGATACCCAAAAAATAAGAAATTTTCCTTCTCTTTATTTATAGACAGACCCCTAAAATGAGGGTAGTTTGGTCTTTTAAATACTATTTATTTTTTATCCCCTAAACTTATTACACTTAAATCCCTAAGGTTATAACAAAATTATAGATAATTAGTTACAATTCATCCCTCCACAACAAACTTATAATTTTTTTTACGTTTTCTTGACATATCTTATAAACTATACTGTTTAAAAAAAAATCCAAAGATAGCATGACAACCTACACATTTTTGTCGACGTTTTGGTAGTTGTCTTGTTCAATATCGACGCACGGATTAAAAGGTACAAGTCGATAATGCTTTAATGTACAAGTAATTAATACATGTGATCTAATGCGTCTAATCTACAAAGATGTGTTCCATCTATGCAAACAAAAACAAAAAGAATTAAAAGTACCGTAACATAAAATGAAGATATTATGTGTCACATTTTATTTTATTAAAACTGACTAATATCTATACTTAGATATATCTTATAAAAACTTAAAACTAACCACACCAAACTTCCTAAATAAAGGGGTGACAAATCTAAAATTAAACCCTAATGCACTTGTATAGTTACTACTATAAATACATAGCAGGACACCTTGTATCTATTGCTAAACAAAGTTAAAAAATAGATCCAGTTTTGAATTCAATTGTTGCGTAAAACCAAGCATACGAGATTGAAAACTGTAAGGTCAGTTCTGTTATATCGCAGGAGTGAATAATTGTTTTCTTTTATTTACTTTTATGTGAATGTTAACTTATTTGATTTTTTCAGATTCAGTTGCATGATGAACATGCCAATTTAAACAACCCATTTGTCGAACAAGCTTCTAAGGTATTGATTTTGCTGGTTTTTAAGTATTATCTTTTGCGTATATCTTTCATATTAACATGTTCGTTATGTTATTATATGTGTGTTTTATTGCAGGATGATGGTGATAAAAGTGTTGATATTATTTCTTAAGGTGCAATGTTTAGTCCATACATGTCTAATCTTCAACGTGAATTTAGTGAAGAGGTAATTTTAAGTTTTATTTAATCTTTTTTAACTTTTGTATTCAATTTTTGTCCTTTTTAAGGATCGGAAGTTTGAGACTAAAAGGAAGAGATCCAAGAGACTCTCTGAATGGAAATGGAGTGAGGTTATTAATTTAGACGATTCTGATGACAATGACAAAGAAGAGGAATTAGAAAATACTGCTGATTCAAACACAAACCAGAAAACCCAATTAAAAATATCTCGAGTGTCAATTCAGAAGCAGAACAGATTTCATGCAGTTTAATATGAAATCTATCAAGTGTTTTTATGTTTTTTTTTTCATTTTCAGTTGTTATGTTTGATCTGGACGTATGAATAAATTTTATTTTGTATTTCTTTATTTTTGATGTTAATATAATGCAGTTATTGAACATATTAATAAAGTTCAAAATAAAGTTAGTATCCTAAATTTACAAGTCAATTGAACTTATATAAGTTAATATCCTAAAGTTGCAATAAATAGATATTGCAGTTAGATATAGTCAAGCTGAAATTATAAAATATTGCAGTTATTCTTTGATATTAATCTAATAATTTGTATTTCTTAATTAAAAAATAATAAAGTAATAAACTTTAAAGCTAAACTAAAAACCTGAACTTACTATAATATAAAGTTAATAAAGATATAAACTCTTAACATCCTATTTGAAGAAACACGGAATCACCGCCGGGATGATTGGACCGCTTTCTCTGAGAGGGTGAAGAATCACACCTTGATCTTCCTCTTGAACCTAGATCTGCAATAGAGAAGAGAAGAAAATGGAGCTGTAGAGATGACCGGTAGGGGAAAGAATCCCCTGTTTCCAGTAACAAAAGTGTGGCGGCTCTATATCCTCTACCCTAATAATGAGGTGAACACCTCTTTATATAGGAGATATGGGCCTCCCCTAACCTCAATGGGCCAGGCCCAGTTAGGGGTTATCTCTACAAGCCCACAACCTAGTGTAGTGTAAACTACAACGCGCTAGGCTTCGAAGGTTAGTATGCAATAATAATAAATATTATAATAAAAGCTATAAGTAAATGGAATATCCGACCGCTCGGATCGGGTCTAATACCATACCCCATTAAGTCCCCCAGTCTAGTGCTGCTCCCGCGTGCAAGCGTGGGAGGAGTACTAGACTTGTTAGGAGTGCTCGAAAGTAAAGATTGGGTTTTAGGCTTACTTGTCGCCCAGGTGCGGGAAAGTTGCTTCCCACGCTTGTTGCGTCTGTCTTTAGCTGTGATTAGAGATAACGGAGCAGTGACTATCCCCCGATTGTTCATCGTGGAAATTGGTTGGGCAAACCTGGCGCACGCTGATTAATTGCGGGCAGTTGCTAATTGTACTGGCACACTGCCATGAACTTGTCAAGGTCACGCGTACGTGGTTAGGTCTTGTGCACGAGTCTTAGAACTGGCTGAGTTTTGACGGTTGAGTGTGGTTAGGGCCCAACGTGCGTATGACTGATGCAGCATTTGGGACCATACCCCTTCAGGTCCCCCTAGTCCAGTGTTGCTCCCACGCGCGGATGGCAAGTGGGTGGAATTCTGGACTAGATGAGTGTCTTCCCTTCGGATGATTTTCGAGTGTGGCCCAACTTTAGCGGTGCGCACACAGTCGTGTGGCTACTTCAAAATATTCACCCTTTGGTATGACTTATGTTGGTTAACGCAAGGTGCGCGCGTGTTTAACCTTATGGAATACGCATACCTGGTGTTTAAATATTTGTAAACTGTTGTCTACAATATTTGCACGTGTTAATCCACTTTGTGCAGGTTATCGCGAATGAGAATTGGCATAAAGTTGCGTCAGGATAATGAAGTGGAATCCCGATCCTGTACTGATCCTCCGGTGTGCCACAATCAATGTGTCGTGAAGCAAGGAGATGCAGCTTGCCTTGAAGGTTGTATGTGTAAATGCAACTTTGTTTTAGCCAATGTGTTTTTACGTATACCCAAAGTGGTGCGTGCATTTGTAGCATAGTTTACGTTTTGTAAACGTTTTCATATATGGCTAAGCATGCGCGCGGGGGCGATATACACGCTCGTACGTAAAGCAGCAGGGCTGCATGGAGATTAGCGTGCTCACATGTGTAGCAGTAAGCTCGCCTGGAGACTGGCGTGCTCATATCTAAAGGGGCATGCGCGTATAGCGACTTGCATGGTCGTATGTAGAGCAACAGTCTCGCACGGAGACTGGCGTGCTCGTATGTCAAAGGAGCATGCACGTATAGCGACCTACGTGCTCATGTGTGGAGCATCAGGCTTGCATGGAGACTGAGATGCTTGTATGTAGAACAACAGACTCGTATGGAGACTGACGTGCAGGTAAGTAAAGGAGCATGCGCGCGTGGCGGCTTACGTTCTCGTATGTAAAGGAGCAAGCGCGCGTGGCGACTTACGTGCTCGTATGTAAAGGAGCATGCGCGTGGCGACTTACATGCTCGTATGTAAAGGAGCAAGCAAGTGTGGCGACTTACGTGCTCGTATGTAAACGAGCATGTGCGCGTGGCGGCTTACGTGCTCGTATGTAAACGAGCATGCGCGCAGGGCGACTTACGTGCTCGTATGTAAACGAGCAAGCGCGCGTGGCGACTTACGTGCTCATATGTAAAGTAGCATGCGCGTGTGGCAGCTTACGTGCTCGTATGTAAAGGAGCAAGCACGCGTGGCGCCTTACGTGCTCGTATGTAAAGGAGCAAGCCGTGGCGACTTACGTGCTCCTATGTAAAGGAGCATGCGCGCGTGGCGATTTACGGGCATGCGCGCGTGGCGGCTTACGTGCTCGTATGTAAACGAGCATGCGCGCGGGACGACTTGCGTGCTCGTATGTAAAGGAGCAAGCTCGCGTGGCGACTTACGTGCTCATATGTAAAGGAGCATGCACTAATGGCGGCTTACGTGCTCGTATGTAAACGAGCATGCGCGCGTGGCGACTTACGTGCTCCTATGTAAAGGAGCATGCGCGCGAGGCGGCTTACGTGCTCGTATGTAAACAAGCATGCGCGCGAGGCGGCTTACGTGCTCGTATGTAAACGAGCATGCGCATGTGGCGGCTTACGTGCTCGTATGTAAATGAGCATGTGCGCATGGCGACTTACGTGCTCTTATGTAAAGGAGCATGCGCGCGAGGCGGCTTACGTGCTCGTATGTAAACAAGCATGCGCGCGGGGCGACGTACGTGCTCGTATGTAAAGGAGCAAGCGCGCGTGGCGACTTACGTGCTCCTATGTAAACGAGCATGCGCACGGGGCGACGTACTTGCTCGTATGTAAAGGAGCAAGCGCGCGTGGTGAGTTCCGTGCTCATATGTAAAGGAGCAAGCGCGCGTGGCAACTTTCGTGCTCGTATGTAAAGGAGCAAGTGTGCGTGGCGACTTACGTGCTCCTATGTAAAGGAGCATGCGCGCGAGGCGGCTTACGTACTCGTATGTAAACGAGCATGCGCGCGTGGCAGCATACGTGCTCGTATGTAAACGAGCATGCACGCGAGGCGGCTTACGTGCTCGTATATAAACGAGCATGCGCGCGTGGCGGCTTACGTGAGAGCCATTGACCTAAATCTCCTTCTGCTTCTTCAAAGAGGACGCTGTCTCAGCTCTCGAGGTCGACGCGATCCCTCCAACGGGTCGAGTCCTTCTTCCTACGACGAGTGTAGACTTAAAAGAGGTTTAGCAAAACACGTGACTCGAATAGCAGAACAAACGATTCTGTAACGACGGGCGAAAGAATCTCAAGTGTAGGCTCGACAGTATCAGTGAGCAGGACTACTAATGGCTCTATAGGCCGAGACGTGACATATCATAACCGTACAAAGTAAGTGTGTGATCAATATGAATAGTAAAACATAAGGCCCAAATAAATAGAAAATCACGTATGCACATAAACACATAAGGGTTTTCATACATGATAAAATTTCCATGTTTATTTAAAATTCTTCGGTTGAAGTCTAGTGTTTTCTCCCGAAAACATCTAGTTCGCTAACAACCATTAGCTCTGATACCAACTTCTGTCACACCCAAAAAAAAACGTCGCAGCGGAATATAAAACGTAGTGGTGACGGAAGCTGGTGCCCATTTGTATCTTGCTGAACGATGCATCGTAATGTTGGACATTTCAACTTAATTAAAACATAGATTTTAAAAGATAAAGTCTTAAAGTTCGTCACAATTACACCATTGTTAAATTGTTTTGACCCTTATGGATCTTATTACATTGGTCCCATATAGTTTTAAAAGTTTGTCCAAAACATTATCAAACCAAACATGCATCAACAACCACAAGATACGCCATAATTCCCGAAGCCGAACTCAAGTACCTGTAGAACACGTTAAAATCAAGTGTCAACACAAAGGAAGGTGAGTTCACGTATTCACATACAAACAATTCATTCCAAAGGAAAACTTTCTGATTATGTGTTTATTTGAAAACATCCATATAATTTTTAGAAAGTCCGTTTTACTTCCTTAATAAAATCCATGGGTCCTCCGTCGCGGTTCAACAACCCGACAATAAAGCTCTTACCCAGGTTTTGTATATTAAATTCATAATGTCAATTTTCAGACTCGTATGTTAGCTAGACAATACGAACTATATATTTACCATGCAGGGATAATCAATGCTAGACAATAAACAGAATATCAATTCGTCGTTTGACTTGACACAGAGCGACCGGTCACGACGGGGTTGTCAACCCGATAGATCTACCAACAATTCCTCACGTGCAATACTTAACTGATTAAACGACATCATGGGCGCGGGGTCCACTCGAGACCAATATGATGTCTGCCTCACGTACAATCAATGTTGTAGAAGGCGCTAGACGCTAGTCGGGCGGTGAGGTACAGCCTAGGGATTAATCGGGATTAATCGGAATGGGATTTTTATATGTATTTTTTCAAAATTATATATATATACCCAATAATATAAAAATAATACTTCAAAATTCACATAAATACTTCAAGTTTCAGATAGTATGGTTCGATTTTGACCGATTTTGACCAATTTTGACCGCCTAGGACCGCCTAGAACCGCCTAGGACCGATTTTGATCGATTTTGACCGACTAATATTGACCGATTAATCCGATTTTTGACCGCCTAGGACCGATTAACTCCGACTTTGACCGATTATTACCATGACCGATTTTTTGGACCGACTAGCATAAAATTAATCAGTTAGTCACCGCCTAGCGCCTAGGCGGCGATTAATCGGCCGCCTAGGCCGATTTCTGCAACACTGCGTACAATATATATATCCTACTAATATGACAAATTTAATACACGAAGTTGTACGAATCCCCTTAATCTCCTTCCCTTGAGACCAGGCCGGCATCCGTCCCAACTTTATGGTCTGTTTCGCCTCAGAAACACCGTACCAATCCCCGTTTCATCCCGAAATAAATATATTCAACAAAACCGTTTCATCCCCGAAACACATATTCAACAAAAACTGTTTCATCCCCAAAACATATATTTTCACAAATCCATATATTTTCAACGAAAATATATAATTTATATCAAAAAGGTATGTTTTATTCCAAAAACATTATTAAACCCCTTTTATTGGCGTGTTCTACCTCCAAAATATATACAAAGCAGTAAAAAGAGGGGTTTAGTGACACTCACCTTTGGGTGCGTATTTTTAAATAGCGCAATCCCACAGTTTGATTTCTACTCGTCCTATTATATGTAGGAACGATTTATAAATCAATATATCACAAAATCCTAAGTTTCTCCGTTTCTTAGAATTATCACACAACTTTGAGATTTTCTCGAAAAATCATCATTTTTTATTATGTTGGCACGTCAATATATATATGAGTCCATAACTCCATATATATATTTAAGATTTTGCGACTTGAGCGATTTTATTGGTGACCGTTATCACGTAAATTCCTTAACACAACCGTTTATACGTAATATATCTACGATTTGCGCGTCGTAATATATACATAAACGTACACATAAATTTACACCGTCACACGCGTAATCTTGTTAACTTATCTATTTTGGCATTTTTCAAGCAATATACATAAAATATCTCATATGTATCAAATTTCATGCTCGACAAACAAGTTACACATTTAACGCGCGCGATTTTTACCGTTTCTACCGCACAAAACGCACAAGTATACATGCATAATCCAAATTTTCATTATCATGTTAAAACTTAACATATTTTCACATTCACATGTTTAAATCACATAACACATCTTAACACATAAGGTTCACCAAAAATTTACCCATACTAGTGTTCATTGATAAATGCGTATTTTAGCGATTCAGTAACATTTTCGGGCGTCGGAAGTCACATATGACTAACCAAACACCAAGTAAACTTAAAATTAGTTAAAATTCTTATTTTTAAACTAAAAATATAAGTTTACTTACTGATTTAAATCAGTTTTATAAAAATCACTCGAAAAGCCGATTTTTGACCGTTTTAACGCATAGTTTTGCGTTAAACGTTACTATAATCATCCCAACTCGAAACGAGTTGATATTTCAACACAATACATGTTATTTACTGATTAAAATAGTGGTTATAATCAGATTAGTGCAGTTTTTGTGTAAGTCACATAAATCATGCGATTTCACATATTTTACAACTTTTAATGCACCAAGTACAACATGCAAAGCTAGAAAACATTATGACAAAGTTATATGTCACTTAAACACTTTAAAATAACTTTATTTTAGTGTTTATAATCTGATTAAAACTTATTTTTTACTAAATCATACTCAAATCACCTTTTTTATGATCACATATCATCATGCATGTTCGAGTAAATGCATCTAATGCACCCATACAACATCATCATCAACATCTTTTATGTTCTAATCATACTCAAGAACACATTTATATCATGTTTTTACATAACTCAACCTATATCACCCATCATCACATAATCATTCATACATAATTACAAGTATCTTTCATTCATGAGTATATGACCAAAATTTACATGCATGCATTCTATCATTCAAGAATCATACTATTCAAGAATCACTCAATCAAAAATCAAAACACAGTCATATACACACACACAAAAACCTACGGCCATACATACATACACATACATACCCATTTCCATTTTGTACAAAAACCCATTTGTTATTGTTTTCAAGTTTGTGTTTTATTCCAAGAATCAAGATAAACTTTTCAAGATCATCAACATCATTATGAACCAAGAACAAATTTAGAGAATGATTTTTATACCTTCAAGGTTCTTAGTGGGTTTTTGACAAAAATGATGATATGGAGCTTGGTTGTTGCTTAAAACACCTTAAAATCACCTTTGGATCCTTAAAATTACTTGAAAACACATTGGAATGAGTTTGGATCTTCATGAACAATTTTGAAAATGAAATTGGAGGTGGTGTTGAGGGTGTTCGGCTGAATTATTGTAGAGAGAGAGAGATGAAGTTGTTTTTGAGACATATTCCTTGGTTTTAACAAGTTTTGAGATGATTAGAGAATATTGATAAGGGTGCACCTATTCTTCATCCAATAGGTGGAAGAGAGAGGAGAGATAGAGTGATGCATGGCTGCCATCTCAATCCCTTGTCTCACATTACACACACACACACATGGAATATATATACATATATATATATACATATATATATATAATCTAGACCAAAAATAACCAACTGGGGTAGCCCAGTTGGCCACCGACACCCACCTCTTCCCAGAGGTACCGGGTTCGAGTCTTGGGAGTGGCATATGTCGCCCAGGGTAAGAACTCGGCATGGGGAAGTCACCGCGGAGCTAGCTTGGTCAGGTAGCGGCTCCCGGAGTGAGATCACTCTGGCGGTTGGGAGGACCGTGCACTATCCCCCCCCCTAATCTAGACCAAAAACTGGTATTTTACTGGATACCGGATATTTTATCTAGCGTTTTAATCCCGTTTTAGTGCGTTTTAAATTATTTTTATCATTCTATAAAAATAAACCCGCCAAAATATTACTGAACAATATTTTGTTTGCCTGGACTAGCTACGTTGCCGGTATTTGGCAGTATGTGCGTTGTGCTGCGCGGTACGCGCTTAAAATCGCAAAAATAGGGATTTAAGTGTTTTTATTTATTTTTATCATTCTAAAGTAATAAACTCATCAAATTATTACTAAAATGATTATCAGTTGTCTTGACAGGCTGTGTTGACACTATTTTGTCGGTATATGCGCTGCATCGCGCGGTACGCGCTTAAACTCGAAAAATAGAGTTTCTTAGCGTTTTAATTTATTTTTCCTCACGAATATGATTAAAATTATTATTCTAATCATAACAGACTATTTTTAGGATTTTAACACTGATCGGGTGGTCACCGACGTTCGTTTCGCATTTTAATCGTTACGCGATAAGCGTTTATCTTATCGTTGCCAACATAATTTTTATCAAAGTTTAAATTTACCAACTCATTAAATTCCTCATATATACATCATAACCAATCAAATATAGCCTTTTTATCTATTCACAACACGTGTTATAATTGTACGGTACGGCCTGAAAAGTTGGGTGTCACAGTCTCCCCCTGTTTAGGAAACTTCGTCCCCGAAATTTTACTCTACAGGTTTTGTTTTCGCACTAGGTGGAAACAGTAAAAACAATCTTGATGAATATGGTCTTGTAGTTTCTGCGAGAAACTTTGATTCTTACATAGAATCTTTGTACACACATCCTCAGTTCCTAATCCCACGTCTCAATACTCTCCACCCTCCCCAAGGTTCAACACATACAAGCACTTAATCAAGAAGATTAAGTTAATAATAGAATCACCGGGGTAACCCTTTACCCAAAAAAAGAAGATTAAGTCAATGTTCCACCATTTTGGGTTTATCATACGTATATTTACATATAACATACCCCATACCTGAGGTAGTCTGAGTTTACACACGATTGATCCAACTCGAGATGGGCTCTCGAAAGAATCAAATATCATAAACTCGTTTTCTTTCCTTCTTGCATTCATTTCAGATATCCACAAATCGCACAATCAATAAATCACATATACTACTAGAATGCTGAAATCGCCTATCCAGTTATTAACATAACTCTTCTAGCTATACGTACTGCTTCTACGATACTTCGATAAACTTTTGTTTATCTTCCAAATAAATCTCTACAAAGAACAAAATCAATGTACTATCCATTATACACTTTCTCAAACTGTACCAAACAATACTTCATGTATACAACTCAATCCTTATGGTAGCTTGAGCCTATAAGCGACTGATGCAACTCAAGATAGGCTCTTGAAAGGACCAAATCAATGTGGCTCGGCTTTTCTTTCTCTGTTAAACTTAATAACACCTCTTCAAGATAACACATTCAACAAAACACACTCTTCGACCTGAAATTGTAATAATTTTATTTCGATTGTCCATGTAATTCTTCTGTTGATCAATGGCGACTTTTAACCTTCCCTCGATCTAGGCAAACCCTGTCGCTGGTTTCCTGGATAAACTAGGGTCTGGTTAATTGTCTTTTACCACATTAGCTTAACAAAGTGGCGATCAACACTTCCATCCATACAAGGCTTCAAACGGAGCAACCTAAATACTAGCGTGATAACTTTTATTGTAGGATAACTCTGCCAAAGGCATGTGAGTATCCTAACCTTCTTCGAAATCCATCACACACGCTCTCAACATTTCCTCCAACGTCTGAAAAGCTTCCTCCTTCTTTTCTGCCCAATCAATTTCCCTTTTTTTCCTTTTGAGATTATTAGTGTCGAAGGCTGCACTAATTTAGAGAAATTCTTAATAGATCTCCGGTAGTACCCAGCTAATCTTATGAATCGTCATACTCCTGACGGGGTCTTTGGCGCTTCTCTTCAATTAATCGCTCTAATCTTAAACTGATCTACATGCATGCCTTCCTTAATCCTCAACAACTCCATAGTCAACTTCAAATGCTACTCATGATTCTCCTTGGCTCGCATGTAAGCAAGTATGTCGTCGACGAATATTATCACAAACTTATCCGATTAGGGTTTCCATACCCTGTTCATGAGATCCATGAATATATAAATGGCGCATTAATTTAGTCAAAAGGCATGACTAATAACTCGCAATGGCCATATCGTGTTTAAAAAATAGTCCTCGGAATATCTTCGTCAGCAATCTTCAACTGATGATATCCTGATCGTAGATCGATCTTCGTGTAGCAGTTGGATCCCTGTAACTTGATAGAATGAAACTCTTGTCTAGTAGCTCTTGAAGATGATTCAACATTTCTATCATCTCAGATGGTGCTTAATCTATAAGGAGATTGTGCAATTGGGTGCAGCACCGGGTGCCAGATCGATTCGGAATTTGATCTGTCTCGCATGGGGCAATCCAGGTAAGTCTTTTTAGGAAAACTTTTGGATAATTGCGAACAATAGAAATCTCTCCGATATTCCTATATTTGGCCTTCATATTCACCACGTCAAAACAAAGAACGCAGGATAGCCTTTTCATAACAGCTTGAACATCTTCGTAACACTGACGACTCTCAACACTCGACTCAGTCGGTCTCCGTGGACAACTACCGCTTCACCATCATCAAAACGAGGTATCCTTGTTAGCTTCTCTGAGCAAATAGTCCTAGCTTGTCCTTGGATAGCCAATCCACTCCCATAACTACATTAAAGCTCCCCAGCTCCACTGGTAATAAATCGATACTAAAACAATAATCACCTAACCAAATACTATAACCGCGAACGACCTCACTAGTTTCCATCAACTTACCAATTGCTAGTTCTATCGGGCACTTTATACTTAGCTTACTTGTTGGTGAACACAAAAATGGTTCAAAGTTTTTCGAAACAAAACTCAAGTCAGCTTTGGTATTAAAAGTATGAACATAGATTGGTTTTTGATTCGAAACATACCGGTAACAACAACAAGATTGTCTCGTGCCTTCCCAGCGTTTAGCTCGAACGCTCTACCCCTGGCATCCTGACCCTTCATTTTCAGACAATTTCTCTCGAAATGTCCTTGCTCACCACACTCGTAGCATCCCTCGAGTGTTCTTCCCTCCGATGTACTCTTAGCATAGCACTCGCGAGTCATATGTCTAGTCCGACCACATCTGGCGCACTTTCTCCGCTCATCCTCATGAGTCTTCTTCTCAAAACTACTCCTGCCATCCCTGGCATTATCTTTTCTAGAACGGCTAGAACTGGCTACATACGCCTTCCTCGAACTGCGTTTCCTGTCACGCTTCTCATCGGTTTCCTTCCTCGAACTCTTAGACTTTCGCTTTCGTGAATCCCCAGATCTAGGCTCGGAATGCGGAATTATTTGAATGGTCGATCCGCTAAGACGGCCCGACATCACGCATACCGTTGCCACGTCATTGCATAGGGTACCAGTAAATGATCTTGGGTTACAACCCTGAATTGTTTTACGTATACATCTATGTACTGTTCACAAAGTTAATGAAAAATCAGAATTACACTCCTATTATATCATAACACAGGAACTACTAAAACTTTTCGATCATTATATCACCTGAAGGGTGTCACACCCCCAAAATCCACCATGCGGAGCGTCACCGCTTGGAGGCGTGACATGACCAGGATCGAGCCACCAATCATATTGAACAACGAAATTAAGTAAGTAAAACCAACCACAATACAATTGGTGACCATAAGACAGTAACCAGTTTTAGGTTAACAGCGGAAGCGTAATACGTAAGTTCAAAACATAACTTCATAGTTCATAAGTTTTAAGACCCAAACATAAGGTTCCATAAGTTTATAAAGTTTAATTAATAAGCATGGGACATAACAGTCCGCATCCCACAACAACCTCCTCCTCGTGCAAGCTCCATAAGCATCTAGCGACCTGTAAGGCATGTAACAACGAGTCAACAACAAAGTTGTGTGAGTTCACGTTTGGTTGTTTAGTTTTAAGTTGTTTCTGAAAAACGTGGTTTGACTTTCGTTGGCTTATGTACCGTGGGGGTTATCCCATGGTTGAAAGTATGTTTAAACAGTTCCTTTTTATTACCCAAACCATATCCATAATTAGTGGGGGACTTCCCCATGTGAACCACTAGACCGATATCGACAACTGACGAATAATAGTTGTGCCCTAAGTCAATGTTCTATCATCATTGACAGTTTGCCATAGTCCATTAGTACACGCCTGTGACACCTGTGTCACTTCAACCATCCAACAAATTCCAAACCAATGAAATATTTTATTTCATACTTGGGATTTGTAAAAATATGTGTATCGTTTGCACATATCAACTCTTGTTCGATTTCAAGCTCTAAATCGCTTCCTAGAAGGTTATACGCGCGCTGATGCGTAAATATAACCAGTTTAATGCAACGAACACTCCAGAATAGTGAAATAGGCTTAACATACCTTAAATAACCTTTACATAACTTAGAAATAAGTTTTGAAGGCTTTGGTATGGCAAAAATCAAGTTAAATCGCTTACAGGGACTAAACTTGACAAACTGCGAAAGTATGCCAATTTGAACTATAACAGACATTCCGGAACATGTACATAAGTTAAACATACCATAAATATCCTTTACATAGCTTAGAAATAGGCTTTGAGGGGTTCGGTGTGCTAAAATAAACTTTTGGGCCATTCAGGGACTAAAAGCGTCAAAAAGTGCACAAGTTTGCACTTTCGCGCATAACTTACGTTCTGAATACATCCGGACATCCAAAAATTTATGTGAGCACTAAAATATTTTATTTTAGTGTTTGGCATAAGAAAAATCCATTCGTCACGCCATTTGGATCGTTTTCGCGCTTATGCGCATTCCGTCGTAATTAACCGAACAACGCAATCGTACGGCCAAACAAACAGACATCCGGCATATTTTTGAGCATGTTTCATGTTACCTATACTTTAAAATCCTTATAAAGCTTAAAAATGGGTTTGACGGGTGTTAGAAGTGCCAAAACACGACGTTACGTGCACAGGGGCCTGTTCTGCCAATTTTCAAATTCTGGTCTGCAGGTCCTTGTGCACCTCAACACTCTGAGTGTTGCGGTGCGCAAGCAGGGGTCAGATATGCAGAAACTTGTTTAATCTGCTGTTAACAGCCTTTAACCCATCCAAAGGCCAAGGCCAAGTGTCAAACTCTTGTGGTGGGAGCAATATGAGTTACCACAACATTCCGACAAGTGTACGGCTTAGATCATGCACCCTTTTCCAAGAAACGATCCTAACGGTGAACCGAAAACTATAAATACCCACCTCCACCCTTCACTTTTCCTCACAAGAATCTGATCTAATGTGCTCTAAGTTGAAACCTTTGTTTCATACCTGAGCTATTTTGATCTAGATTAGCATTCGGGGACCCTTTGTAAGTGTTCCTTCATTCTTTTATTGTTTTTCGAGTCCGAAAGTCAAACTTTGTTTGACTTTCTGCGTTGACCAGTTTATGGTCAATGCGAAGTTCGTTTGAACTTCGCAACGTGATTGTAATCACGATGGTTATAGTCCTTTGTGACTATGCCTACTGATTACCACGTTGTCTAGGGTCGTAAGGGTAAGCGATCTAATAAATCGCTTATACCTTCGAACCCGACCCGTTTGGTCGATCTTTAGGATCCGACCAAATACATTAGGTGACCATAGTATATAGGGAATAACCTTCCGAGGTTATACCTTATGGTCGCTTCGTTTAAGTAGTTATATGATAGGTAGTTTATATGCCTTAGGTAAATTACCAAAATACCCTTTTCATGTATAATTGGTAATTAAGCATATGTAACATAACTTTTAACATCTAAACTGATTTGGCAATAATATTAGACATGTTAAGGCATATTATACTTATCGTAGGACTAGTTGGGCGCTCCGAACTCGTTTTACGCGAACGACGCGTTAAAGTAGCACAAGCTACCTAAACGGGCGTAACGGGTCATGAGCACTTAGGTTAGGTTTCATTTAGAATGTAGGTTTTGTTGAACCATACTACATGAGTTTTCATACTCATTTGGTTTACGAACCCTCATTCTATCCGATCCTCCGATTTAGGTCCGGTTATTAACATAGTTACCTATACTAGGTGCCGTTTGATATCCGTGATCTCTAGCATTGCTTGGTGCTTATCTTAGGACTTCTGAGCAATCTCAAGTGAGTACATAGACCCTTCTTTTACTGTTTTCCAAATGTTTTGGGGTGGAACACATGTGCCTACTTGTTACTTTCATGCTTTCACATCATATACCTGTTACGTTCATTAGTACATTTATAGTACATGATTTCATTACATTTTATGCTATGTATGCCCATTGTGTGCGTACTTAGTACATTGCCTTACATTACATGTTATGTATGCCCATTGTGTGCGTACTTAGTACATTGCCTTACATTACATGCTATGTATACCCATTGTGTGCGTACTTAGTACATTGTTTTACATTACATCTTATGCTATGTATGCCCATTGTGTGCGTACTTAGTACATTGCCTTACATTACATGCTATGTATGCCCATTGTGTGCGTACTTAGTACATTGTTTTACATTACATTTTATGCCATGTATGCCCATTGTGTGCGTACTTAGTACATTGTTATACATTACACTTTATGCTATGTATGTCTTTTGTTGCATACTTAGCACATTTGTTATTCATCACATGCTTACATTTTGGATACACATTACATGATTTACATTAGACATGAACATTTTACTTTGGTAGTTTGGTTTGAGTAAGTGATTAAGTAACGAGGCGTGTGTAATATGATACAAGCATGGTGGATACGCCGCTGGTACTTCCTATATATAAGTGTTTGTATGGTATTACATGTCGTAGCGTTATTTGAATCATTTCAGTTTGAGACATATAACATTTTATACAAATAACATACTTTTCACAAGACATTGATTTACAAACAACTTATCTTATACAAACTCATCTTACATGGCCATTCATTTAACCATACATTATTCTCTTATTTATACATATCATCTGATCTTATCGTTTTTCAAATGATTTACAAGACAAAGCAAATTACAAGGTTCATGACTAAACATTTTCTCAAACATAAGTCATGAATCCTATTTTCTCAAAACCTATGTATCTCACAGGCATTTTTATGCTGACGTACCTATTTTCACATGTGTTTTCAGGAGATGATGCATAGGACTTATCAAGACATACTTAGGCGGACCTGTGCCTTAGTGACTTAAAACGAGACAGGAACTAGTTAATTTATGTTATGTACTCTTTGGTTCTTGTTTAAAACAATGTAAACTTTCATGTTTGATTAATAAAACGAAACTTCAATTGCCATGGATTTGAAACAATTAATTCTGTTACAACACTCCCCGATGTTTCCGCCACGTTTGGTTGTCTCACGTGGTCGGTGTGTGACAGAAAAGTTGGTATCAGAGCCAATGGTTATAGGGAATTAGGTTATTAGTAATACTTTGACCTAGTCTATAACCTTTCTAGGACCCTAACGCGAGTTTACTTGCGTTTAGTCATAAAACGATACCGTCACCTATCCTTAGGCGACGACCACAACAAGAACATAAAAATTTCAAAACCGCTTTGAAAACTAATCATCTGTTCTAGGATGATTGATTACTAGGTTTTGAACCCTCTGTTATAAGTTTTTGAACCCCTATGAGTTTTCAAAACTCTCGTCAAAGTTTCGGGTCCTAAATAGTGTGAACACATGCAAACTGGAAGAGTGGATGCCTGTACCCTGGGTTTTCTGTCTAAGGCTAGAGTGTTCGTACAAATCCACATAATCGGACCAGTCACTCTTACCTGGGAACTCTTGGGGTGAGTGTCCACTTATAGGCGAGCATGTCTTCGCGATACATTATGAGGATCTATTTGCTTTGACTCAGCCTTTGTGTTGTTTGTTTGCTTCGTGGTTCAAACAAATGACCATCACCCATGGTTTTGGTCGGTAATTGTAACATCCTATTCTTACCCAATGCCATTTCATTTGTTTTCTCTTTTGTTTCCCCTTTTTTTTTAGAATGCCTCCTCGACGCGAAAATCCGGTATCTATTGAAGAGCTGGCAGCTGTCATTACACAGCAAATGACTGCTGCAATCCCGAACATCGTTGCTCAATGTCACCAAGCTCTCAACAACAATAATGCCCCCTGCAATTTCAAGACGTTCAACTCGGCTAAGCCATCAAAGTTTTCTGGGTCTCAAGGAGCGACTGCACTTCTGCAATGGTTCGAGAGTTTAGAGAGCACCTTCAGACATGTTCAATGTCCAAATGAGCGAAAGGTAGATTTCGCATCTAGTGTCTTTGAAAAACGAGCTTTGACATGGTGGAACGGTGTGATGAGAGATAGGGGTGCCGAAGTGGCACTGGCTCAAACGTGGGAAGAACTTCGAGCACTGATGATGAAGGAATTCTGTCCTCGTCACGAGATCAGAGCCTTGGAAAGGGAATTCGACGATCTTAAGCAAGACAGCGGTGAACATCGAGCATACACTGATCGGTATGAGGAGCTGAGCCTGTTGTGTCCTACCATGGTTACGCCTTTGGATAAGGCGATCGAAAAATACATTGATGGTCTCCCTGACTCAGTTCAGGACATTGTTACTGGTAGTAACCCCACTACGGTTAGGCAGGCCATTGAGCTAGCTGCAACCTTGACTGAATCTCAGATCAGGAAACGTAAACTTTTTCGAAAGGGTGACAAGAAGCCTATCGAGGAATCAAAGACCATGGATGATCAGACTGGATCCCCTAAGCGGTCAAAGAAGCGAGAGGCTTCTCAGAACTTCGCCATGGTTACTCACAATGATCAAGCCGTCCCCAACCAACCAGCTCAACCCCCTGCTAGGAAACCATACAATGGAACTTCACCCTTGTGCAACCAATGTAACCTTCATCATCATGCTAGTGTGAAGTGCCGCGAATGCCAAATTTGTGGACGTAAAGGTCATACGGCAAAAGTTTGCGTAGCAGCAGTTGCACCAAATCAAGGTGACAACAATCCTGCTCAAGCTCGCTTTCCACCAGGTTCTTGCTACAATTGTGGCGAGATGGGTCATTTCCGAAGAAATTGCCCAAAGCTTGCTAATGCTAATCCAGCACAGGGATGAGCATCTGACCGACTAGAAGACAACACCCTTTAGAAATAATTACGTCTTATGTATTATTTTCTTTTGTTGTCAAGGTCCATGAAACAGTTGTTATCATTGTTTATAAATAAATCTTTTATTTACATTGCAATGTATTTATGAGGTTGTATGTATAAAGAACATATCCCTTACAATACCGACAATCAAGGAATCGTATTCCTTGAAAAGCAAACTACCCCCCAAGATTTTTCTATTTTATGATCTCTTGCGTTGTCCACAAAATTCCTAAGTACCCGTTTCTCCCAAGGAAACGAAGTACAAGGCGCAAGTTACAACACTGGACGAATACCCAAAGTACCTCTATAAATCATTAATTGGGTACCTAAGGGTATTTCCGTAAATCCTAAAAATGTTGTGTTCCTTAATTCGAATATTACGTTTCTTTGAAAACAAAAATCGAATTTTTGGGTGATCTTCCTATCTTTTCAGATAGATCCCAGAGGACATTGAAGTCCATCGACTGGTTTCCATATCCATTCTCAATCGATAACAAGTTAATAACAAATTAATAATCAAGTTAAACAACTATGTGATTATGTGCTTATGTGTTTACTTTTATGTTTTTGAGTAATCCAAGTTTTGTTATCCAAATCCTCGTAGAATCTTCCATATCTTTGTATAAGGAATTCATAGTAGGATATCCAAAGGTACTATATTAAATCCTCAATGGGCTTTTACGTAATAGTAAAGACCCTTGGATTATATTGTACTATTCCATAATTAGACCCCTTGAGTGGTCTAGTTAAACAGATTGATCCAAAAATCTGGTTAGGAATATCATGTGATGAGATAGCTGAAAGGACTCCTTGGTGGCCTAATTAAAAGGATCATTTGTTGATCTAATTAAAAGGACCTTATGGTAGTCTAGTCACACTCATCACAGGTTTGATTTTTCCTCCCCTTCACATTACAAACAAATTGTGCGGACTGTGCAAGGAATTGCGTAATTATGGATGCATACATAATTATGAAATTCAGTGCACAGAAACCACAACAAGTTTGGTCGTGTGTCTAGAAAATGACTCATTCCGTGCATTTTCATTTCTGAAGATATTATGGAAAATGACTCATCCCGTTCATTTTCGTTTCTGAAGAAATTATGGAAAATGACTCATCCCGTTCATTTTCGTTTCTGAAGAAATTATGGAAAATGACTCATCCCGTTC
This sequence comes from Helianthus tuberosus, assembly GCA_030545235.1. Lineage (NCBI taxonomy): Eukaryota > Viridiplantae > Streptophyta > Magnoliopsida > Asterales > Asteraceae > Helianthus > Helianthus tuberosus. Next base: position 86,748,182 of record CM060373.1, read on the forward strand.
ATTTTCGTTTCTGAAGAAATTGTGGAAAATGACTCATTCCGTTCATTTTCATTCCTGAAGAAATTGTAGAAAATGACTCATTCCGTTCATTTTCGTTTCTGGAGAAATTGTGGAAAATGACTCATTCCGTTCATTTTCATTCCTGAAGAAATTGTAGAAAATGACTCATTCCGTTCATTTTCGTTTCTGAAGAAATTGTGGAAAATGACTCATTCCGTTCATTTTCATTCCTGAAGAAATTGTAGAAAATGACTCATTCCGTTCATTTTTGTTTCTGAAGAAATTATGGAAAATGACTCATCCCGTTCATTTTCGTTTCTGAAGGAATTGAGGAAAATGACTCATTCCGTTCATTTTCATTCCTGAAGAAATTGTAGAAAATGACTCATTCCGTTCATTTTCATTCCTGAAGAAATCGTGGAAAATGACTCATTCCGTTCATTTTCGTTCCTGAAGAAATGGTGGAAAATGACTCATTCTGTTCATTTTCGTTTCTGAAGAATGTCCGTTAAGGAAATTTCAGGATTATGCCTTTCATATCTCTGGTGGTTATTTGACACAAAGTCACAGATAGACTCCTACGAATAAATTTCGGGACGAAATTTCCTAAAGTAGGGGAGACTGTGACACCTGTGTCACTTCAACCATCCAAAAAATTCCAAACCAATGAAATATTGTATTTCATACTTGGGATTTGTAAAAATATGTGTATCGTTTGCACATATCAACTCTTGTTCGATTTCAAGCTCTAAATCGCTTCCTAGAAGGTTATACGCGCGCTGATGCGTAAATATAACCAGTTTAATGCAACGAACACTCCAGAATAGTGAAATAGGCTTAACATACCTTAAATAACCTTTACATAACTTAGAAATAAGTTTTGAAGGCTTTGGTATGGCAAAAATCAAGTTAAATCGCTTACAGGGACTAAACTTGACAAACTGCGAAAGTATGCCAATTTGAACTATAACAGACATTCCGGAACATGGCCATAAGTTAAACATACCATAAATATCCTTTACATAGCTTAGAAATAGGCTTTGAGGGGTTCGGTGAGCTAAAATAAACTTTTGGGCCATTCAGGGACTAAAAGCGTCAAAAAAGTGCACAAGTTTGCACTTTCGCGCATAACTTACGTTCTGAATACATCCGGACATCCAAAAATTTATGTGACCACTAAAATATTTTATTTTAGTGTTTGGCATAAGAAAAATCCATTCGTCACGCCATTTGGATCGTTTTCGCGCTTATGCGCATTCCGTCGTAATTAACCGAACAACGCAATCGTACGGCCAAACGAACTGACATCCGGCATATTTTTGAGCATGTTTCATGTTCCCTATACTTTAACATCCTTATAAATCTTAAAAATGGGTTTGACGGGTGTTAGAAGTGCCAAAACACGACGTTACGTGCACAGGGGCCTGTTCTGCCAATTTTCAAATTCTGGTCTGCAGGTCCTTGCGCACCTCAACACTCTGAGTGTTGCGGTGCGCAAGCAGGGGTCAGATATGCAGAAACTTGTTTAATCTGCTGTTAACAGCCTTTAACCCCTCCAAAGGCCAAGGCCAAGTGTCAAACTCTTGTGGTGGGAGCAATATGAGTTACCACAACATTCCGACAAGTGTACGACTTAGATCGTGCCCCCTTTTCCAAGAAACGATCCTAACGGTGAACCGAAAACTATAAATACCCACCTCCACCCTTCACTTTTCCTCACAAGAATCTGATCTAATGTGCTCTAAGTTGAAACCTTTGTTTCATACCTGAGCTATTTTGATCTAGATTAGCATTCGGGGACCCTTTGTAAGTGTTCCTTCGTTCTTTTATTGTTTTTCGAGTCCGAAAGTCAAACTTTGTTTGACTTTCTGCGTTGACCAGTTTATGGTCAATGCGAAGTTCGTTTGAACTTCGCAACGTGATTGTAATCACGATGGTTATAGTCCTTTGTGACTATGCCTACTGATTACCACGTTGTCTAGGGTCGTAAGGGTAAGCGATCTAATAAATCGCTTATACCTTCGAACCCGACCCGTTTGGTCGATCTTTAGGATCCGACCAAATACATTAGGTGACCATAGTATATAGGGAATAACCTTCCGAGGTTATACCTTATGGTCGCTTCGTTTAAGTAGTTATATGATAGGTAGTTTATATGCCTTAGGTAAATTACCAAAATACCCTTTTCATGTATAATTGGTAATTAAGCATATGTAACATAACTTTTAACATCTAAACTGATTTGGCAACAATATTAGACATGTTAAGGCATATTATACTTATCGTAGGACTAGTTGGACGCTCCGAACGCGTTTTACGCGAACGACGCGTTAAAGTAGCACAAGCTACCTAAACGGGCGTAACGGGTCATGAGCACTTAGGTTAGGTTTCATTTAGAATGTAGGCTTTGTTGAACCATACTACATGAGTTTTCATACTCATTTGGTTTACAAACCCTCATTCTATCCGATCCTCCGATTTAGGTCCGGTTATTAACATAGTTACCTATACTAGGTGCCGTTTGATATCCGTGATCTCTAGCATTGCTTGGTGCTTATCTTAGGACTTCTGAGCAATCTCAAGTGAGTACATAGACCCCTCTTTTACTGTTTTCCAAACGTTTTGGGGTGGAACACATGTGCCTACTTGTTACTTTCATGCTTTCACATCATATACCTGTTACGTTCATTAGTACATTTATAGTACATGATTTCATTACATTTTATGCTATGTATGCCCATTGTGTGCGTACTTAGTACATTGCCTTACATTACATGTTATGTATGCCCATTGTGTGCGTACTTAGTACATTGCCTTACATTACATGCTATGTATACCCATTGTGTGCGTACTTAGTACATTGTTTTACATTACATCTTATGCTATGTATGCCCATTGTGTGCGTACTTAGTACATTGCCTTACATTACATGCTATGTATGCCCATTGTGTGCGTACTTAGTACATTGTTTTACATTACATTTTATGCCATGTATGCCCATTGTGTGCGTACTTAGTACATTGTTATACATTACACTTTATGCTATGTATGACTTTTGTTGCATACTTAGCACATTTGTTATTCATCACATGCTTACATTTTGGATACACATTACATGATTTACATTAGACATGAACATTTTACTTTGGTAGTTTGGTTTGAGTAAGTGATTAAGTAACGAGGCATGTGTAATATGATACAAGCATGGTGGATACGCCGCTGGTACTTCCTATATATAAGTGTTTGTATGGTATTACATGTCGTAGCGTTATTTGAATCATTTCAGTTTGAGACATATAACATTTTATACAAATAACATACTTTTCACAAGACATTGATTTACAAACAACTTATCTTATACAAACTCATCTTACATGGTTATTCATTTAACCATACATTATTCTCTTATTTATGCATATCATCTGATCTTATCGTTTTTCAAATGATTTACAAGACAAAGCAAATTACAAGGTTCATGACTAAACATTTTCTCAAACATAAGTCATGAATCCTATTTTCTTAAAACCTATGTATCTCACAGGCATTTTTATGCTGACGTACCTATTTTCACATGTGTTTTCAGGAGATGATGCATAGGACTTATCAAGACATACTTAGGCGGACCTGTGCCTTAGTGACTTAAAACGAGACAGGAACTAGTTAATTTATGTTATGTACTCTTTGGTTCTTGTTTAAAACAATGTAAACTTTCATGTTTGATTAATAAAACGAAACTTCAATTGCCATGGATTTGAAACAATTAATTCTGTTACAACACTCCCCGATGTTTCCGCCACGTTTGGTTGTCTCACGTGGTCGGGGTGTGACAACGCCCGTTCGAACGACACGGTGTGAGGTTTGTTAAACCTAATAGCGCTATTAACTAATGACCCACTCGCCATTGGCCTCGGCGATTAAGTCGATATAAAATGAGGGACTTCATGATAGAGTTTTGTCTAGTAAGTTTTAAGGTTGTTGTCCTACCCAAGGAGGATGAACGTACGTATTCTACCTAAGGAGAATATGCAGGATTAAATATTGGCATCCTACCCAAGGAGGATGGCCGTACATATCCTACCCAAGGAGGATATGTAGATTTCATTTTAGTTTCTTAACCCATTCCCAAACCACCGGGAATCCCATGCCTTGTAGAAAGTGTGAACTCACCTCGGTTGCTCGGTTTGACTCTCTCAAAAATAGCTAACAGTCAAGGTTGGTCAATCACGTCCTAATATGATTACCAGTTAGTCATTTAGTGGTTTCAAATAGAGCACAAAGTTCCTACACGTATCTACTACATAACATGCATTCACTTTAATAGTTCACGCTCATATAAACATTCCACCTATAGCTACTCAAGAACAAGCATACGATATTGCACATATTACTTTCATTGACATATAACATGTTAGATCATCCTCAGATAACATACTCGACATTTAGACACGCAAATTACTACTTATGTCGTTTCAGCTTTAATATTCAAAACCGGGCTGTTTTCGGACATTTTAATAAAATAGTTAACTTATTCCAAAAATTCCCAAATTTTTACATAATGTCTTAAACGATCCAAATATTTTTGTATAAAAATATCGGGATCCAATTCATCACCAATATTTTATAAAAATTCATTTTCCGGACTGAACTCAGATTTATCTTTTTCTGACTGCAGTCCACGGAATAATTTATTTAAAATTCATCGAGAGTCCGATTTACGAAATTCCAGTGAGAGAATTACAAATACATCGGTGGTCATCTGCAGTACAAATTTTATGATCTAACTCTACACAGAACTCAAGTTATGACAGAAAATAGAACGCATATTTTCAGCAGTAAAAATGCAGCTCTAGCTGCTGTTACAAAACGACACTTTAAAAATAGTAAACGAAGTCCAAAAATTATGATTCCAGTGCCATTAGAACCGTATTTCATAATAACATGTTATAGACTCAAGAAAATCAAGTTTTTGTTAAGTTATGATATGGTTACAGCTGACTGAAGTTGGCTGTAAACATCAATCAGCATCCTGTTTCAGCTCCTAACTTTCTAACGCGTGCTCGATTGATTCCGTTAACATGTTTAGCAAACAACAACGACATTTAACATCAATATTAACAGGTAAATCATCAAGTAACCAGCAACGTAATCAAACAACTTTATTTCATCACTGAAACAACATTATTTCATCATCATGTTACTTTATATTCAAAGCTTTGTTTATGATCCTTAGTGTTCTTGCATAAATCAACATGATGTGTCTATTAACCACTAAAATCATGAAGTATCAAGAGTGTATAAGAGGCTTACTACTAGCTTGAAGCTAGGGAAGATCAAGAGGAGAAATGAGGTGGTTAATAGTAAACGAAGAAGGTCCTTCCACTTCCGAGAACACCGAGCTTTGTTGTACACCTTGTAGCACCTTTGTATGCTTGTAGAATGGATGAAACAAGATTGAAGGTGATGGTAAGGTGGTGGTGGTTTGCAGCCGTGACCAAGAGGGAGAGAGAGGAGTATGAGGGTGTTGTTGGTATGAAGATGATGATGAATGAAGGACTAGAGGATTTATAAATAAAACTCCAACATCTAATTAGCCATTAGGTCTAGTGTTTCAAAAGGAAAAGGCATGATCTAATAAACAATTAGATAAAATCTTGGGGTGTCCCCTCATGTTCATAACCGGTTGGGGGGGGGGGGGTAGGTCTAGTTGGGTTTCAATTGTCTAGTTAGTGCTCTAGTTAGGAAGTTAAGTGTTTAGTTGGTGTCTTGTGAGTGTTATCAATTATATAGTGTGTTAGGGTGTTCGGGGACCCTAACTAGCTCAGAAAAATAGAAATAGTGTGTTTGACAATATTTTTGTGTTCCGGGTAAAGTCCGGTTGTTCGGTTCGGTGTTGTTCCCTTAAAGTGCTTAATTAATCCGTAAAGCGTCCTATATATATATATTTTTGTAACATTTTTAATTCTTAACACTTAGGAAAACACACAGGACTATTTAATGACTTTTCTGTACACTACTAGTATGTTAACAAGTACATGTAAGTATAACACAGAAATAAGAGAGCAGTTAAGCACTTTAATTACCATTAATAAATTGTACGGAATACATGGAATTACGAGGGTTGTCACATTCTCCCCCTGTTAAGAAAATTTCGTCCCGAAATTTAGCACGTGGTTACTGAGGAAGCTAGTTAAGTTGCGTTGTTTTCCTGGTTTTCCTGGGGTGTCACATCATCCCCCGTTGATTTGGAATTTCATTCCGAAATTCTGCAGTAGCTTCAGCCTCAGTAGTGGTTGCACTTTTCTTAAACAGCTGGGGATACTTGAGTTTCATTTGGTCCTCTCGTTCCCAGGTATACTCTGGGCCACGACGGGAGTCCCAACGAACTCGGACGAGAGGTATCCTGGTACGCTTGAGAATTTTAACATCTCGATCTGTAATCTCTATTGGTTCCTCGATGAATCGCAGCTGGTCGTCGATAGTGAGCTCCTTAAGAGGAACTATGAGGGTCTCATCTAACAGACACTTCTCCAGGTTCGACACATGGAAAACATTGTGAACTCCGCTGAGTTCTTCAGGTAGATTCAACCTGTAGGCGACCTTGCCAATTTTCTCAATGATTTCGAACGGTCTGACATAGCGCGGATTGAGTTTGCCTCGTTTGCCAAAACGAACTACACCTTTCCATGGTGAGACTTTGAGTAGCACTCGATCCCCAACCTGGAACTCGAGTGGTTTCCAGCGCTTATCAGCATAGCTTTTCTGACGGTCACGAGCTGCCGCCATTCGCTGTCGTATCTGAGCAATTCTCTCGGTTGTATCTACTACAAGTTCTGGGCCTGTAATTTCACTATCACCAACTTCTGCCCAACAGAGAGGTGATCGACATTTACGTCCGTACAATGCCTCAAACGGAGCGGCCTGGATGCCGGTGTGGTAGCTGTTGTTATACGAAAACTCCACTAGCGGGAGGTGCTTTTCCCAGCCATTACCAAAATCAATCACACATGCCCTAAGCATGTCTTCAAGGGTTTGGATGGTGCGTTCAGATTGCCCATCCGTCTCTGGGTGATAAGCGGTGCTCATATCTAAACGTGAGCCAAAAAACTTGTGCATAGCTTGCCACAGTTCAGAAGTAAAACGCGCGTCACGATCAGAAATGATGGAGGTTGGCACTCCGTGCCTTGATGCTACTTCCTTTAGATAGATGTCTGCTAAAGTAGAAAACTTATCCGTTTCCTTGATTGCCAGAAAATGTGCAGACTTGGTCAGCCGATCCACCATCACCCAAATGGTATCGTTTCCGCGTTGAGATCTGGGCAGGCCAGTAACAAAATCCATGGAAATTTGCTCCCATTTCCATTTCGGGATCTCTGGCTGTTGAAGTAGGCCTGATGGTTTCTGATATTTGGTCTTGACTCTCGCACAAGTCAAACATTTGCTAACGTAGGTTGCTATGTGGGCTTTCATGCCAGGCCACCAGTATGTAGTCTTTAGGTCATGGTACATCTTATCCGAACCAGGATGTACTGAATAACGAGACTTATGTGCTTCATCCATCACAAGCTCGCGTAAGCCTCCATAAAGTGGAACCCAGATGCGTCCGTTAAAATAGTAGGCGCCGTTTTCCTTTCGTTCTAGCCGCTGCCTCGATCCTCGTAAGGACTCAACCTTGATGTTCTCTGCTTTCAATGCTTCAACCTGAGCATCGCGAATCTGAGCGGGAAGGTTGGATTAGATGGTAAGATGCAAAGCACGTACACGCTTAGGTATGGTATCCTTTCGACTGAGGGCGTCGGCCACAACATTGGCCTTGCCCGGATGGTATTTGATAGCGCATTCATAATCGTTCAAGAGCTCGACCCATCGACGTTGATGCATGTTTAACTCCTTTTTCTTGAAGATATGCTCGAGACTCCAGTGATCGGTGTAAATGGTGCACTTGGTACCGTACAGGTAATGTCTCCATATCTTAAGCGCGAAAACAACTGCTCCCAATTCCAAGTCGTGCGTAGTGTAGTTCCTTTCATGAACCTTAAGTTGGAGCGATGCGTAGGCAATGACCTTGTCACGTTGCATCAACACGCAACCAAGTCCTTGGATGGAAGCGTCGCAATAAACCACAAAATCATCTGTGCCTTCAGGCAATGAGAGGATAGGCGCGCTACAAAGTCTATCCTTTAGGTGCTGAAAAGAAGATTCCTGTGCATCACCCCAACGGTAGGTGACACCCTTCTGAGTCAGTGAAGTGAGAGGTTGTGCAATCTTTGAGAAATCCTTTATAAATCTTCTGTAATATCCTGCCAAACCCAAGAATTGGTGGATTTCTGTTGGTGTACGGGGTGCAGGCCAGTTCCTGATCGAGTCAACCTTGGATGGATCCACATGAATTCCATCTTTATTTACCACATGGCCTAGAAAATGGACTTTGCGAAGCCAGAAGTCACATTTCGAAAATTTAGCATACAGTTGCTCTGCTCGAAGAAGTTCCAGCATAAGTCGTAGATGCTGCTCGTGTTCCTCCTGACTCTTAGAATAGATCAGGATGTCGTCGATGAAAACAATAACGAACTTATCCAGGTAAGGTTTGCACACTCGGTTCATGAGATCCATGAAGACCGCTGGTGCATTCGTCAATCCGAAAGGCATAACCAGAAACTCGTAATGGCCGTAACGAGTTCTAAATGTTGTTTTGGAGACGTCCTCCTCTCGGACTCTCAGCTGATGGTATCCCGATCTCAAATCAATCTTATAGTAATAGCTTGACCCTTGCAGCTGGTCGAACAAGTCGTCAATACGTGGAAGAGGATAACGATTCTTCACGGTCACCTTGTTAAGTTCGCGATAGTCAATACACATTCTAAAGGTACCGTCTTTCTTCTTCACAAACAAGACTGGAGCTCCCCAGGGCGAAGAGCTAGGACGTATAAAACCCTTTTCCAAGAGTTCTTGTAACTGCGTGGACAGTTCTTCAAGTTCTGATGGGGCTAGACGGTATGGTGCTCGAGCTACTGGTGCTGCTCCAGGAGCTAGCTCGATTTGAAACTTAACTTGACGATGAGGCGGAAGACCAGGTAATTCCTCAAGAAATACCTCAGGAAAATCACGTACGATAGGTATGTCTCCAATTCTCTTCTCTTCCGTTGATGTGTCAGTAACGAGTGCTAGAATGGCAGTGTGGCCCTTTCGCAAACACTTCTGGGCCTTAAGGAAAGAGATAATGCCTACGACAGCACCACTCTTGTCGCCACGAACCACAAGGGGTTCTTAACCAGAACGAGGGATACAGACAATTTTCTTGTTGGTGCATACATCTGTCGTCTTCGTCTTATGTCGAGTCTCAGCCTCGTTGCGGATCTGAAAGAGGATGATGTCATCATCTTTGATGATGACATCATAATAGTGAAGTAATCATTGCATCACTACATATGAGACAAAAGCCTTTATGTTAAGTAGTTGCTGATTTCGCTCAACATGTATATCTGATTCCGCCTGGAATCTAAAAACTGATTCCGCTCCTATAGTCGATGTCATTTCGGGCGGAATTAGAACTACTATATATAGGACTTTTGGGGCGAAATCAGAAGAGATTTCTAGGTGTTGTCTTCCGGTGAGCCACGAAGTGCTGCCGAAGTGTCATCAGGTTGTAAACGTCATTCTATCAATATAAATCAACAGTTTAAAGTGTATTATCGCTGAATTGAACCTGATTTGTCTGTTTCTGCCGTTCAAATCAGTAATAGCTCTTCTGATAGACTCGGTTGGGTCTCAAATCGATCCTACAAGTGGTATCAGAGCTCAGGAAGAAGAGCTCTTGCCAATTCAGCTGCGTTTTCTGTTTTTCTACACCTTCTTTTCAAATTGAACATCATTTCACGGTTAAAATCGGTTCAATTTTTCACAGTATGCTCAGAATTACATATTAACAAAGCCTTGAAAGTTTCATGTCCAAATTCGAAGTAAAACTGGTCATTTTTGTGATTCAGCTCGAAAATGTTCGAGAGAAATATGACGTCACAGTTGATTCCACTCCAGAGAATTGTTTAATTCCGCTCCTGAGTTAAATCTAATTCTGCTCCTAAGTGTTGTCGTGATTCCGCTCCTACATATTGTCGTGATTTCGCTCTTAAAAACTAATGTGATTCAGCTTTAAAGTGTGAACAGTTTGAAAAGTGCATTGATTTGTGTGAAACATTTATGACTGCATGTGAAATATCTCGAGAACATAAGAATTTTTGATCGGATCTTAGTCGTTGTCGGTTTGCATGTGAAAGAGTCAGTTGGTTTTGTTCAAAGAATTGCATGTGGTATTAAATTTGTCGGCCATTTACTAGTCCATGTGATATACTATACATTGAAAAATGGAAGATGCATGTGAAGTCAGTGGGCATGTGAAACAATAATTGTACATACATTTGAATTGAGTTTGCATGTGCCTCATATTGAGGTCCAATGAGATGCTTTCGGATCTGATCATTGTCGACATATGATTTAAAAGAAAATTGATTTCAGTGTAAATGTGTAGTTGGTGAAACTAATCGGCCCAATCTGTTTTGAACTATAAAAGTATAGTTGGCCCATAGTAGTATTTCGTTGAATAGATAACAAAATCATTTTAGTACGGCCCAATCTTATTTGTATATCATCGGCCCATCTAAAGTGTCTGACCCATTAAAGTCTTGTCCTAATACGTTGTCAGTTGTCAAACGAGTTTCATAAGTGTCTACAGTTCGCGTGGAGTTTTGATCACATATCACACGAAGTCAACCAGATTGTTCAGTTCGCATTAAAATCTCCTGGTCGCACAAGTTAGTTCTAGTCCGCACAGTTTGGAATTCAAAGGTTTCAAAGGGTCTGGTCGTTTGAATTTGATCTGGGTCATAGCAGTCCGCACAGTGTGTCAACCTTCAGTCCGCACAGAATATTCACCAGTTCGAGTACAAATCTTATTCTGTGTATTGATAAGTCTTTAAACTGATTGTGTTTTGTTTGTTTGTCATCAGGTATTTTTTTCAAGGTGATACAGTTCATTTGAAAAATCCGAAACATGGACGAAGATTTCTACAACGCATTCGCTACCCCGGTTACCCCGATGAGTATTGCACAGAACACGATGTTGGAAAATGAAACGGGCACGATGCAAAAGCCGCCTAAACTCATGAACATCGAAGAGTACAAAAGTTGGGAAGAAAAGTTCGAAAACTGGGTACAAGCAAATTACTTAGATGCTTGGGAATGTATTGAGACGAAATACATTCGACCAATGAATGATGATGAAGAGGTTGTTCCTATTAGAGATCTAAGTGCCGATGCTAGAAAGAAATACAAAGATGAGAAAATGATGCTAAGTCTTCTACAACAAGCAGTGAAAGAAGATATCTTGGTTTTATTGCAACATAATGGAACTTCTTATTCAATCTGGAAAGAATTGAGATCGAAGTTTCATGGAAGTCAAGAGATGGTCAAAAACAAGAAATCACTTTTGAAGAAAGAGTTCGATTTGTTTCGAGGGTTGAAAAATGAAAGCACAAGGCAGATAATAGAAAGATACTGTAATTTGCTAGCTAATATGAAGAGATTGAGCATTAAGAAAGATAATGAAGAGTTGATCGAGAAGCTTGTGATGCTTTGCCACACGAGACTTGGGGCACATATCTCATGATGCTTAGAAACAAGAAAGGTTTTAGCAGTCTAACACTCAGCAAGTTCATTGAAAAGATTGAAGCTCAGGAGATGGAACAGAGAAAGGTTTCAAGAATGAAAGATTTCGATGGTGAACAAGACATTAGTCTTTATTACAAAGGTGGTGTCAGTGATAAATCCACCAACATGTCACCGAAAATCCAAACTGCTTTCAATGCAAAAGATTCATCTGGTAGTTCATCAAAAGGATCAAACAGCAACACAAGTTTTTCTTCATATCCATCATTTGATCCAAACATTTCAGCAACAAAGAGTGGAAAGAAGCTACAATGCAACATTGTACTGAATCTGGAGAATGATGAAGATTATTCAGCAGAAATTGCTAAGAGTCACATGTCTTTATTGGGAACTGTTTTGGAATCTTATGGTAGTTTTGTTGCAGGTCGAATCGGGAATCCAATGCTGACAAAGGAAGATTACGACCAGATCGATGCTGAAGAGATGGAACTGATGGACATAAAATGGTGTTTGGCCAGCGTGTTGAGGAGAGCTGAGAAATTCAAGCAAATCACTGGAAGAGATGATCTTCGTGAGGCTGGTGTTTCTACTTTAGGTTTTGACAAATCTAAAGTCACTTGTTTTCGTTGCAGGGAGAAAGGACACTTCAAGAGGGAGTGCAAAAACCGCGAAGTAAGTGGAGCTCAGAATCCTTTCAACAACAATAATGATTACTATCGAAAAGCCACCTACCATCAAGTTGCTCAACAACCACCTCAACAACAACAACATCAGGCACAAACTGCACATGGAAGGAATGTGATTGAAGATTCGGGAAAAAGAGCTTGTGCGGTTAATCAAGAAGAAAAGAAGTCATCAACAGGGTTCAACTGGGATAAATATATTCCATCTGATGTTAAAGCCTGTGTGATTGATCAAGATGATGAAAGATTACCTGAAGGTTTTAGCTGGGAAAATTTCACATGGAATGATTATGTTTCTGATCAAACTACTGCTCATACAGCTTTTGTTGCACGAGTTGAAGAGGATAGTGATGATGATAGTGAATATTGGTCAAGAAGTTTGACAGCTCATTTCAAAACAATGGCAGAAAGTGACAGTGAAAATGAAAAGGCCAAAAAGAAAAAGAAAAAGATTAAAACACCGGTTAGTAGTGATGATGAAGTTGTTCCAGTGATAAGACAAAAGAAAATAGATGTTCCAAAGTTCAAAGTTGATGAAGAAGTTGATGCTAAAAAGATTCCTGTGAAGTGTGAAAACTGTGAAGCAATCAAGAAGCAGAATAGCACATTGATCTATAACTTGAATAGTTTGAAGGAATCTTATGATGTGTTGAACAAAGCGATGAATCAATACAACCAAACAAGTGAAGAACAACCAACATCAATGAAGACACTTTAGGGAGCTTTCATGATAAAGAAAAAAGTTGTGAACAACTACATTGAGAAGTGTGCTGTTCTTGAACAGAAACTGGAATTGCAAAGAATCGAAACTGAAAGAGTTAATCGTTTGTTGAAAAGTTACTCATGTACTTCTTATGTCATTGACAGGATATATCCGACTGTTGAAGGCATGAAAGCATTTGAAGAGAATGAAGTAACTGAAGAAAAGAATGATGATGGAAAAGTGACTGAAGAAAAGACTCCAGAAAAGAAGAACAAGAAGAAGAGTGACACAAAGAAAAAGACTGACAAGAAGGATTCTGGTAAGAAACAAGATGTCGGTTACAACAAGTGTCCACCCCCGCTAGAAAATGGATATTTGCCCAGAAATCCAAATCAGGAAAGAGTCGAAAAAGCAACAAATTTACAGTGGGAGTCTGAGTCGTCAGTTAATTTGCCAGAAAATATTGATGTTACATTTACATCATCTGACACTGATCATGAGTCCGAGTTAATAAAGAAAGTTGTCGATCAGGTGTTGGATAAAGATGAAACAGAGGAGTCAAAGTTGGGGTCAAACTCAGAGTCAAAATCGGAGTCAGAGTCAAAGTCTGGTTCTGAAAGTTCGAGTTCGACAGTCAACAGTCTAAAATCTTCGGTTAAAAGAGTTTACAACAAAGAATTCCTGTTATCAAAATCTAATTTGAGTGACGAAACATTCAAAGTTGCATATACATTGAATGATTCCGACAAATTATATTCTGATGAGGAATTTCCAATAAGAGGTGTAAAAACTAAGATGATAAAAAAGGTTTTCAAACTTACATAAATTAACGTTTCTGAAATAAAAGATTTAAATCTTACTGATAAACCTAAAAAATACACCTCAAGAGTACAACAAAGATTAAACAAGAAAAAAGGTTACAGTTCTGGTTCTGGTTTTCACAAGAAACCAAACCCTAACCGTAATTTCAAAAAGAAAGGTCTTGGTTTTACTCCAACAGAAAAACAGAAAAATGAAAAATATGTTCGTGATTTTAAAGCAAAAATGACATTTGTTTCAGGAACTAGCTCAGAAGAGGAAGAAAAGAAAGAATTCTGGAGGCAGTCAAACAAAGAATTCCTTGCGAAGAAGCAAGAAGAGATGAAATTTGCTGATCAGATGAAAGATACGAGAACCTGTTTCCAATGCAACACTGTTGGACATATTGCCAGAGATTGTTCTAAGGCAATACCATCAAAACAGAGAGTTTTTCGTAAACAGAAAGAGAAAGTGATTGAGTTTGAACCACCAATTGACCGAACCAAATTATTCAAAAACTCAAAATTTGAAATTGGTGAATGTCCAAACAAGTTTTACAACAAAAGAGCTAAATCTGACAACCAGAAATGGGTTGTTAAGAAGTCTGTTGATAGCTCTAGCAATGATTCTGATAGGTCGAAATCAGAGGAGCTATCTTCTGGCGATGAATCTGATTCCACAAAATCAGAGGAGCCACAGGTTGTTTCAAAAAGTGAAGGATCAGTTCCGACTGTGGATGATGAGAATTTTCCACCACTTCGGGCTGAAAATTTTAAAAAGAAAATTGGTAAAGTTGAGATATCAAACCAATTTTATGATGATAAAAAGGTTTTTGATGTTGAAAAGGCCTTTAACCCCACTGTGAAACATATTTTTGGTAAAATGATTGATCGAAAAGTCAAAGGGGTTAAAGAGTTCTATGAGAAGAAGACGAAGAAAGATAAAGTTGAACCATCCCTGGTTTGTGACTGGGATGGCTCATACTATGAACAGTAAGTCTCTGGACTTGCCGGAGATCCCAAGTTGGTAATCGTGGATCAGGAATCGGCATCATTCATAAAATTGTTGTTTTGATTTTTTTTTTAAAAAAGTGTTTAAATGTATACAAGTGATGAACTATGCCGGAACTCCCAGGTTGGTAAGTGTGGAGTAGGTATCGGCATTTATTTTGAAATTTACTTTGATAAGTTCATTGTACAAGTGATACAGATGTTTGTTTTGACATAGTGATTACTCAAGGTCATTAATTTGAACTTGATGTAATCTTCATACAAGTGGATGAAAAACAATATGATGAACCATGCCCCTACAAGTGGCAAAAACAAACTTATTTTCTGGAAAAATCATTTTGATTAAAACAAACTTAAGTGTTTTGAAATCTAAATGAGAAAATAGTTTGTTGTGAGGGGGAGTTCTGATTGTTTATGCCAAGTGGATGGCGATTTGATATCAGTTGTCACTTTATTGTACAGTTTATTTTCAAATTTCCTAAAATGTGTTTGCATTTTAGGGGGAGTAGAAATTTCAGAAAATCCAAAAACATTAGAAAATTTGAAAAAGACAAAAACATGATAAAATTCAAAAATGAGTTTTGTGTCAAAGAAGAGGAAATGATAGTACATCAGTGGACTATCACAGCATGCTAAAGAAATGGAAAGTAAAAATGTGATAAACGGTCTCACTGATGATGTGTCAGTAGGTTTTTGCACATTTAGTAGATTGTGACGAGATATAAACCTAAATTCAAACTTGCTTATATTGTGGGGAAACATCTCTCGGATATATGGGTAACCCCCGAAATCTTGTTTGAAAGGTCCCTCTTTCTGAGATACTAGGTCTTTATACTCAGTGATATCTGGGGTATTATCCCGGGACTTCTGATTTTGCGGAAGCAATGGCCTAGTCCCCGGAGAATACTTTCTGCTTGCTTGAAATATAGCGCCACCCTCAGCAAATTGATGAAACAATAAAATTGATAGTCATTGCTGTTGTAACAAAAGATCCTCTAAAGGGGACACACCCAAAAGTTGAGTCATGATCTCTCAGCTGAACGGTAGTTCTGACCTGAGCTCTCATGATTCTTCATAATTTATAACCCCTTACAGATATCATCTGTGGTATACTCACCTGTAAGACTGAATATTGGGGTCTGGATACGGGAGTATATTCTGAGGTAGGACACGCGATTGAGTTTAAGTGCTTAAAACATTAATTTCGTATCTCGAAGCAGTTGAACTTTGTGTGAGAATTTAAGTGGACCAGTATACTGACAATCTAAGTGAATCGTTTAGAACTTAAAATGGTTAAAGCTTAACGGTGTTAGTGATTTGTCTCAACAACTGATATGATCCTCTTACAGAAACTCACAAAAATATTGTATGTAAATATTTCTTTACTGCATGTCATTCTATTCAAAATTCCAAAAAGATTTTCAGTGTGTTTTAGCATAAATTTTGTAAAATACAAAAAGATTTTCGACAACTGGTGTTGAAGAGCTGATTTTCAAAATTCCAAGTGCTAAACTTGACAAACTGGTTTGGGAGTGTTGTGTGAGAAAGAATTTTTAAATCTTGTTACAAGTGGTCATCAGAAGTTTTGAAAATGATATTTTTGCAAGTGGTTCATCAGAGACTATAAATGTTAGATCATTTTTGTGATATTTACAAGTGGTGTCTGAGTGTGTTAAAGTTTAATATTAGAAAACTTATGTTTGTGGTAGAGAATGTACAGGTTTGAGGAAGAGTCAGGTTTCGATACCTGATGAATGTGTGATTTCAACATGCCAGACTGCGATCCCAGCATATCGAAAGGGGGAGTCTGAAGACATCTGAATAGAGATTGTTCGTGGGGAGTTTGATTGATGCTGAAGAGGAGAAGGAGATAAAGTTTGAGGATGCTTACACTGTGAGATATTTCAGAGAGCGTTCAGACTGATAAAGACTGAAGATTTAGAAGACTAGACACTTAAGACTCGTCAACATCTGAGGGGGAGTCTGTTGGTGCATACATCTGTCGTCTTCGTCTTATGTCGAGTCTCAGTCTCGTTGCGGATCTGAGAGAGGATGATGTCATCATCTTTGATGATGACATCATAATAGTGAAGTAATCATTGCATCACTACATATGAGACAAAAGCATTTATGTTAAGTAGTTGCTGATTTCGCACAACATGTATATCTGATTCCGCCCGGAATCTAAAAACTGATTCCGCTCCTATAGTCGATGTCATTTCGGGCGGAATTAGAACTACTATATATAGGACTTTTGGGGCGAAATCAGAAGAGAATTCTAGGTGTTGTCTTCCGGTGAGCCACGAAGTGCTGCCGAAGTGTCATCAGGTTGTAAACGTCATTCTATCAATATAAATCAACAGTTTAAAGTGTATTATCGCTGAATTGAACCTGATTTGTCTGTTTCCGCCGTTCAAATCAGTAATAGCTCTTCTGATAGACTCGGTTGGGTCTCAAATCGATCCTACATTTCTCCTTGCAAACAATCTTCGCTTGATGATGAGATAGCCAATCCATTCTAATAACGACGTCGAAACTACCAAGTGCGATAGGAATAAGATCGATAGAAAAAGTCTGACCAGCTAAGACGAGGTTACAACCTTTAACTACGTGTGTGGCTTCAAGACTTTTACCGTTTGCTAGTTCTACCGTGTGTTTGGTGGTCAAAAGTGTTGGTGTGCGCTTAAGCATTTGGCTAGCTTTTAAGGACACATAACTAGTACCGGCACCCGAATCAAATAAAACAGTAACAAAGAAGTCATCCGGAAGAAACTTACCCATCACAACGTTGGGATCGTTCCTTGCATCACCCTGACCTAGCACGAAAACACGTCCTCTGGCACCGTTGCCATTATTGTTACCCCCGTTGTTGCCTCCATTGTTGTTCCCGTTTCCTTGGTTGTTGTTGTTCTGATTCTGTTTCAGTTGGGGGAAGTTCCTCTTAAAGTGGCCTTCAGCGCTACACTGAAAGCATCCTTTATTGCCCTGCTGTTGCCGCTGCTGGTGATTCTGTGGAGCTTGTTGTTGTTGTTGGCGATTCTGATTCGCAGGACGCGGGCTCCTGCAATCCTTAGCTTCATGACCCAGCTTGTGACATCTCTAACAACGACCTTTGTTGCACTGCCCGCTGTGATGCTTGTTGCACCGGTTGCACTTGGGGTGGTTCCCTCGATATCCATACTGTCCTTGATTACCGGAAGATTGCTGACCAGGACTCTGGTAGTCATCAGTCTTTCGCTGCTGAGACTGAACTGAAGTAGAACCCTTACTGGAATTCCCATCCCATTTTCGCTTGTTATCATTGGGAGCGTCAGTAGTAGTAGCACCAATACGCTTGGGCAGTTTGTTTTGTTCAACTGCTTAATCGGTGAGACGATGGGCCAACTTAATGATTTGCTGAATGGTACCCAGGTTAGCTGAAGTCACGTGACTTTGAATCTCTGGTACAAGACCCTTGAGGTACAACTCAATACGTTTGATGGGAGGGTCCACCATAGTCGGACACAAGATGGCCAGCTCGTTTGACCTCTTAGTATACGCCTCAATCTCAGACCCCGTCATCTTCAGATTGAAAAATTCCACCTCTAGCTTGTGGATGTCATCCCGACTACAGTACTCCTCTTTGATCAGTTCTTTGAAACCATTCCAGGGGGTGGCATTAGCAACCGCCAGCCCTAGCAATTGAACCTGTGCTTTCCACCAGGTTAACGCAGCACCTTCAAGCGTTCCAGTAGCATATTTCACCCTACGGTCTTCAGGGCATTCACACATCTCGAAAACAGACTCAAGCTTCTCGAACCAGTGTAGGAGGCCTACAGCTCCTTCCGTGCCGCTGAAAGTACTGGGTCGGCAATCCATGAAGGTTTTGAACGTGCACACAGGAGGTTGAGCATGTTGACCTGTTGCGCGAGAATAAAAGACAAGGTTAAGCACGAGGGTTGGTTTGCGAAGGTAGGATCTAAACGTCCTAAGATAGGTTGATATGGCAGGTTACACCTCCTGCAGGGATAGCTGCGAGTGCCTCAGGAACTCGTTCATTGATCAAAGCCGTCAACTGGGCTTGGGTGAGGTTGATACGTCCTCCGCGTCCGCTCATGATCTTCACAATGAAGCAACGTAAGTGAGAAAAGTGTCGCGAAAGTGCGTAAGTGTGGGATAACAGGAGAGAGTAAGCACACAAGGTCCAAATAGCAATTATCACGTTAACCAATGCACAGTGTGAACTATCTAACTGACAATATAACATAAATCATACCACCTATTGTGTCGAGTCTTGCACGTGGAGCGAAGCATCGTTGTGGATCGTTGAGCATTGTACAGGTTATAGTCTGGTTTTATCAAAAAGTTTTTCCCCTTTTTAAAACCAAGTTCGCTATAACCAATGGCTCTGATACCAATCTGTCACACCCCCAAAATCCACCATGCGGAGCGTCACCGCTTGGAGGCGTGACATGACCAGGATCGAGCCACCAATCATATTGAACAACATAATTAAGTAATTAAAACCAACCACAATACGATTGGTGACCAAAAGAAAATAAACCAACTTTAGGTTAACAGCGGAAGCGTAATACGTAAGTTCAAAACAAAACTTCATAGTTCATAAGTTTTAAGACCCAAACATAAGGTTCCATAAGTTTATAAAGTTTAATTAATAAGCATGGGACATAACAGTCCGCATCTCACAACAACCTCCTCCTCGTGCAAGCTCCATAAGCATCTAGCGACCTGTAAGGCATGTAATAACGAGTCAACAACAAAGTTGAGTGAGTTCACGTTTGGTTGTTTAGTTTTAAGTTATTTCTGAAAAACGTGGTTTGACTTTCGTTGGCTTATGTGCCGTGGGGGTTATCCATGGTTGAAAGTATGTTTAACCAGTTCCTTTTTATTACCCAAACCATATCCATAATTAGTGGGGGACTTCCCCATGTGAACCACTAGACCGACATCGACAACTGACGAACAATAGTTGTGCCCTACGTCAATGTTCTATCATCATTGACAGTTTGCCATAGTCCATTAGTACACGCCCGTTCGGACGACACGGTGTGAGGTTTGTTAAACCTAATAGCGCTATTAACTAATGACCCGCTCGCCATTGGCCTCGGCGATTAAGTCGATATAAAATGAGGGACTTCATGATAGAGTTTTGTCTAGTAAGTTTTAAGGTTGTTGTCCTACCCAAGGAGGAAGAACGTACGTATTCTACCTAAGGAGAATACGCAGGATTAAATATTGGCATCCTACCCAAGGAGGATGGCCGTACATATCCTACCCAATGAGGATATGTAGATTTCATTTTAGTTTCTTAACCCATTCCCAAACCACCGGGAATCCCATGCCTTGTAGAAAGTGTGAACTTACCTCGGTTGCTCGGTTTAACTCTCAAAAATAGCTAATAGTCAAGGTTGGTCAATCACGTCCTAATATGATTACCAGTTAGTCATTTAGTGGTTTCAAATTGAGCACAAAGTTCCTACACGTATCTACTACATGACATGCATTCACTTTAATAGTTCACGCTCATATAAACATTCCACCTATAGCTACTCAAGAACAAGCATACGATATTGCACATATTACTTTCATTGACATATAACATGTTAGATCATCCTCAGATAACATACTCGACATTTAGACACGCAAATTACTACTTATGTCGTTTCAGCTTTAATATTCAAAACCGGGCTGTTTTCGGACTTTTTAATAAAATAGTTAACTGATTCCAAAAATTCCCAAATTTTTACATAATGTCTTAAACGATCCAAGTATTTTTTTGTAAAAATCTCGGGATCCAATTCATCACCAATATTTTATAAAAATTCATTTTCCGGACTGAACTCAGATTTATCTTTTTCTGACTACAGTCCACGGAATAATTTATTTAAAATTCATCGAGAGTCCGATTTATGAAATTCCAGTGAGAGAATTACAAATACATCGGTGGTCATCTACAGTACAAATTTCATGATCTAACTCTACACAGAACTCAAGTTATGACAGAAAACAGAACGCATATTTTCAGCAGTAAAAATGCAGCTCTAGCTGCTGTTACAAAACGACACTTTAAAAATAGTAAACGAAGTCCAAAAATTATGATTCCATTGCCATTAGAACCGTATTTCATAATAACATGTTATAGACTCAAGAAAATCAAGTTTTTGTTAAGTTATGATATGGTTACAGCCGACTGAAGTTGGCTGGAAACATCAATCAGCATCCTGTTTCAGCTCCTAACTTTCTAACGCGTGCTCGATTGATTCCGTTAACATGTTTAGCAAACAACAACGACATTTAACATCAATATTAACAGCTAAATCATCAAGTAATCAGCAACGTAATCAAACAACTTTATTTCATCACTTAAACAACATTATTTCATCATCATGTTACTTTATATTCAAAGCTTTGTTTATGATCCTTAGTATTCTTGCATAAATCAACATGATGTGTCTATTAACCACTAAAATCATGAAGTATCAAGAGTGTATAAGAGGCTTACTACTAGCTTGAAGCTAGGGAAGATCAAGAGGAGAAATGAGGTGGTTAATAGTAAACGAAGAAGGTCCTTCCACTTCCGAGAACACCGAGCTTCGTTGTACACCTTGTAGCACCTTTGTATGCTTGTAGAATGGATGAAACAAGATTGAAGGTGATGGTAGGGTGGTGGTGGTTTGCAGCCGTGACCAAGAGGGAGAAAGAGGAGTATGAGGGTGTTGTTGGTATGAAGATGATGATGAATGAAGGACTAGAGGATTTATAAATAAAACTCCAACATCTAATTAACCATTAGGTCTAGTGTTTCAAAAGGACAAGGCATGATCTAATAAACAATTAGATAAAATCTTGGGGTGTCCCCTCATGTTCATAACCGGTTGGGGGGGGGGGGTAGGTCTAGTTGGGTTTCAATTGTCTAGTTAGTGCTCTAGTTAGGAAGTTAAGTGTTTAGTTGGTGTCTTGTGAGTGTTATCAATTATATAGTGTGTTAGGGTGTTCGGGGACCCTAACTAGCTCAGAAAAATAGAAATAATGTGTTTGACAATATTTTTGTGCTCCTGGTAAAGTCCGGTTGTTCGGTTCGGTGTTGTTCCGTTAAAGTGCTTAATTAACCCGTAAAGCGTCCTATATATATATTTTGTAACATTTTTAATTCTCAACACTTAGGAAAACACACAGGACTATTTAATGACTTTTCTGTACACTACTAGTATGTTAACAAGTACATGTAAGTATAACACAGAAATTAGAGAGCAGTTAAGCACTTTAATTACCATTAATAAATTGTACGGAATACATGGAATTACGAGGGTTGTCACATTCTCTCCCTGTTAAGAAATTTTCGTCCCGAAATTTAGCACGTGGTTACTGAGGAAGCTAGTTAAGTTGCGTTGTTTTCCTGGTTTTCCTGGGGTGTCACAAAGGGTTTCCGATCTGTGTCCCACCAAAACCATGCCCACGAGCATCACGTCCACATTCCTGGCCATTACTTTGGTTAGCATCGCGATGTTCCATGGCGGTATTAACGTGTTGGGCTATGAGTTGTGCCAACTCTTTCGGGGTAATAGGTAGTCCAAAACCATGTCTCGCTTTTGGCGGCATTTCGTCATTTCTATTATTACAACATAATATCAACATAAGACGATATCCAAATAATTCAATCATTAAATGCTAGTGGACCAAACATTGCGCATGTATAATATCCACTTATTAATGAGAACAATTTTTAAACCAAAAAGGAACCCATTCGATATTTATACCAGAAATTTACAAAGCTTGTTTTTAGTACTAAGACTAATCAAAATTCGGCGTGTCTACATCAACACCCGCAACAAGTCTATATGAAATTTCCTCCTAAATATCTGAAAATTTCGGCATGCAAGCCATAAATAGGGTTCATCAAATGAGATATACAAAACAAACAACAGAAATAACCAACAACTAACACTTCAATCCATGGAAGTCCAACATCTTCCTAACAAGCTCTTGTAGCTCATCATACTAGTCCATCTGTCCCTCTAAGTCTTTCATCTTGCCCTTCGTCGTCTCCAAGTCTCCGCATAACTTGGCGAACTGATGATCACAGTGAGAGCGATTGACCTAAATCTCCTTCTGCTTCTTCAAAGCGGATGCTGTCTCAGCTCTCGAGGTCGACGCGATCCCTCCAACGGTCGAGTCCTTCTTCCTACGACGAGTGTAGACTTAAAAGAGGTGTAGCAAAACACGTTACTCGAATAGCAGAACAAACGATTCTATAACGACGGGCGAAAGAATCTCAAGTGTAGGCTCGACAGTATCAGTGAGCAGGACTACTAATGGCTCTATAGGCCGAGACGTGACATATCGTAACCGTACAAAGTAAGTGTGTGATCAATATGAATAGTAACACATAAGGCCCACATAAACAGAAAATCACGTATGCACATAAACACATAAGGGTTTTCATGCATGATAAAATTTCCACGTTTATTTAAAATTCTTGGCTTCGAGAATTTTGGACTTTACATCTCAAAATTCTTCGGTTGAAGTCTAGTGTTTTCTCCCGAAAACATCTAGTTTGCTAACAACCATTAGCTCTGATACCAATTTCTGTCACACCAAAAAAAAAAACGTCGCAACGGAATATAAAACGTAGTGGTGACGGAAGCTGGTGCCCATTTGTATCTTGCTGAACGATGCATCGTAATGTTGGACATTTCAACTTAATTAAAACATAGATTTTAAAACATAAAGTCTTAAAGTTCGTCACAATCACACCATTGTTAAATTGTTTTAACCCTTATGGATCTTATTACATTGGTCCCAAATAGTTTTAAAAGTTTGTCCAAAACATTATCAAACCAAACATGCATCAACAACTACAAGATACGCCATAATTCCCGAAGCCGAACTCAAGTACCTGTAGAACATGTTAAAATCAAGTGTCAACACAAAGGAAGGTGAATTCACGTATTCACATACAAACAATTCATTCCAAAGTAAAACTTTTTGATTATGTGTTTATTTGAAAACATCCATATAATTTTTAGAAAGTCCGTTTTACTTCCTTAATAAAATCCATGGGTCCTCCGTCGCGGTTCAACAACCCGACAATAAAGCTCTTACCCAGGTTTTGTATATTAAATTCATAGCGTCAATTTTCAGACTCATATGTTAGCTAGAAAATATGAACTATATATTTACCATGAAGGGATAATCAATGCTAGACAATAAACAGAATATCAATTCGTCGTTTGACTAGACACGGGGCGACCGGTCACGATAGGGTTGTCAACCCGATAGATCTACCAACAATTCCTCGTGTGCAATACTTAACTGATTAAACGACATCATGGGCGCGGGGTCCACTCGAGACCAATATGATGTCTGCCTCACGTACAATATATATATCCTACTAATATGACAAATTTAATACACGAAGTTGTACGAATCCCCTGAATCTCCTTCCCTTGAGACTAGGCCGGCATCCGTCCCAACTTTACGGTCTGTTTCGCCTCGGAAACACCGTACCAATCCCCGTTTCATCCCGAAATAAATATATTCAACAAAACCGTTTCATCCCCGAAACACATATTCAACAAAAACTGTTTCATCCCCGAAACATATATTTTCATAAATCCATATATTTTCAACGAAAATATATAATTTATATCAAAAAGGTATGTTTCATTCCAAAAACATTATTAAACCCTTTTATTGGCGTGTTCTACCCCCAAAATATATACAAAGCAGTAAAAAGAGATGTTTAGTGACACTCACCTTTGGGTAGCGCAATCCCGCAGTTTGATTTCTACTCGTCCTATTATATGTAGGAACGATTTATAAATCAATATATCACAAAATCCTAAGTTTCTCCGTTTCTTAGAATTATCACACAACTTTGAGATTTTCTCGAAAAATCATCATTTTTGATTATGTTGGCACGTTAATATATATATGAGTCTATATATATATATATATATATATATATAAGATTTTTCAACTTGAACGATTTTATTGGTGACCGTTATCACGTAAATTCCTTAACACACCCGTTTATACGTAATATATCTACGATTTGCGCGTCGTAATATATACATAAACGTACACATAAATTTACACCGTCACACGCGTAATCTTGTTAACTTATCTATTTTGGCATTTTTCAAGCAATATACATAAAATATCTCATATGTATCAAATTTCATGCTCGACAAACAAGTTACACATTTAACGCGCGCGATTTTTACCGTTTCTACCGCACAAAACGCACAAGTATACATGCATAATCCAAATTTTCATTATCATGTTAAAACTTAACATATTTTCACATTCACATGTTTAAATCACATAACACATCTTAGCACATAAGGTTCACCAAAAATTTACCCATACTAGTGTTCATTGATAAATGCGTATTTTAGCGATTCAGTAACATTTTCGGGCGTCGGAAGTCACATATGACTAACCAAACACCAAGTAAACTTAAAATTAGTTAAAATAATTATTTTTAAACTAAAAATTTCAGTTTACTTACTGATTTAAATCAGTTTTATAAAAATCACTCGAAAAGCCGATTTTTGACCGTTTTAACGCATAGTTTTGCGTTAAACGTTACTATAATCATCCCAACTCGAAACGACTTGATATTTCAACACAATACATGTTATTTACTGATTAAAATAGTGGTTATAATCAGATTAGTGCAGTTTTTGTGTAAGTCACATAAATCATGCGATTTCACGTATTTTACAACGTTAATGCACCAAGTACAACATGCAAAGCTAGCAAACATTATGACAAAGTTATATGTCACTTAAACACTTTAAAATAACTTTATTTTAGTGTTTATAATCTGATTAAAACTAATTTTTACTAAATCATACTCAAATCACCTTTTTATGATCACATATCATCATGCATGTTCAAGTAAATGCATCTAATGCACCCATACAACATCATCATCATCTTTTATGTTCTAATCATACTCAAGAACACATTTATATCATGTTTTTACATAACTCAACCTATATCATCCATCATCACATAATCATTCATACATAATTACAAGTATCTTTCATTCATGAGTATATGACCAAAATTTACATGCATGCATTATATCATTCAAGAATCATACTATTCAAGAATCACTCAATCAAAAATCAAAACACAATCATATACACACACAAAAACCTACGGCCATACATACATACACATACACACCCGTTTCCATTTTGTACAAAAACCCATTTGTTATTGTTTTCAAGTTTGTGTTTTATTCCAAGAATCAAGAGAAACTTTTCAAGATCATCAACATCATTATGAACCAAGAACAAATTTAGAGAATGATTTTTATACCTTCAAGGTTCTTAGTGGGTTTTTGACAAAAATGATGATATGGAGCTTGGTTGTTGCTTAAAACACCTTAAAATCACCTTTGGATCCTTAAAATTACTTGAAAACACATTGGAATGAGTTTGGATCTTCATGAACAATTTTGAAAATGAAATTGGAGGCGGTGTTGAGGGTGTTCGGCTGAATTATTGTAGAGAGAGAGAGATGAAGTTGTTTTTGAGACATATTCCTTGGTTTTAACAAGTTTTGAGATGATTAGAGAATATTGATAAGGGTGCACCTATTCTTCATCCAATAGGTGGAAGAGAGATGAGAGATAGAGTGATGCATGGCTGCCATCTCAATCCCTTGTCTCACATTACACACACACATCGAATATATATACATATATAATCTAGACCAAAAACTGGTATTTTACTGGATACCGGGTATTTTATCTAGCGTTTTAATCCCGTTTTAGTGCGTTTTAAATTATTTTTATCATTCTATAAAAATAAACCCGCCAAAATATTACTGAACAATATTTTGTTTGCCTGGACTGGCTACGTTGTCGGTATTTGGCAGTATGCGCGCTGTGCTGCGCGGTAAACGCTTAAAATCGCAAAAATAGGGATTTAAGCGTTTTTATTTATTTTTATCATTCTAAAGTAATAAACTCATCAAATTATTACTAAAATGATTATCAGTTGTCTAGACAGGCTGTGTTGACGGTATTTTGTCGGTATACGCGCTGCATCGCGCGGTACGCGCTTAAACTCGAAAAATAGAGTTTCTTAGCGTTTTAATTTATTTTTCCTCAAAAATATGATTAAAATTATTATTCTAATCATAACAGACTATTTTTAGGATTTTAACACTGATCGGGTGGTCACCGACGTTCGTTTCGCATTTTAATCGTTACGCGATAAGCGTTTATCTTATCGTTGCCAACATAATTTTTATTAAAGTTTAAATTTACCAACTCATTAAATTCCTCATATAAACATCATAACCAATCAAATACAACCTTTTTATCTATTCACAACACGTGTTACAATTGTACGGTACGACCTGAAAAGCCGGGTGTCACAGCAAGCGCGCGTGGCGACTTACGTGCTCATATGTAAACGAGCATGCACGCGGGGTGACTTACGTGCTCGTATGTAAAGGAGCATGCGACACCTAACGTATGTGTGCTCGCTCGTAAGTGTTAATTATTAGTGATCAACGGATATATGTAAATATGCTGATTATGAATATTCCACCTATGTATAATGTATATGTATAATTACATCTTGATGATTAATGTGTATATATGGCATGACTTTTAAACTTACATATTGATTGCAAATTTCTTTCAACATAATTATTAAATTTCTATTTTAACACGTGTCCCCCGAGAATGTGGCAAATGACACCGTAATAGGCATGTCACTAAAATCCAAAAGTATTTATTTTAGTTAGCATGCAAACTTGACTGTTTTACTTCACTGTTACATGCAACAGATGAAAAGTTTAAACTTTCAAAAACCCCACCTTGATACTGTTGAGTGGCCTCAATGACCCAAAATTCTATAACATATTAGTCGACTAATTTGTTGATAACACATCTAAGGGTTGTTTAAAATATGGTGTTTAAAAAAACACGGCAAAAACTTCTGCGCGCGAAATGTGCCTACAGGTGTGCGCAGGGTTCCGGCATGCGGATGTTTCCGACGCGCAAGGGGTTCCAACATGCGGATCTCTCCGGCGAGCAGGAGACAGCGTTGTGTCTTTCATGCGCAGGTGACGAAAATTTAAGTTGTAAAACTTTTTGAGGTGCGCGGGGTTCCGGCATGTGGATGTCTCCGACGCGCGGGGGTTCCGACATGCGGATGTCTCCGACTCGCGGGAGACAGCAGCGTGTCTTTCATGCGCGGGTCCACGAAAATTTAAGTTGTAAAACTTTTGAAGTGCGCGAGGTTCCGGCATGTGGATGTCTTCGACACACTGGGGGTTCCGACATGCGGATATCTCCGGCGCGCGGGAGATAGCGGTGTGTCTTTCATTCACCGTCTACCAAAAATTTAAGTTGTTAAAATGTGAGCATTTCCAAGTATAATGTGAGCACAGATTTGTGTATGAAAATCTCATAAATAGACATCAGAGATGAGGGCAAAGGTTGTACCGTGTGCAAAGCTTACTCGCACAACTTGTTATAGAGAATTCCAGCGGAGGGCAATGGACAATCGTCAGAGGGTGAGCTTTTGGTATGTATAGCGGCGCGAACAGGTTGTCCGCTGTTGAAACTTGGTGGTCTTCAATGCCTCTGACGGTGTCTGCCGTAGATGGGGTGGTTGTCACCATGAGATGTCTGTATGCGCGCAGATCAGAGGTACGCGCGCGGATCAGAGGTACATCCCGATGCACATGGTGGTAGTTGATGCGCGACGGCGCATGACAGTGATTGTCCGCCAGAAGTTGCTTAAGAAGGATGATTATCCACCATTAATGGCAGGAGGTTGAAGCGCATGTAGAATTTGCATGACGACAAGTGGTGGGTGTGGAGATGTATCGTTGGGAACACATAGTACACTTTTTCTGCTCATGTCAGGATGTGTTTCCTTCACCCAAAAAGTTGTGTGCAATAGGGTAATACCCTGTGCAGTATTGATTATATGTTTCCTCCCTGCACACTACTTTTTAAAAGGCTGTTGCACATTTTGCTTAAAAATGTTTACAACTATCACGGTCCTTTTTTTAAATGGCTTTAATGTTCATTCGGATGGAATATATCTCATGCTTCTCAAAAATTTTTATTCAATAAAAACATCTTTGAGAATGATACCTATGTTGTTGAACTACCTCAGATAATTGAAATAGGCAGGGAGATGAAAAGGTACTTTCTGGATTTGCATTTTCCTACAGAAAAAGGGATTCGACCGAAAAAAACCCATATCTTGAGGGAAACCCCAAATCTTGAGTTTTTTGACAGAATATTGTGTGTAAAATTACAATGATCGGACTTTTATCAAATATTTCAAAGTTTAAATGAACACATCTGTTGGGTTTCTCGATTTGAAGATCGAGAGTGTGATTTTAAGCACACAGGTCTGAAGAGCAGAGGAGAGAACCAGATGTGATCAACAAATGTATAACATATTCGGTGGGCGCCAATGAAGAAACACGGAATCATCGCCGGGATGATTGGACCGCTTTCTCTGAGAGGGTGAAGAATCACACCTTGTTCTTCCTCTTGAACCTAGATCTGCAATAGAGAAGAGAAGAAAGTGGAGCTGTAGAGATGACCGGTAGGGGAAAGAATCCCCTCTTTTCCAGTAACAAAAGTGTGGCGGCTCCATATCCTCTACCCTAATAATGAGGTGAACACCTTTTTATATAAGTGATATGGGCCTCCCCTAACCTCAATGGGCCAGGCCCAGTTAGGGGTTATCTCTACAAGCCCACAACCTAGTGTAGTGTAAACTACAACGCGCTAGGCTTCGCGGGTTAGTACACAATAATAATAAATATTATAATAAAAGCAATAAGTAACGGGAATATCCGACCGCTCGGGTCGGGTCTAATACCATACCCCATCACTATTTTTTATAAAAATTGTTTTTAAAATTTTATAAAAATATAATTCTTTATATATATAAAAACGAAATTTAACAATTAAAGTTAAAGGTTTAAAACGTATTTACGAGTCAACTACTATTTTTTATTTTTATAAAAACAAAAATTATAAACTTAAAGTTTATTCGATGAGTACCTTGTGGATATTTAAAAAAAGTTATGAACTTTAAAGAATAAAATTATAAACATTATCATTTAACCAACAAAATAAACTTACTTTACAACTATAACAACTTATCTTTTATTTTTGTCATTTGATTATTATTTTTTATTAAAAACGAAACTTTACATGTGTAAAACCGTTTTTTTACTTTATTTATAAACAAAACATTTTGTTTTTATAACAAAATAATTCTTTTATAAACATTTTTTGTAACAAGTAATATAAATAAAATACTCCATAAATTTACAATCTTTACTAGATAAATACTAAAACGTTTTGCAAATTTTTAGGAATTATAAGTTCAACTATATTGTTTTAGATAATATTAGTCAGTTTCAAAAGAATTATTTACCGACTTAACTAGATACATGATAGATTGTGTTGCATATTTTTAGTGATTATAAGTTAAAAATAGACTCATATAGATAAGATTAGTTAGGAACTAAAAATTTGAACTTAGTATGATATAAAGTTAATAAAAATATAAACTCTTAACATCCTATTTTTTTTTTATAAAAACAGTTCTTGAAATTTTATAAAAATATAAATTTTTTTATATCTGTAAAAAACCGAAATCTAACAATTTAAGTTAAAACTCTAAAACAAGGACACCCTACTAGTAGTAGTAGTAATAATAATAATAATAATAATAATAATAATAATAATATTAATAATAATAAAATATTTTAAAGTCCGGGGCCCAAGCAAGGAGCGTCGTCTCTTAACTTTTGTTGCAATGGCGGGAATTGTTGAAAGTTGTGGCGGGAATTACAATTCTTAGTTTGTTTCACTCTCTCTCTCTCTCTCTCTATATATATATTATGGTTTGATTTAATATAATTGGTGGCAGTATTAACATCGCATCAACAATCTTCCTTTCTAGATGGGCAAGAAGAACGATTCTAGGGTTCACGAGGAAGAAGCCGATGAACAAAATCAAATCAATCCGTCGTCTTCTACGAGCTTGTATGAGGTATCTTATTTCTATTTATCATTTATAATTCGATTGATTCCATATCCTTTCGTTACGACTTTACACAGAAACTATCTAATTTTGTTGAGTTTCTCTTTTACGTTCACAACTGTAATCGGACATACCCATAGATTAATACAGTAACCGATGATTTGTTGAACTCTCTTAGCATTTCTTGAAATTGTTTGATCACCTATTCCTAGTTTATACTCCAAGTTTATCTTGGCTCAATAAATAACTTATGAGGTTTAAGTTTTTTTTTTTTTTTTTTAAATAAAGGGCTCAATAAGTTTTGATGTTTTATTGTTTTATAAAGGGTCTAGTAAATTTTTTGGTTTCATAATTTTTAGGGTAAAATAAAAAATTCAGTTGTGAAAACTTAGAGAACTCTGTCTTACATAGTTACATAGGGCCATTAAGGTTTTTGTAGACCCTAAGCGGATTACGAAGTGGAGACCCTTTTGTAAAACATATAGAGATTAATAGAAAATTTAGCTGCTAAAGTTAATCTACGTTGACTAATCAGCCCTAATTTTGCCCCTAAATTCTCCTCAAATCCCGACAGACCCGACGCCATGAGTGATTATCGTTAGTGATAGCCGATAACCTAGAAAATCGAAAGATCAAGTTGCGATGGGAAGTGGGAACGATGACTGCGGCTCAATTTTAGGGATTTTAGGCGCTGATTCGCTGAATTCGGATGAGGTTGATGGTTGCTGCCAACTATGTAGTTAATATCCCGATATATCAGTGATATATCGGTTATCGGTCCCCTGCCGAGATAGCGGTAGTGATTACCGTTAGTGATAGCCGATAACCTAGTACTAAAAAAACCACGACTCCCGTGAACAAACTTTCTGGGTTTGCCACTGCCATTGATGAACATTGTTGCCCTGTGACTTTTCAGATCCTTGGGGTAGAGAAAACGGCCTCACAACAGGACATAAAGAAGGCATACCACAAATTGGCATTGCGTTTACATCCCGATAAGAATCCTGATGATGAGGTCAGTTTGATGTTTACATTGTATGATCAAAATTTTAAATCGAATTGAATTTAAACAAAGCCTGAGCTGAGCCATTTAATCTCGAGCTCAAGCTTCATTTATGGAAAATCTTGAAAAACTACCCACGAGCTACGCTTAATCATTTTTAAGTTAAACGAGTCAGCTCGAGCTTAGTGAGCTGAGCCCATTTCAGCTTGTTTACATCTTTGTTTCTTGTAGTTTTCTGGTTAAATTACTTACCTTTTTTAATAATTTGTGTTTATGTTGATGTAGAATGCAAAAGAAAAGTTTCAGCAACTGCAGAAAGTCGTATCAATACTTGGCGATGAGGACAAACGGGCACTTTATGATCAGACTGGTTGTGTTGATGATGATTTTGCTGTGAGTCAACTTCACAATTTTGATGTCATATATGTTTTCATCAATTCTTGACTCATGCTGATTTGTGTTATTTTGAATCTAACATGGGTCGATTGTAAATTAACTAATAGGAAACCGGTCAACCCAAAAAACGCATAAAGCTAACATGTTTTTAGTACTAGAAGTAACCTGCTTTGGCCAGTTACATAACATACCATGCTTCATGCAACCTCTACTGACAATGATAAAATTATATAGAATTTAGAGCATAATTGGATTGTAATCTTATCTAATTGCTCAAAACGGGTCAACCCAAAAAAATGGTAAAAAGGTGTTTACACAGGCCAACCAACCCAACCCAAGCAAACAAGGGCGGACTTAAAAGGTTAGTAGGGGTAGCACGGGCTACCCCTCAACCCATCTCCGTAGTGTAAAAATACCCCTTAACTCTATTTCCGTAGTGTAAAAATTCGTCTCCGTTATACAAAGGATACCCCTGGTCAAAAAAATAAAAAAAATGGGATACCCCTAAATTTTTGGGCTAGTTCCGTCACTGCAAGCAAACAAACATGTTTTTAGTACTAAAAGTAGCCTATATTGACCAGTTACTGAACGCGTCATACCATGCTTCATTCAAAGTCTGGTGATATAGAATTATCAAGAATCTAGAGCATAATCACATTGTAATATAAGACCATGCGTAGTGGGCGTTGTTTTTTCAAAATTCCCCCCCAATAACGCCCAATATCGCCCCACCCCCTGGGCGTGATTGGGCGTGTTTTTGCAAAAAAAAGCCCCTCAGTATGTTTTAAATCACGCCAAATGGAGGAATCAATTGACCAATCACATTCAACTTCATTTGTTTTGTCCAATAAGATTTTTAAATGTTTTTATTTTATTTTATTTTATTACAAACATAATGCCCCACAATCCCCACTACACCCTTTTGGTAAAAACTCCCAATAATGCCCCATTGCTGACTGGGCTGCCACATGGCGCAAAACGCCCTAGGGTGGGGCATTATTCACCCCAACGACTACGCATGGTCTAACTAAATAGGAAGGCGATCAAACGGGTCAACCCAAAAAGTGATAAAAAGGTTACATTCAGGTCAACCAACCTAAGCCAAACATCCTGTTTTCATTACTAAAGTTATCTATTTCATTACCAGTGTTGCAGAAATCGGCCTAGGCGGTGACTAACTGATTAATTTTATGCTAGTCGGTCCAAAAAATCGGTCATGGTAATAATCGGTCAAAGTCGGAGTTAATCGGTCCTAGGCGGTCAAAAATCGGATTAATCGGACAATATTAGTCGGTCAAAATCGATCAAAATCGGTCCTAGGCGGTTCTAGGCGGTCAAAATTGGTCAAAATCGGTCAAAATCGAACCATACTATCTGAAACTTGAAGTATTTATGTGAATTTTGAAGTATTATTTTTATATTATTGGGTATATATATATAATTTTGAAAAAATACATATAAAAATCCCTAGGCTGTACCTCACCGCCCGACTAGCGCCTAGCGCCTTCTACAACATTGTTCATTACTAAAGCTGTGTTTTGACTTGTTACCCAACATGTCCGGCTATGCTTCATGCAGCCTCTGGTGTGATAAGAATTTGTAGAATTCAGAGCATAATTGCGTTGTTGCTTTTTTTTATCGAACAGGATCTTGCAGGGGATTTAGTTCAAAATCTGAAGGACTTCTTCAGATCCATGTATAAAAAGGTTCCATTATAACCTTCAGAAACATCATTTACATTATATCTTACAATCCTGTAATTTAATTCCTATAAAATGTATAAGTAATAATAATAATAATAATAATAATAATAATAATAAAATGGCGGTTGCAGGTCACTGAGGCTGATATTGAAGAGTTTGAAGCTAGTTACAGAGGATCCGAAACAGAGAAAACGGATCTAATTGATCTTTACAAGAAATACAAAGGTCACATGAACAGCCTCTTCTGTTCCATGCTATGCTCGGATCCTAAACTCGATTCACATCGGTTCAAGGATATCCTTGATGATGCAATTTCTTCAGGTAACTATGATCACAAAACACTTGTTATTTCAATAATATTTTTTTAATAGAATACATTAGGAGGCATTACATGTTATAAACACACTTTGGGCCTTGTGATGACTTCTGACCCTTTTGTCTTAAACCCTAAACCTAAATTTGTCATCCTATTGCAGGCGAGTTGAAGTCGACTAAAGCATATCAAAAGTGGGCTAACCAGGTGTCTAACACAAACCCGCCCACAAACCCTTTACGTCATAAGGAAAAGTGAGTCATTTAGTCCTTGTTTCGTGGTTCGTATGTCGCGATAGACATTACTTAACCTTGTTAAAAACAAACTCATTATGGTAATCAACACTAATGTACAGATCAAAGAAAGCGTCAGATGATTTATTCGCCATTATTTCACAAAGGCAGAGTGAGAGGAAAAGCCGTCTAGACTCGATGTTCTCATCTCTGGTTAGCAAATATGGTGGAGGGCAACCGAGTTCTGAACCTACTGAGGAAGAGTTTGAAGCTGCTAGGCAAAAGCTTGAAAACCACAAGGGTTCTAGGAAATCCAACCGCAAGTAACCAAGCCTCTAGCGCGTGTTTTTGAACTATATGCCATCCTTCAAAGTTACAACTTGTAACATAGTAATATGAATTGTTGTGTAGATTATGCTTGGTTCACCAAGTCTTATTTATGTTTTGCTTGATTGAACCTTGAAACACAAATTCTCTACTACATGAACTGAAAACAGAAGTATTGTGAACTTTTTTTTAAACGGCTTAAATCACACCAAATTCTTCTTTTGCGGGGCTTAATCCTTGATCTCAAGGAGAGCAACACCTTAACTCTAATGGTTTTGCCAATTAGACCCAACCCTCCACCCAAGTGTTGTCAACTAATATGGTATTAGCAATGGTGGACCCATGTTTTTTTCATGGGGTCAGATTTGTTGGGTTCTATAGTTTATCGCTAAATATTATAATAATTTTCCGTCCAGTTTCAATCAGGTTGGATAAACAACAAACAGATAAAATTCAAATATATAATAAAATGTCAATTATAAAATATAAAAAAAACTAATAAACAATTAATGAAAAATCAAAGTAATATGAATCTTGCATTAAAAATTGAATGTTTGTATTGCTACTTGAAGCTTATGCTGTCACTTTTCACCTTTTTTTGTCAGGTAAAAGCTATAGTAACTATATTGTTCTTTATAGAACAAAAAGGTTGGCGTTGTTGCCCGATAAAACTCATCTCAAGTGATTGTTATCAATTTTCACTCTTCTCTTTACATTGTAACTATTCAAGAAGCTAAGTTGGAGGATGGAGGGTCCTAACTACAAAGAGTTTGTTGCCCAGCTGTTACACCCCAAAAACATCGCAGCGGAAATACAAACGTGGCGGTGATAGAGGTTGGTACCCATAAATATCTTTAGTAGACGATGCCTTGTTTATTTTGGACATATACTTATTAAAAGCATGACTTTATAGTTTAAAGTTCGGATACAGTCCGTAGTTACAACTTAGTTGTCTTAATCCTTATGGATTCAATTACACACGATCCCATTTTAGTTTTAAAAGATGTCCAAAATATTTTAAACACGACGAGCATCGGTAGTTGTACTATTCAGAGTGTGCTGGTACAGGGGTGTGCGATCATGCATAAGAGGGGTTGAACGTGCATTAGTGACTTGAACAATTTATAGTATGCGACTATGCATCATGCACTCGTACTTTGTGCACCAAAGGTTGTAGAGTCAGTAGTGTGCGACCAACAGTGTGCGGTGTGCATCATGAAGTTGTACTTTATGCAGTCTAGTGTGTACATTCAGTAGTGTGTGGTATCAGAATGGTTCAAACAGTACACATTTCATGTTTATTCGATCAAATCAATCAAACACATATTCAAGTATCAACCTTTATGAATTCTAACATGGTATTCATCATCCGCTCATATAAACATCAGACAATCCTCAAATAACATCTACATTTCTACATCCTTGATGATTATTCAATATTTTAGCATACAAAGATCATCTAAAAATCATCGTACAATAATCAAACATATCTGGATTTCATTCATCATCTGTAAATACACTTATATTGAAACATCCAAAATTTGTCAAACGCTAAATCGACACATTTACATAATATTCTTGCAAAACATTTAACATTTTTACCAAAATACCCTTCTTTAAAATCGAACCAATTTTTTTTTTTACTTTAAGACATTTTTCTAACGGTTCGCACCATATCGCATTACAACCAATTTACGACAACCATTAACCTATTATCAAAGTACTATAAGAATACAATTTACAACTTCAAAAGACTTTTATAACTAAGTTTGACCCGTTTGACAAAAAACCTTGCATTCGGAAGCGCATTCGGTCTTGAGATGTGTTCGTTCCAAGTCGCCTAGCTTAAGCAAGAGATTTACCTACATCCATTAACATAACTTTACATGTTAGTTCGGTTAAAACACAATTCTAATACAATTTACCTTTCTTCATTATTTGACCCGTTACCGGTCATTACATCTTTACATCACATCTTTGAACTTCTTACATGGCAATTCCGTTTAACGGATATTGCACCATCTTATTTTCATCATCATAAGTCGTCATATTTCATCCGACCCATTCTCACGGATCATGATTGTTCTTACATCATAAATTTCATACTTCACTAGTTTGACTTATAAAAGTCAACAACTAGCTATCTTACATCATGACATTTTCATCATCTTTGACCCGTTTAACTACGGCTCAATACGTCATCAAGAACATCTTCTTTTTCTTATTTTCGACCCATTCGTGTGGGTCGTCAATAGACTTTCCCATTTTCCGCTATCAATTTACATTAAGACATTATGCTATAAATTAATGCATAAATGATCAAACGATTATCTACTTATGAACTAACATAAATTCTACATTCTACGTAAACGAAGTTCATAAGAACTTACCGGAGACGTGCGCTCCTATTGCCTTCACTTGGCTTGATTCTCCTCCTTTCTTTGACCCTATAAGGTGCATCACATACGCGTTTAGGTTTCACATCATACATCACTTACGCGCATTTACATCATTCACCATAACGTTCATAATCCACATTAATATTTCAATTCATCAATAAATCATTAATACCATAATTTCTCATGTTCATACATAACTAATTTAGCTCAAGCATTTCATCGAACACCTTATGTGCGTACTACTTAACTAGCACAATGTACAAGCATACCAAGCACATCTCTACCAAGTCTTTCTAAAATCACGGCAATACATCATAAACACATAAATTCTTCAAATATTCAGATTATTATAACATCATTATGCATATATTAACTCTCCACATCAAACTACATCAAGAATTAACACATACACTATCATCACTAATCATATCAACAAAATTTCAAATGGGTTTCTCATGAACACATCTAGAATTCGAAAATGTACATCTAATTCATGCTTCATGGGTTAACATCAACCCATTACTTCTCAAATTTCATAACAATTCACGGATTAATCAACACCCACTTCATCAAAATTCATCAAATCACAAAATGTGACTTACCGAGGCTTAAAATTACACCGCGCTGTGCATTCAAGGTGGATATTCAAAAGGCTTATGATACAGTTGATTGGAATTTCCTGAGGAAAGTTCTTTTAGGTTTCGAGTTTCATCAACGGATGGTGGAGTGGATAATGACTTGTGTGTCTACCACATCATACTCGATATGTATCAATGGGGATGTTTTTGGATACTTTAAAGGGAAACGGGGATTAAGACAGGGAGATCCGTTGTCTCCGTATTTATTTACCCTGGTTATGGAGGTTCTCACGTGTATATTGCAGCATGCTACTAGGATTGATACATCCTTCAGATTCCATAACAAGTGTGAAAAACAGAAGATTATAAATCTTTGTTTCGCGGATGATTTGTTTCTTTTTGCTCGAGGGGATCTTGGATCAGCTAGGTGTATTATGACATCTCTCTCAAAGTTCACTAAAATGTCAGGTTTGGTTCCAAGTGCTCAGAAAAGTACTGGTTACTTTTGTAATGTGCCAAATCATGTTAAAAGGTCCATTCTTTGTATTATGCCTTTTGTCAAAGGCTCGCTTCCTGTGAGGTATTTGGGGGTTCCCTTAATTTCGACTAGACTCCTTTATAAAGACTGCACTATTCTTTTAGAAAGATTGGAGAATCGCATTTTAAATTGGAGGAATAAGCTTTTTTCGTTTGCTGGGAGATTACAACTGATCATGTCGGTTCTTTCTTCTATGCATATCTACTGGTCCTCGGTTTTCATTCTTCCGGCTCGGGTAACGTCGGACCTGGAGGCAAAAATGAGGAATTTCTTATGGTCTCAAGGGGTGTTTCAAAAAGGTAAGGCTAAGGATTCTTGGAAAAGCATTTGCATCCCTAAAACTGAGGGAGGTTTGGGCATTAAAAGGATTGGTGATATGAATAAATCTCTTATGGTTTCCCATATTTGGAGTATCTTAACGAAACGTGAGTCACTTTGGGTTGCTTGGGTGCACTCGTATAGGCTGAAAGGTCAAACTTTTTGGGAGTGCAACAGTCTTTCTAGCTGTTGTTGGAGCTGGCGAAAGATGTTACAGTTACGGCCTATAATAAGAATGCACATTTGGTCGAAAGTAGGAGATGGAAGTAATGTGTCTGCTTGGTTTGATTATTGGTGCGAGGGAGGGCCGTTAGCCACATTCTTGACCCAAGAATGATCACTAATGCTGGTTTCTCCTTAGAGGCTACGGTTAAGGATATAACGAAGAATGGTAGCTGGGTTTGGCCGGTGGCGTGGAGGGATTCCTATCCGGTTCTTCATCAGGCTAACTTGTCGTCTATTGATCCTCTAAGGTACGATTCTCTCTCATGGAAGTTTGACAATGATTTGCATGAGTACTCGTCTAGTACTGCATGGCATACCATTCGATACAGGGAGCCGAGTGTTAATTGGGCAAAGATAGTGTGGTTCTCTCAATGTATTCCGCGACATGCTTTTCTTATGTGGCTGATTATGCGTCGGAAGCTTTTGACTCAGGATAAAATTTTGCAGTGGGATTTTTCAAGGAGAAAAAACATGAACATGATGTGTTGTCTTTTGTGCTATGAGAATGTAGATTCTCACAGTCATCTGTTCTTCGAATGTAAGCTGTCGTCTCAAGTATGGAGCATCGTTCGAGATAAAGCTGGCATGAGTGATGTTAATGATCAATGGTCTAATATTATTGACTGGCTTTGTGAGCGTGCTAACTCCAAGTCAGCCGTGGATTATGTGAGTAGAGTGATTGTTGCTGCTTCGGCTTATGTCATTTGGCAGGAAAGGAACATGCGGCTATTCAAGAACCAAACGTGGCCCCCAGATATTATTGCTACAACAATCCTGAATATGGTTCGATACAAACTTTTGGGAGTGAAGTTCAAGAAC
This sequence comes from Helianthus tuberosus, assembly GCA_030545235.1. Lineage (NCBI taxonomy): Eukaryota > Viridiplantae > Streptophyta > Magnoliopsida > Asterales > Asteraceae > Helianthus > Helianthus tuberosus. The sequence goes on from CM060373.1 coordinate 86,787,941, forward strand.
ACGATTAGAGTGAGGAGACTTCTTGAAGATTGGGGGATTCATCAAGGTGCGGATGCGGATGGAATTGGCTGAGTTGATCGTGTAATTGTGTTTTTGTTCTAGATTGTAGTCTAGGTGCATGGTTTGTTTGGTTTTTTTGTGGTTTGTTTGGTTTACTTTCATGGGGCATGTCTCATGATTGAACTAGTGAGGATTCACCTCACTACTTGTTTTTTTTATGGTTGTGAATATATAAATCATCGGGGTAACCCTTTACCCAAAAAAAAAAAGAATGATTAGGTGTTTGATAGAATCACTCATGCAAGGATTTTCCAACCAAGATTCAACATTTATGTGCAGATTTTTGGGTGAATTTTATGAGTTTCCTTCTTCTCCCCTTTTCTTCTCTCTCACACGACCACACTTTCACCAAAGTTCTGCACTTTGGTTTTTCATTCATACTTTTACCCATTATTTCATTTCCAGCCCTGTTTTATTTAGAACATGACATTTTAGCATATAAATATTAACTTGGTTATCGTTTCCTTACTAACTTAATCCATTTTAGACATTCAACTTACTATAGCGATAACCGGCTTCTATTATGGTAAAAGTCTAGAACCATCATTTATAATATTTAGTGCATCAACATATTATATTAAATAAATCATATTAAATTTTGGGGTGTTACATATATCCTACAAACTCACTTAATACTTAGCAACATACAAAGTCATTAAATCCAAGTTCACTAATCATCATTTATCATTTATGAATCAAAATCATGCCAACAGAATCATCTATTAAGCCTCATGAGCATCATTTAGATTTGCAAGAATAGTCATTATCATGGATATCAAAAACATCTATTAACATACCTCTTTACTTCATGTTTACTAGTATTCATGGATTATTTCATTGTTTCATAATCATCCATTTGATTCAACTAATAATCAATCAATGAAAAAAGGGCATTACTACACTAACCTGAAGATTTGTGATGATAAGGAGTGTGCGAAAAAAGAAAAGGAGAAATGATGCTCCGAGAAGAGTAAATGCAGTTGATCTTCGACTGGTGCTGCTGCCGTCAGTTTCCAAGGAAGGAAAGGGAATGATTTAGGAATTCTAAAAAGGAAGAATGTTGGTGAAAAGAGAGAGAATGTTTCTGGATGTTTCAGCGGTCACAATGATTAAGGAACAGAGGTGTGTCTGAGAATTCACGTTGCCCCTTCTGTTATGTTTTGTTATTATTTAAAAAAGATCAAATCAGTATTGGGCTTAATAAACATAATTACAAGTGGGCTAAATTTTAAACCATAAAAAATGATTTGTAAATGGGCCTATATTGAAAGTGGTATGTGTTTACTATTTAAAAAATAACATATACGTATCGGATTTTTTTTAAATCGCATGACCCTCGAAATCGTGGGCCTTGTGCGGAGGTCCTCCCTGCACACCATCAAAGCCTCCCATGTTAAGGAATAATCATCCTAGGGTTTGCTGCACATGGTATTTATACACACCCAAGGATGTCGCACACTCTAAATAAAGGGGTGTGCGGTTCTTCTAGGGTTTGCTATGGGCTGAAACTTGGGCTAGGACTTTATGAGGTGTGCGGCCCTATACTTGCAGATGTGGGAGTGTGCGAGGGGTTGTGTGTGGCCATTCTAGACAAATGGGTGAGGTTGCACATCTGGATTGTGCGACCAGGTTACATGTACGGCTGTACGTATATTACAAGATGCTAATACCTTTACGTATTTAATCTATTATCTATTATCTATAATAAACGAAAAAAATTTGGGACACGTGTCGCAATATTAGGGCCTTATAGATACAATTTTGGAGGGAAAATTCTGGGTCGCTTTTCAGTGACGCGGCATCCGAATCCATTTTATTGACCCAACTTTTCAAAAAGTGGATCCTTTATATACTATTTTCTCATAAACTCATCATCCTCTCCATCCTATAGCAAACCCTAGACGCCACATCCTCTGTCAGAATCTATCTCCACACCTTCATCTTTCCCAATCAATCTTGGTGTTACTAGATGGTTTTGTTGTGGAAGCCCCGTAAATCCTAACCCAATCCAACGAACAATCCGAATCCATATATAAAGCCCTTTTATTTTCTTGATCTGAGACAAAACCCTAATCTCCTACATCTTCTTGGTCGCTTCATCTAGATATTCACGCCGATCATCGTCTTCAATCGTACAGGTAACCCTAGATTCATATCTCTTTAAAACGCTTGAGATTTGTGTAATGAAATTTCTCTGTTATATCTTATTTAGGCAAATTGCGATGGCATTTGATGGTCGCTTTCTTTGTTCGCGCGTGGGTTTTGAATCTGGAAATTTCGTTGCAGGTGATATTTATGAAGATTAAAGATCCTGCTTTGTTTTTCCATTAATTGCGAATCTTAAAATTGATGTTCAGTTTGTTTAGGATTGAAGATCCTTCATTTTCTGCATGTGCTGGGTTTGAAGATATATCTCTTCGCAGGTGTGTTGTTGATTGTTGGTTTTACTAGAATTGCGAATTAAATCTCTGATTGTTTGTATTTTTCTTTACGGATAAGTTACCTTTTGGGTATCATTGCTGTTGTTGTTCGATCTTTGTGGTATTCTGTGGGTTATAACAGAGATAACGGTTAGGGTTTGTCATGGTGGTGGTGTCGGCTACAGCAGAGGCGAGGGAAAGCTTTCTTTTATGTGTGTGTTTTAGGAGAGATCTTGACAGCCAAAACAGACTGTATGTAATATCATAATGGTAAATTAATTGAATTGTTTCAACTTATTAGATTACTTTTAATATTACTTTTATTTAGTTTTCTCAGGGGTTATCTTTCATGTCTACATGCACAATAGAGGAGGTTTCTTCCGGTTGCGATGTTGTTCGATTCTTTGAATTATATGTAAGCAATTTTTATAACTCTATTCTTTTATTCTTTCCTTTGGGTGACCATGAGAACCCATTAAAGAAAACTAATGCCCCACACAAGTACTCCATTGTTGCATCAAGCAACTTTTTAATTTCAATGTGAAATATTATACTGTTTTGCATTTGTTTTTAGGTCTACAAGAGACGTGAAATGTATGCTCTAATGGTGAAAAGAGCTGAAACAAATGGATTCAAAGGTATTATTCTTACTGCTGACAACCCTAAACTTGGCCGTAGGGAAGCCGGTATAAAAAAACAAGTGAAAATCATCCTAAAATCAGTGATCTTTCCCCCATTTTTTTAGTTTTATTATATTTTTTTCTAGAAATATATATAATCTCCTTTATTATGTGACTTTCTAACATTTTTACTCAGAATGATTGCGCCCCAACAGAAGAATTTTGAAGGTCTTGTGTTAACTAAAGTTGATGATGCAAGTGAAATAACCATAATTTTGTTTGGTTTTTATGGGGTTCCTTATTATGCATTAATTATAACAATTAATTATATGTGTTTTGCAGAATGTGGGTTCAAATCTTGAAGCTTCTGCATCCAGGAACTTTGATCCTTCTTTATCTTGGAAGGTAACGAAAGGAACCATAATTTCAATATATGAGGTCTGTAAATAATAGATTATTTCACTAGAAGCAATTACAGCTCATATGTTTTGCAGAACATTTTGGTTAAAGTCCATTACAAAATTGCCAATAATGATCAATTGTGTACTCACCCGTGAAGACGGTAAGACCCGTTTGACCCATTATCTGATCCACCCATTCCACCTATCGTGCTACCTCTAATTATGTCTACGTATCTTGGCCGCCATTAAAGCTGTGGAAGTAGGAGTTGAAGGAATCATATCGTCTAACCATGGAGCTCGCCAGTTAGATTATGTTCCTACCATCATTGCAGTTCTCGAAGAGGTGCTTAATCTTATCATCACTTACCGAGTATATAAAACACGAAAGTAGCAAGGTTTGCTGAAATTTCTGTTTGCAAGTGGTAGGTGCAGTTTAAGGAAGAGTACCAGTTCTGTTTGATGGAGGAATAAGGCGAGAAACAGATGTATTCAAAGCTGATCGCTCTGGGTACACATGCGGTTATGGTAATTTACCTGCAAATGTTAGTTTTTGTAATTCATTGTTCACAAATGATTCTAATTCATTGTCTTCTTTGCAGATCGTAGAAACATTTTTAGCCATGTGTATGCAACCGATAGAAATATGCTGGTCCAGGTTAGTGCATTACATGTTAGTTTAAATATGGCAGTAACTCAACTTTTTTAACTTCGCATTCTAAAGATTTGTTTTAATAAACATGGCCAGGTGATGTTGTCAATGTATATATTAATTAATAAAAGAAGTTTGCTTTTGTGGAGATGAGATCCATTGAGTAAGCCAGTAATGCAATGGCTTTGGATGGCATTATACTTGAGGTTTTTTAGGGATTAATGATCTTTTTACATAATGTGCATGATTGGTTATGCGTACCCTTACATGCACAACAACAGGTTGCATTGCAGGTTTGAATTTCTACTTTTTGTGCACCTATCTGCACGTCATAGCTTCTCTTTTTATTACTATTGTTGTTGTTGTTGTTATCATTATTATTTAAACATCATTACATTCATAGAGATTGATGTTACAATCAGGGGCAATTGACACACATCCTACCAAGCCATCGAGGTTCTATCTTTGACACAAGTGATAACGATGAAAATTAAAAAGACATATTAGAATACATGAAGATAGAATATGGAAAATTTAGTAAGATGGTATTTTTATACCTTTATGTTACCATGTGATATAATTATACCTCATAATAAGTTATGTTAAAATGAGAAATAAAATTTCGGTTTTGTTGGTCTTTAAAAAAAAAAGAAGTCTCATAATTTTGAAAGATGGCCATCAGACTAAACATGTTTAGGTTTATTTTGGACTACATAACAACGAACCAATTTCTTTCAAGAGTTTTAGAAGTGTCAAAATATTCAATATTTAGAGAAAAAATGCATTAAACTCTAACTGCTGGTAAACTAAAAAGGGAGGGTTGTTAAAGGGTCTTAAGGTAGTAAAGAATCTATCTGTCAACTAACCAAATGGATCTTACATCATAATTATTCTCTATATTTGATCTTGAATTCATTATTTTACTTTTGATATATGCTAAATTTCTTTGTATATTGTCATGTTACAGTGGTTGGTGAAAAGATTTAATATTATACAATTGATATAGCAGCATGTGAAAGTGCCTTCAAGCAACTTCTCACAGACGATAACAACACCAGAATATGTCAACATGTAGCAATTGCTATTAATAGGGTGTACACGGGACCAAATGGATCAATACTTGGTTAATCAGAAGTCTATAGTTTTGTTTAGGTTTATTCCTGTTATTTTTTACCTTGCATAGGTGTTGCTTTCTTCAAGCATATTGTTTAGATATATACATACAACCCATCAGGGGAGTTAACTGAAGATGGGTATTCAAGTTCGAATATTAATAATAAATGGGTCTGGGTTCCTCGGGTTCTTTCTTTTTAGGAATGGTTGGATTATCAAACTGAAGATGGGTATTCGGGTTCGGGTATTAATAATAATTGGGTTCGGGTTCCTCGAGTTCCTTCTCACTGGTTCAAGTAGCATAGGGGTGCACCCACATGTAAAGAAAAGGAGAGAGCCGCCCCATGAAAAAAAAGTGTTATTTCACAGGAAAAGTCTTGATCGCCTCCACAATAATTAAAATCCTCGGTCCGCCTTTGGTACCGCATAGTAGCATGGTATGGACACCAAAGTTTAATTTATTTATTTAAACATTTAATAACGTTTGAAAAAATGTCTTTTCATTTTATTCAACGACATAATTCAATTAATATAAATTAATTTTACCTGCCCGGGAAGCAGTCCAATTTTGACATTATTATTTGACGTTTATCTACTCTTGAATCCACGACACGAATCCGCGGAACTTCTATGCTTATGGAATGCTCCAAAAACAAGGTATGCACTTTGTGATTAACTTACCTAATACGTCACATTATTTAAGTTATTTAAAGTATACACTTTGAGTATTTAAAATTAATTTTTGCTGCCCGGGAAGCAATCCCGGGTGATAACCTAGTATTATATAAACAACCACCAAATAAACAAACAAATAAAATAGTCACATTTATAAATCTTTCACATAATTACATCATAAAGTGGAACGCGAAGGGAAAGTCCGAATTGTCACATTATCCCAAAGTTGAAAGAAATTTCGTCCTGAAATTTAGCACGCAGCCACTGAATAAGCTAGTGTAATTTTGTTGGTGCATCTAGTGTCTGTTAACTTCGTCTTAATTGAGTCTGATGTCTAGATAGGATAAACGAGCACACAACAGGTTGAAATTAGGGTTTTATATGTAATAGTGGGTGATTCCGCTTGAAAGTGTCAATGTGTAGTTCAAGCGAAATCAGCACATGTGATTTCGCTTGAAACCAACATGTCATTTGGAGCGGAATCTCAACACTATATATATGTGTGTGATGTGTTCATTTGGAGCGGAATCTGATCATATGCTCTGAGTCGAGGTGCTGTCCGTTTGTCATTTGAACATGTAAAAGCTCAGGATTGATCAATAAAAGGATAATTAGAAAGGAACAAGCTGTGTTGACATCTTTTACATTGATTCCGCCTTTGTACTTGATGATGAACTACTCATACTAACTATTTAGGGTCACCGGACGATCCAACAAGTGGTATCAGAGCTTAGGACGAGGAGTTCATACCAATTCAGCTTGATTTTACCGGATTCTCACTCTTCTACTCATTCTTTTCTGATTTGAACAAGATTTAACAGTTGAAATGGCCTGATTTTCACATATATCAAGCGAAACATAGTTCTAACTAATCCTTGAGAGTTTTGGACCTTAAATCGAACAAAATCTGATAAAAACTTGTATTTCCGCTTGAGAATATGTTCGTAATTGCTGATGTCATCTTGATTTCGCTTGAAAATATTGTCTGATTTCGCTTGAATTCAGATTTCACTTGAATTCAGATTTCACTTGAATTCAGATTTCACTTGAAAGTTCAAGCGAAATTATTCATTTCGCTTCAAAATCTGTTTTCGCTTGAAAAACCTGATTTCGCTTGAATAGCAATCCCACTTAAAAAGCTGATTTCGCTTGAAGCTATTTCGCTTCAACTGATTCCGTTTGAAATTGTTGTTTTTCAAAATTTAAAAATTTGTCTAAGTGTTTGTTGACTGTTTCAGGTACTTGAAAGATGGACGATTTCAATCCATTTAGTGATATATTTGCCTTTACCGGTGGTTCGGGAGATGGCACATTAAACAACACGAATGAAACTACACCAGCACCGAATGCGAAGAAAATTCTTCAGGATGCTATGAGCGTAGACAGTGCATATGGAACATACAACAAGCCACCCAAGCTGATGGCGATTGAAGATTACAACAGGTGGGCTACAAGATTTGAGGAATGGCTTAAGGCGTTTGCTTATCAGAGTTGGAGAAGTCTGAAAAATGGCTATGATTTGGGAAGAGATGATTATGAGAACTTGGAAGATAATCAAATTGAAAGATATGTTTCTGAACAAAAGTGTATTGCTTTGCTTCACCAATCTGTTCGAGATGATATTATCGCACTGATCGAATACAAAGATTCGAGAGATCTTCGGGAAAAATTAAAAATAAAATGTATTGGTAGTGCTGAAATAGTTAAGAACAAAAAGAAACTGTTACGGAAAGAGTTTGATTTGTTTGGTTGTTTAAAGAACGAGTCAGTTTCCAAGATGATTGAGAGATTTGGGCATCTGAAGATGGAGCTTGCTAGACATGACATTATTTACACTCAAGAAGAGCTGGTAGACAAGTTGTTTGACGCACTTCCGAATGAGTAAGACTGGCAATATTTTGCATTGATGCTGAAGAATACGATAAAGCCTGCTGATTTGAAAGTAGATCTGCTTATCGAAAGACTGGAGAGTCACGAGTTGGAGATCAAGAAATCTAGCAAAGTCAATAACACATCTTATCAGCAAAATGTGGAGTTGTACTACAGAGGAAATCTACCAAAGACTAGTTCTCCAAGAACAGCATTTTCTGCAGAGAGTTCAAATACTGTGAATCAAGAAACTCCTAGCAGTGGCTACCATGGTGGTTCTTCGTCAAATACTTCAAATCAATCTGCATCAAAGAATCTCTTTCAATGCAACATTGCTGTTGATCTGAAGAATGGTCAGAATTTCAGTGAAGAGTCTGCTAAACAACAGATGGTGTTCTTAGCCTCTGTGTTAGAATCGTACGAAAGTTTCGTTGCAGGAAAGATAGGCAACACCAACCTAACAAAGGAAGACTACGATCAAATTGATCCTGAAGAGATGGAACTGATCGATATCAGGTGGTGTATGGCTAGTGCAGTGAGAAGAGCGCAGCGTTTCATGGAGATTACTGGAAGACAGTCTGTTGGTGGACCTTCTACCAAGTTAGGTTTTGACAAGTCAAAAGTGACGTGCTTCAAATGTAAACAGAAAGGTCACTTTAAGCGTGAGTGCAGAAATGCTTACACTGACGATACTGCAAATCCTTTTTGAGAGGATTATTACAAAAGGGCAATCTATCATCAGAATAAATCAGAACCTCCCAGGATGAAGCAGATAGAGGAGGTACCCAAAGAGAAATCCAGGGCACTTGCAGTTTTTCATGACGATGAAGGTTATGATTGGAGTGATGTTTTGCCTGAGGAAGACGCAGTTGGTTATGCTTTTATAGCAGCAAAGATTGTTCCGTTTAAAGATAAAAGACCTGAAGAAGTGAAGTATGTAAACAGGAGGGAAACAGCTCATTTCATGAAAAGCAAAATCTATCGTATATACAAAGAAGCTAAACAGGCGAAAAGATGGGATCCTGATAGAGAATGTTATCTTGATCCTAATGGTAACATAGCTGTGGATCCAGATACTGTTGATCTTGAAGTTCTCACCAAGCAAGTTGCTGATGAAGAAGAAGCCAGACAGAGAGAATGGTGGGGAGGAGGAGAAGCTGTTGAGAAAGAAAAAGAAAAAGAGACAGCAAAAGAACCAGAGCCAAAGAAGATTGATGATGGAGTCATTGATACGTCACAAGAACTCACCGCTGAAAACTTGAAGAAGATGGCTAACAAAGTTCTAGCTGCAAAAGAACTAGAGGTAGTTTCTGGTTCTGGAACTGAGTCCAAAGATAAGGTCAGTACAAATGATACACATGTGTCAGGTAAGAATGGTAAATCTGAGAACAACTGCAAAAATTGCATGAAAGAGTGCAAAGTTTGTAGTACAGTTGCTTACCTTAGTGGTAAGAAGGTTGAAGAACTGACTGGTAGAGTTAGAAGTGTTGAAGATCAAATCTTAAACCGGGATAAATTGTTGAAAGCTTCGAACGACAAATTAAAAGAATTAACTGAGAAAATCGAAAAAGATAAAAATGACTTAGAAAGAATTAGGAAAGAAAATGAAAAATTGATTCTTGAAAATCGTCAAATCTCAGAAAAGTTTGAGAAGCTAAAACGAACGGTTAAAGATTGTGATGAAAGAAATGGTAAGACAGACAAGGAAAATATTCAACTGACCGGTGTTCTTAGAGTGAAAGAAGAGTTAATCAATCAGCAACTGGATGAAATTGCTAAGTTGAAGCTTCAATTTCAAGAAGCTAAAATTGAAAATGAACGTATCCAGTTGAAATTAACCAGTTACAACTCTGCAAGCTTTGTTTTACAACATATTGTTCCCAAACCCATCGGGAAAAACAAAGCAGGCGAAGATGTTTACTCGGATGGAACTGGGGTTGGGTTTCATCAGGTTCCACCACCAGTTTTAAACAATTATTCAAAGAAAAAGTCCGGGTTGGTTAATGATAAAGATGAAACAAATGAAATAAAACTTCCAGAGTCAATTGATGTTACATTTTCTTCATCTGATGATAGTGTTCAAACTGATATTGTGAAAGGCATGGCTGAAAGTGTTTTGAAGTCTGATAGTGATTCAGTTGAGGATGAAGAGTGTTTTCTGAACAATTACATTCCGTAACCAAAAGCCAAAAACAACTTAAATGAAGAACCTACTCTTGTCATGTACAAGATATCGGGATCGGATAAGTTGTATTCGGATTCTGAGTTTCCTCTGGAGAATGTTAATGTTGCTAAATTGACAAATGTTTTCAAACTGGTTGAAATTGATCTGTCTGAAGCATGGTTGCAAAAGTCGCTAGGCGCTCCCTAGTCGGTAGACTGGGGAGTTGAGAGTACTCGGTCTAGGCGGAGAGTACTCGGGGAGTACTCAGACATGTAAAATTACAAAGAAATTACTTTTTGGAGATTAAATATATGTCAAATAACATAAATTTACTAATATTTATAACAAAATACGTGAAAATGATATTCATTCTTTAATATGATAGGCATAGAAATTATGTTTTATTATTATTTAAGTCAAACTAGGCCCGAGTTGACCTACTAGATCCAATTTTGGCCGAGGTTGACCGCGTTTGACCGACTCCGAGTAATTAGGCCGAGTCGAAGAAAGTCGCCTCGGCAACCTACCTTGTAGCGACTACTCGGGGAGTACTCGGCCTTGGAAACCTTGTTTTACAACCATGGTCTGAAGTAGAAGGGTTAAATCAGACAAAGAGGCAAATGAATTTTGAAAAAGATAAAGCTTACTATAAGAAACCTGTTGTTCCACCGCGTTTTTATAACAACAATCGAAACAGATGGTTGGGTGGTTATCAGGGTGGTAAGAATTATCAAAGGAAAAATGTTCAAAACAAGAAGTTTGCTGAGAAAAAGGTGTTTGTAAACAGTTCAAGTTCACTTTCTGATGAGGAATCTGAATTTTTTTCAAAATCAAACAAAGAGTTCTTTGAGAAGAAAGCATCGCAGTCTCAGTCTGAAGGCACAAGTCGGGTAGTTGATACTAGAACATGCTTCAAATGCAATCAGGTTGGACATATTGAACGAAAGTGTACCAACTTGAAGCCTAAGACTGAAGTTGTGATGAATTCAAGAAAGAAAGTTGATGTGAAGGGAAAAGCTCCATTGGTTGTTGAGAAAAAGGTTTTGAAAAATGATAACACCAAGATCAAAACTAAACCTGTTAAAAATGTGGTAACTAAAAATGACAAGTTTTACAAACGGGTTGCATCATCTCAACAAACATGGAAGCCAAAAGAGGTTGAAAAGAAATCAAGTGTTCCAAAACCAAAGGTTTCAGAGTCAGAAAAACAATCGTCTTCTACCACACCGGTAAAGATGGATGTTCCTTTGGATTACTATGAGAAACTTGAACCACAAGAGGCTGTTACTTCTGAGAAAAAGATTGTTTCGAAAAAAGACCAACCATCTGGTCAACCTCAAAAAGACAAATTTTTCTTATACAAAGAGGTTGAGGTTGGGTCTACAGAGAGCTTGAAGATGAATGATGAAAAATTTCCGCCACTTTACACTACAAAATCTCACATTAAAGTCCAGTTACCTGAGTCGAAAAAGGCTTGGGTAGCATCAAAATCTCACTAAATGTTTCTGATATGTGCAGGAGCTTCCAATATCCGTTTCGCGTTGGATTATGGATAGTGGAGCTTCTCGGCACATGACGGGGAAAACAACCCTGCTGTACGATGTTAGAAATTTCAATGGTGGTTATGTAGGATTTGCAGGCAATCAAGGTGGTAGAATACTTGGTGAAGGAACGTTATCCAATGGGATTGTTACGTTTGAAAGAGTTAACTACATTGCTGAGCTTGAAAACAATCTTCTGAGCATATCTCAGATCTGTGATCGTATGTATACCACGCACTTTACAGACAAAGAATGTTTGATCTTGAAACCAGGATTTGTTATCCCTGAAGAATGGATTATCATGAGGGCACCTAGAGTGAATGATTTATATGTATTGGACATGAGTGTAGCAACTACAACAACGGGTCAGGCTCATTGTTTTGTTTCAAGAGCAACTGAGAAGGAATCGAGATTGTGGCACCGGAAAATGGGTCATATACATCTTAGAAAAATGAATCACTTGGTGCACAATGACTTGGTTATGGGTGTTCATGTCAAAGGTTTTCATCTTGAGGGGGAGTGCATTAGCTGCATCAAAGGAAAGCAGAAGAAGAAATCACATCCTCAAAAGAAAGTCAACTCAGTCTCAAGACCTTTAGAGAGACTTCATATGGATCTTTTTGGTCCAGTGAACGTCAAAAGTATTACTGGTGATTACTATTGTTTGGTTGTCACGGATGATTTTTCAAGGTTTTCATGGGTTTCATTTCTGAAGACGAAAGATGAGACGTTTGATAGTTTGATGGCGTTGTTCAGGAAAGTTGAAAACTTGTACCAAAGGCGTATCAAAAGAATCAGAAGTGATAATGGTACTGAGTTCAAGAACAACAAGATGGAAGAGTATTGTGATGAAAGAGGTATATTGCATGAATTTAGCGTGCCTTACACTCCGCAGCAGAATGGAGTAGCTGAAAGAAAGAACAGGACGCTAATTGAAACGGCTAGGACGATGCTTGCTGATTCAAAGTTACCAGTCAATTTTTGGGCAGAAGCAGTATCCGCCGCATGCTATACACTCAATCGGGTTCTCACTGTCAAGAAATTCAATAAGACGTGTTTTGAGCTGATCAATAACTGCAAACCGAACCTGAAGTATTTAGAACCGTTTGGGTCTCCCTGTACAGTTCTAGAGCCTTTTGGTAAATTTGGTCCAAAGAGCATTGAAGGAATTTTCGTGGGTTACACAAGTCCTCAAAAACGAGTCTTTGTTCCAAGCTTGAAGCGGATTATTGAAGCACACAATGTTGAGTGTCAAGGTTACACAATGCCACAGCAGAATCCAGGTGATTCATGGCGTTTTAATTACGATAAATTGTGGGATTCGTTTGACATGGAAGAAGAAGAACAACAAGATTTCTTTAACGAGTTGGATATTCTGAGAGAGTATGAGTCTTCGCAGGAAAGGTTCCCAGCTGAGTATTCAAGACAACCACGACAAACTTCAAATGACGATGAAGCAGGTCCAAGAAATGCTAGAGAACATGATGATATCCAACAAAATGAAGTTGCTCATGATAATCAGACGGCACAGAATGATGATCAAGAATCTGAGAATAGACCAGTATTTGATCGTGGTGATTCAGATTCTGAGGGGGAGCAAATTCAGATTTCAAGTCAAACAAACCCAGTCAGTGAACAAGGTGCAAATCAAAATATTACAAATCTGGAGGGCGGGGTAGATGTTTCAGGCGAAGTGATGCCAAGAACTCTTTCATACCATCCAGAGGAGCTGATCATTGGAGAATTACAATCAGGAGTTCGCACTAGACGTCAAATTGACCAAGGCCTTACTTGTTTTTATTCTACAGTAGCACCTTTACAAACTGAGTTTTCACTTAGTTGTTTTATTTCGCAGATCGAACCGCGTACATATAAAGAGGCGCTAACTGAAGATTCTTGGGTCAATGCTATGCAAGAAGAATTGAGTCAGTTTGAGAAGTTAGGAGTGTGGAAGTTAGTAGACTTGCCTGATGGTCAGAGGAAGATAAACACCAAGTGGGTGTTCAAGTGCAAGAGGGATGATAGAGGAGTTGTTGTTCGTAACAAAGCTCGACTCGTAGTCCAGGGATTCAGTCAGCAAGAGGGTATAGATTTCACTGAAGTATATGCTCCGGTTGCTAGACTAGAAGCAATCAGAATCTTCCTAGCATTTGCATCTTGGAAAAATTTCAAAGTATATCAATTAGATGTTAAATCGGCGTTTCTCTATGGGAAGGTAAAAGAGGAGGTATATGTCGGACAGCCACCGGGCTTCACCGATCCAATCCACAAAGACAAGGTCTATTTGCTAAACAAAGCGCTGTATGGTTTACACCAGGCCCCGAGAGCTTGGTACGAGACATTGTCTCAATACCTACTAGCCAACAGCTTCATTCGTGGAAAAGTGGATGCCACTCTCTTCACCAAAGAGGTCGATGGACATCTTTTGATAGTTCAGATATACGTGGACGACATCATATTTGGGTCTACAAATGAAAATCTGTGTAAAGATTTCGAAAAAGTTATGAAGCAGAAATTTGAAATGTCATCGATGGGTGAGATGAAATTCTTCTTGGGACTTCAGGTTGATCAACTACCCAAAGGAATATTCATACATCAAATGAAGTACGTTCATGATATCTTGGAGAAATTTGGGATGACAGGTTCTACTCCAGCTTCCACCCCGTTAGCGACGAACCATGGGATAAACCCTGATCTCACCGGAGAGAAGGTAGATGAAACGATGTATCGTTCCATGATCAGATCGCTGATGTATTTAACAGCTTCAAGACCCGATATTATGTACCCTACCTGCCTCGCAGCAAGATTTCAATCTAATCCGAGAGCGTCGCACATGGTTATTGTCAAAAGGATATTACGCTACCTGAAAGGAACTCCATCGTTGGGGTTGTGGTATCCAAAAGATGGCGAATTTATGCTTGAAGGTTATTCCGATTCAGATTTCGGATGCTGCAAAGTTAACGCTAAATCAACAACAGCGGGGTGCCAGTTCTTTGGATCACGATTGGTTACCTGGCAATGCAAAAAGCAGACCTCTGTGGCTTTATCCACATGTGAAGCGGAGTATGTATCTGCTAGCAGCTACTGCTCACAGATCTTGTGGATCCAGCAACAGATGCGCGACTACGGTTTGCAATTTCTAAACACCGCTATCTTTGTTGATAATGAGGCAGCAATTAACATTACGAAAAATCCTGTTCATCACGCTAAAACCAAACACATTGAAATTCGTCATCACTTCATCCGAGATTGTTTCGAGAAGAAGTTGATACGAATTGAGAAAATCCACACTGACGAACAAAAAGCTGATTTACATACCAAAGCATTTGATAAAACTCGTTTTCAATACTTACTAAAATTGAACGGTATGAAGCTTTTATCAGTGTTGGAGGAGATTCTTGGCGTTGATGAAGGTACCACTGTAGATGATGATGTTGAGAAGCAATCTGCAATGGTTTATCGATTTTTTACTTGTTTTGGTATTTAGGGGGAGTAGGGTAATATTTTCAGAAAATACAAAAACCGTAAAAAATTTCAAAAATCCAAAAACATGAGATATTTTCAAAATCCAAAAAGCAATAGAAAACCAGAAAAGAGCTTGTGTAAAAAGGGAAAATGATAGTACATTGGCTTGACAGTTACGGTATGCTAAAGATATGTAATGTTTAAATGTGATTAAACAGTCTCGCTGATGATGTGCCGATAGGGTTTTACACATTTAGTAGGTTTGTTCGGGATATAAACCTAAAATTCTTACTTGCTTATTTCGTGGGGAACACTACTTGGATATATAGGTAACCCCTGAAATCTTGTTTGAAGGATCCCTCTTTCTGAGATACTAGGTCTTTATACTCAGTGATATCTGGGGTATTATTCCGGGACTTCTGATAATGCGGAAGCAATGGCCTAGTCCCCGAATAATACTTTCTGCATTGCTTGAAATATAGCGCCGCCCTCAGCTAAAAATGATAAAACATTGAAAAATGCTAATCATGGCTGTTGTAAAAAAGATCCTCTAAAGGGGACACACCAAAGTCGAAGCCGTCATCTCTCTGCTAAACGGAAGTTCTGACCTGAGCTCTCACGGTTTTTCGCAATTTAACTCCTTACAGATATCATCTGTGGTATACTCACCTGTAAGACTGAATATTGGGATTTGGATACGGGAGTATATTCAAGAGGTGGGACACATGAATAAGTTTAAGTTCCTAAAACACTAAATCCATATCCTGGACAGATTGAAATTTGTGTGAAAATTTAAGTGGATCAGTATATCGACAATCTAAGTGAATTGTTTAATTCTGTGTATGAAATTAAAGCTTAACGGTACTTGTGACTTGTCGAATGGCTGATATGATTCCCTAACACGCTTACCAAAAATATGTTTGTAAATAGTTTACTTTCATTGCATTTTATTTCTGTATTTCATTTCTAGTTTAGAAACTTTATTAAAAATCCAAAAAGATTTTACATTTCTGCTTTATTTTTGACAAACCAAAGTGGAAAGCTGATCTTCAGATTCGATTTGAAGCAGATGCAGGAAGTTTCTGAGCTGGATGATGAGTTGTGAGCTTAACATAATAAGTTTATGAAAGTTAAAAAGTTAAAGCAAGTTCATTAATTTGAAACTTGTGATTTTCAGAAAATGTTTGAACAAAATGTCAGTGTGAATTGTCTCTGATCAACCAAGGTCATTAAGTTGGACTTGGTAGAATAATTGAGTAATCAGGGTCATTAACTTGGACCTGAATACTTAAGTGGATTTCTAATTCTGACAAAAACCATCAAATGAAGGTGAATGATAAGTTTGTATTGAAACTATTATTGTCATATATCTTATATTAAGGTAGAGATTGTGCAGGAAACAAAAGTTCCCCATGGCATCAAAATGTCAAAGTTTGAACCAGAATTTGAGCCTCAGCATATCAAGAGGGGGAGTCTGCGAAAGGGGGAGTCAGAATTATGGATCAACATTCAAAGGGGAGATTGAAGATTAAAGGTTGAAGATAAAGATTGAAGGAAGCTTTTACGATGTCAAGACAATTTGGATAGAGAGACAAAGACTAAAGACTCGACGCCGAAGACTTCGTCAACATCCAAGGGGGAGTCTGTTGGTGCATCTAGTGTCTGTTAACTTCGTCTTAATCGAGTCTGATGTCTAGATAGGATAAACGAGCACACAACAGGTTGAAATTAGGGTTTTATATGTAATAGTGGGTGATTCCGCTTGAAAGTGTCAATGTGTAGTTCAAGCGAAATCAACATATGTGATTTCGCTTGAAACCAACATGTCATTTGGAGCGGAATCTCAACACTATATATATGTGTGTGATGTGTTCATTTGGAGCGGAATCTGATCATATGCTCTGAGTCGAGGTGCTGTCCGTTTGTCATTTGAACGTGTAAAAGCTCAGGATTGATCAATAAAAGGATAATTATAAAGGAACAAGTTGTGTTGACATCTTTTACATTGATTCCGCCTTTGTACTTGATGATGAACTACTCATACTGACTATTTAGGGTCACCGGACGATCTAACAAATTTAAACGTCACGCAGCCACTGAATAAGCTAGTGTAATTTAAACGTTTTCGCGGGGTGTCACAAACACCCACAACCACCAGCTGTCGCCGCCTACTCGCGTTTCGTAGTTCGTTTCACTAGTGTGCGTCCGTTGAACCTCGGTGTCTTAACCGGTTAGTTATTAACCAAGGTATATCTTTTTCATCAGTAGTTAGATAATCTTATCACTATGCTCATATTCTTATGTAACCGGATCCTGTAGGGCTTCATTACTTGTTGATCACTCGTTTATTTTCCATGTGTTTTATTAACTAACTCGCTTAATTCATTAACTATTATTTATTGAACCGGGTTTTGATAAATTAAATTTTAACTTATCATCATGGATACACAACAACTCATGAGTTTACGCTTAGACAAGATCATAATATTTTTGAACGACCAACATAAAAATTTATTCAAATCTAGTGAGGCGCTAGCGCCAAAAATACAAGACATACAGATTCCAAGTGAAATCCACCAAACACAGCCCATAACAGAGCTACACCACCCAAACAGAGGCAAAAAACACAGTAACATGTATTGACCTTGTATCCAACATTGGTTTTGTTAATTTGCAAATTGGTTAATTTCCTATAAATAAGGCTATGCGTGCATCCTCGAGCCCGGTATCATCGCTTTGCTGTATACATTATCTCTTTAGGCTTTGTCAGTTGAAAATTTGATTCCCCTATCTTTACCTTTCGTCGCGAGGGTGAGGTCATCTACTTTCTTTTGTACATGGATGACATCATTCTTATGGCTTCATCCTCGTCTTAAATTTCCCGTGTCATCAGTTGCCATTCCCCTGAGTTTATGACTGAACATAGTCCTCTTTCTTTCTTTCTTTCTTTCTAGACATTCCTGCCACACATGATCAGTCTGGCTTGTTTCTCTCTCGAACTGCCTTCGCCAAGGACATCCTCGCTCGTGCAAAAATGCAGCCTTGTAATCCTTGTAGCACTGCTGATGACACCAAGGCCAAACTCTCTATGCATGCCAAGAAACCCTATAGTTTTATATCATGAACCAAATGTTTATGTACTTGAACAAATTTTGAATTCAGCTAGAGAATTGTAAACAACTGAACATTTCATCTTTTTGCTAAGCAATTCAAAGAGTTAAATGCCATTTTAGTCCATGTGGTTTGGGTCATTTTGTCAGTTTCGTCTAAAGGTTTTATTTTTCGTCTGTGGATCCAAAAAGGTTTCACCGTTGCCATTTTAGTCCACTGGGTTAACTTCATCCATTTTTTCTATTAACAAGAAGAGCAATTCGGTCATTTTATATGGCTGAATTGTCATTCTAGTTAAACAGAATTACATATAAAATGATCGAATTACCCTTCTCGTTAACAGAAAAAATGGATGAAGTTAACCCAGTGGACTAAAATGGCAACGGTGAAACATTTTTGGACCCACAGGCGAAAAATGAAACACTTATACTAAACTGACAAAATAGCCCAAATCACATGGACTAAAATGAGATTTAACTCCAATTCAAATATGGATTTAAATTCCTTTTTCCCAACAAAACAGCCCGTGGCATTAAATATGAATTACAATTCCTTTCATTTTAACAACCAATTCCAAAAAATTCTAAAAACCAAACACAAGCTTCTTAATTTTAAAGGAAAGAAAAAGATAACCATGTCATTTAAGGCAACAAATTTGAGGTTCTTTTAAAAACCAATAATTATTGATTAACACTAGATGTTTATTTATGTTAATTTTGTAAATGTGTAATTAGAGCATCCACAATAGGTTGCCCGTTTCCGAAATATCAAAATTTACCTAAGGAGCATGAAGGAACCGAAAATTCTGAGGAGTCATTGACTCCTGACTTGAATAGGGTGGTTGAACCGAACGAGGAGGGGTCTATTCAGGTGGGTTCTGAAGTTGTTGAAGGTGTGAATGGGTGCATGGAACCAGCTTTAGAGTCAACTCAAAGTAAAGAAGTTCAGGAGACGATTTTATTGGCTAAAGCATTGGGAGCCGAGAATATGGAGAAGTTTCAAGGTTCGATTGTTAGGGAGATTAATGAAGAAGGCTTCCAATCGGTTGATCAATGAATCTACTATCGGTGAACATCCGAGGGCTGGGTAATGATGAAAAGGGTGATTGGATTCGCAAGCTTCGTATTCAAAATGATGTGGGTTTTGTGATGTTGCAAGAAACGCAATGTTCGTCTTTGGAGGGAGTGGATTTGGGTCGATATTGGGGTAATGGAGAATTCGGTTTGGATTGGGTAGATGCAACGGGAAGATCGGGTGGGTTGGTCTCCCTTTGGGATCCAAAAAAATTCAACATGGTTTCGGTTGTAAAGCATCGATATTATATTTCAGTTCGTGGGGTATTGAGAGATATTGGTAAAGAGATGGTTATCACGAACGTTTACACTCCTCAGAAAGCGGGTGATAAGAAGCGGCTGTGGGAGGAGTTAAAACGGCTTTGTAGTCAATTTTCCGGGCTTTCGATAGTTGGAGGCGATTTTAATTGTGTTCGGGATAGAAGTGAACGAAGGAACTCCAAGTTTAACGTGGCTACTTCGAATGAATTCAATGATTTTTTGGATGATGTCGGACTTCATGAGTTTGTTTTGAGGGGCCACAAGTTTACTTATGTGGTTGGGAATAAGTGCAGCCGTATAGATCGTATTTTTGTATCTTGGAACGCTCTTTCCGAGTGGCCGAATGCTGAGTATCGTGCGTTAGCTAGAGAAAAGTCGGATCATAGTCCGTTAATATTGAAGGTGGAGGATCAAAATTTTGACGCTAAACCGTTCAAAATTTTTAATTCTTGGTTATATAGAAAGGACTTCGATGATGTGGTGATGAAATCTGTTTCAGGGTTCAAAGGAAATGGGAGTCCAGATGTGATTTTTATGAATAAACTTAAAGCCTTGAGAAAAGCAATTGGAATTTGGAAGGGGTCTGTGCAAAAGTCCGAAAGTGAGGAGGTGCAAAATTTGGTTCAAGAGGTAAGTGATTTGGATAAGATAATTGAAGAACGGGATTTAACAGAGGCTAAACAGTGGGTTTTCGAGGAAGCCAAAGCTAGGATTAAAGAGTTGGAACTTTTAAGTCTAAAGATTTAAGACGAAAGTCGAGGGTTCGTTGAGCGAAGGAAGGTGATGAGAACACGCGTTTCTTCCATGGGGTTGTTAATAAACGCAGAGTGTCGAATGGCATTCCTGGGTTGTCTATTGATGGGGTATGGGTGACGAAACCGGCTCTTGTCAAAAAAGAAGTGTTTAGTTTCTTCAAAAGAAAGTTTGTGAAGGAAATGCCAGAGCGTCCGTCTTTAGAGTGTTATGGTTTGCGTATCATTAGTGAAGAGATGGCGGCTAATCTGACAAGACTGTTTGTTGAAAGTAAGATAAAAGATGTAGTGTTTGATTGCAGTAGTGACAAAGCTCCGGGTCCTGACGGATTCAATTTTCGGTTTATTAAAACATATTGGAGCTTGTTTTCGGATGATTTTGTTCGGATTCTTCAGAAGTTCTCGGACTCGACAACTATTAGTAGAGGTGTGGGATCTTCGTTTATTACATTGATACCGAAAGTTTCTGATCCGGTAGATCTTGGAGAGTACAGGCCTATTAATCTTATCGGGGTTGTGAGTAAGGTAATTTCTAAAGTCCTAGCGAATAGACTAAAGATGGTAATTATAACAATCCTCAAGAAAACCGACACCCTCGAATTTTTCCGACACCCTAATATATTTTAAAATATCCCAATATGTCCCAAAATACATCCCATACGCGAAAACGGGCCCCGAATACCCTAAATATTATCAAAAATAATTAAAAATCAAGTTTTTAAGTTTGTCGCGGGCCGCGTAGACTTCTTAAGGGTCTTACGCGGGCCGCGTGAGATCAAAAGTGTGGCGCAGCCCGGTGATGACACGTGTCATCATCGTGGCGAGTCTAGTTGCTAACCCGGATCAGCTACGCATTGACCAGGGTTTGACGCGGGCCGCATAGCCCTGTGTTAACATTTACGCGGGCCGCGTAAAACTGAAATCAGGCCCTATATAAAGGAGGCCTCAGGTTTCAACTCAAATCGTTCAAATTCTTTTATGTATCTCGAATTCTCACATTATAGGCATTATACTCGGGTCTAATACCCCCTAAATAGCGAAGTTCTGCTCCGTTGTAAGTATTATAACCCCTGAATACGTATTAGATACGCTGCCCGATTGATCTAGGGTTCCGTAACGGCTGTCGTGGTTCTGCCCGACGTAGTCGTTGGAATGCCGTCTCGGGGAGGGTATTACTAATGTTAAAATGGGTTATTATACTAACACGTGTGCATTTGTGTAAATTATAGATTGTCACCAAGAAACCCTTACGGAAAATCTAAGACAACAATGTGAGTTGATCCGCTTTTTGTTAACCTTTTTGTGAATTATTTTTACAAACCTCATTTAATTAATTATATATTAAGCAGTTATTGAGTATTTGTAAGAATACAATTATCATGAGTATGTTGGGGTTTTGTATACAAAATTTGTTACCACCTGGTCAAAGAGTAACATTTCCACAAGTCGGGTCTGACAGTACCATGGATGTTAATTGATATAACTTGGAAACAAATGTAATTGCGAGATCGCCCTCAATACTGTACAATGAGTTTTATTTAAACTTGATTAAACTGGGATTCACTCACCAGTAATTCCCACTGACAAATGTTTTAAAAACGCATTTCAGGTAATAAATTGTGAAAGCCAAATAGAAGCCAGCTGGACAGCACTGAAGGCTTGGAAAAGTGGCAATAAAGTTACCTAAATTAAAATAGATGTTTTTACTAAATAAAATAGGATTTATTCCTATGAAAATGTGTGTACTACGAACTTGGGTTTATCCCCTATGTTTAATGTTATGAAAATGTGGTATTTTACTCTGATCAAATATTTCCTAACTATGGTCCTGATGAAAATTCCGCTGCCAAATTAGACAATACGCGATACCACCGAAACTGGCTCGCGGCCGTCCGTTCCCTGGGATTTGGGATCGGGGGTTGCAACAGAAGGTGGTATCAGAGCTAAGCCACTGATTCAGCCACAGAAGTGTTCTGCTGACATCAAAATTCAATATGTTAGGAAATAAATTACGGGAATACGTGCATAATTGTATTTTATTGCTATGTGTTATTTGACTATTTGTTAGTTTACAGTATGAGCGACCAAGGACCATCTGACGCGTACCGTCAATTGTCTGGTTCGCCTAGAAGCGAAGGCACCTCCTCTTCTCAGCCTGCCCTCTCAGGGTACTCTGCTGATACGGAAGAAGGAATCTTTGTGTTTAAGGCACAATCAGAAGAGCCATTTACTCAGAAAAAGAGGGGATGATTCAGTCGAGGGGCACACGAGCGTAGAAAACGTATGAAAAAGTTACAAGACCAGAGAGCATTAGCAGCAGCCAAGAGAGAAACAGATGCCTATGCCCAGGACATGATCAATAGGGGTATAGCCAATATCCACATCTTAGCAACCACTGCAGCTGACCCTAATCTGGAGCAAATAATAGCACCCCAACCTTAACCACCAATTCCTGACCAACCAATGGAGATAGAAAACCCTAAAAACCAAGTAGAGATGCATGATTTCAACCCGGAGGAAATACCTAGGTACCTGCACCAAACCCCCTAGACCCAAATTACGACCCCTGGTGGGCTGACGTTAGGGACTATGTGCAACGCTACCCGATACAGAAGACACACCCATGCAGAACTTAGGAGCCTATCCAGGTTTGGATCCCTTAGATCCCTATTACCACGATGAATACATTAGGGAAATTTTAGAAGATCCTTACCGATTCCAGGCACCTACACCCCCATATCAAGAACCCGCACCCCAGATTCCGAACCCAGTCCTAGAACCTGCACCCCCAATGAGTGCAGAAAATGTACAAGAACTTAGGACATTTGGTGAGGAAATTTTAGAGAGCAGTGGACGAATGAGACAGGTGGGAGAGCGACTCGTCTGGAAGTATGACGAGCGCAATATGGATTTCTGGATGAATCCATATCCGTGAATGTGAGAATGGAGACGGTAGTAGTAATAATAATAATAAAATAATATAATATATGTGTGTATGTGTATATAAAAAAAAACTACGGATGCCTATTACTAGTAGTGTAGCTTTAAATTTCAGTCGGTATTGTAATTTTATTTCAATACTGGTGTGTAATAGATGTATACTATATGAATAGAGTAAGTCGCAATGATCGACGCTTTTGACCAAAATGCGTGTCATGTGATTGACTATATTAAATATTATTTTGTGATATTAATACGGGGTAAATGTTTAAAATTCAGATGGCCGACGAAGGAAATCAAGGAAATCTGAATAACGATAACCAGAGTAACATTAACTTGGTTAATGAGAATCCAAGCATCAATAACAATGGAAACCAAGTGGATAATAGTGCTATCCAACACATAGTGGCACAAGGAATTATAGATGCAATGCCATTTATTATTCAAACGGTTCAAGAAGCGAATAATTAAAGTAAACATAGCAGTAAGCGACCAATTGAACCAGAACACAACGTGAACAATGGACCTGTACTTCAAGCGCCCATTCCTAAAAGAAGAAGAACCATGCCTTATGGTTGTTCTTATAAAGAATTCTGGTCTTGCAAACCAATAGAATTCTCGGGCAATGAAGGACCCATTGCAGCCCTACGCTAGATAGAAAAGACTGAGGTTGTTTTAAAAATAAGCAAGTGTGCTAAAGAAGATAAGATAATGTTTGCTTCTAATCTGTTTAAAAACTCAGCCTTAGAATGGTGGAACACTGTCCTCCAGTCCAGAGGAAGTGATAAGGTTTACAACATGGAATGGGAGGAATTTAAGAATATGGTAGAAAGGAAATTCTGCCCTCCCAATGAAAAAGAACAGATAGCAAATAAGTTTCTGAACTTAAGGATGACCGGGGTAGATAGTAAGGGTTATACTACCACATTCTTTGAATATGCTAGAATAGTACCAACCCTTGCATCACCTGAACTAGCATGTAGTCAAGGCAGCTAGACCTCAAACTATAGAAGAAGCTATAGAACTAGCCAACACCTTGACAGATGAATTAATCCGTACTAGGGAAGAAGACCAGAGGAGAAACCTAACCCAAAGGCTTACTCAAGAATTCCGTTCTGGGAATTACAATCGTAGGAATATGGGTTCTACCTCTGCACCATTTTGCAAGGTCTGCAAGAAAAAGCATTCGAGAAAATGCTCCACTCTTTGCAATTTCTGCAAGATGCCAGGACACAAGGAAGAAGATTGCAGGAGAAAATCCAGTAATGGACTGTGCTTCAACTGTGGAGAAAAAGGTCACATCAAGCCGAATTGTCCGAAATTGGCACCAGCTGTGAACAACAAGAACACTAAAAATGCTAGAGCATTTGTTCTAACTGCAGATGAAGCCAAAATGATTCCAGACGTGATAGCCGGTACGTTTTTAGTTAATGATGTTTTTGCTAAAGTATTATTCGACTCTGGTGCAAACCAAAGTTTTATTAATACTTCATTTTGAAAACTTCTAAATCAGTCATTAACTAAACTACCACAAGAATGTCTAGTAGAGACAGCTAATGGAGAAACAGTTAGAATTTCTGAAATCTTGCAGGGAGCAAGAATAGAATTTTTAAACCAAAAGTATATTGCAAATCTTTATCCAATGAATCTGGCAGGATTTGATGTCGTTTTAGGAATGGATTGGTTAATAGCTAACAAAGCCAGTATTTTATGTGATCAAAAGTCAATTTAAGTAAATTCACCAAAGGGTGAAAAGATCACAATTAAAGGAGATAAACCCTCTAGATCCACGAAATTCATCTCTGTAATGAAAACCGCAAGCTATATAAGAAAAGGGTCTATAGTGTATTTGATTTCTATAATCACTAACACTAAAGGAAAAGAACTAAAAGACATTCCAGTAGTGTCTCAGTTTTCAGATGTATTTCCAAAAGAATTGCCAGGGCTACCGCCAGACAGAGAAGTTGAATTCAGAATCCATCTATTACCAGGAACAGCACCAATTGCCAAAGCACCTTACCGTTTGGCACTAGCCGAAATGCAGGAACTAAAGAAACAGTTAGACGAATTGTTGGAAAAATGATTCATATAGCCAAGCTCATCGCCGTGGGGAGCACCGATTTTATTCGTTAAAAAGAAGGACGGATCAATGCGTATGTGCATTGACTACCGTGAATTGAACAAAGTCACGATTAAGAATCGGTACCCATTACCGAGAATCGATGATCTGTTCGACCAATTGCAAGGAGCTCGATTTTTCTCTAAAATCGATTTAAGGTCAGGATATCATCAATTAAAGGTACAGGAAGAGGATATTCCTAAAACCGCATTTAGAACAAGGTATGGTCATTATGAATTTACTGTCATGCCATTTGGTTTAACCAATGCCCCAGCCGCATTTATGGACATGATGAACCGAATATGTAAGCCATATTTGGATAAATTCATAATTGTTTTTATAGATGATATTCTCATTTATTCTAAGAATAAAGAGGAACATGCAAAGCATTTGCACGCACTTTTAAGTTCATTAAGAAAGGAAAAGCTTTATGCTAAGTTTTCCAAATGCGAGTTTTGGTTAGAGCAAGTACAGTTTCTTGGACACTTAGTCAATCATGAAGGAATTCATGTGGATCCAACAAAGATCGAGGCGATTACCAAATGGAAAACCCCTGAATCACCAACCGAGGTTAGAAGTTTCTTAGGATTGGCCGGTTATTATAGAAGATTTATTCGAGATTTTTCTAGAATAGCCATTCCTTTAACTAAGTTAACCTGTAAATCCATTAAGTTTGAATGGGGACCAAAACAAGAAGAAGCATTTAGAATTCTTAAGCATAGATTAACCCATACACCCATACTAGCGTTACCAGAAGGACCTGGAGATTTTATAGTATATTGTGATGCTTCTAAGTTAGGTTATGGATGTGTATTGATGCAACACCAAAAGGTTATAGCTTATGCATCTAGACAACTTAAGAATCATGAAGAAAATTATTCAACCCATGATCTAGAGTTAGGAGCTATAATTTTTGCCCTTAAAATTTGGAGACATTACCTTTATGGTAGTAAGTTTACCATATTCACTGATCATAAGAGTTTAAGGTATGTTTTCGGGCAAAAGGAATTGAATATGAGACAAAGACACTGGATGGAGATGCTTAGTGATTATGATTGTGATATCCAGTATCATGAAGGAAAAGCAAATGTAGTGGCAGATGCTTTAAGCCGAAAGTATCACGAAAAGCCAAAAAGGGTACGTTCTCTTAAATTAAATCTGCAAGTAGATTTAAATGATCAGATAAGAGAAGCACAAGAATCAGTAATCAAAGATGATACTGAAAAATTAAAAGGTATGCTAAAGGAATTAGAACAAGGAACAGATGGAATTTGGAGATTCCATAAGAAGAGAATGTGGATACCTAAATTAGGAAACCTACGTCATCGTATATTAGAAGAAGCCCATAAGTCTAAGTATACGATGCATCCAGGAAATGACAAAATGTACCAGGATTTAAGAAAGAATTTCTGGTGGATAGGAATGAAAAAGGACATAGCAACCTATGTTTCTAAATGTTTAACTTGTTCACAAGTTAAAGCTGAACATCAGAAACCCTCAGGATTACTCCAACAGTTAGAAATGCCAGTATGGAAATGGGAATTAATAACAATGGATTTTGTTACTAAATTACCCAAAACAAGAAAAAGTAATGATACAATCTGGGTGATTGTAGATAGGCTAACCAAGTCAGCTCATTTTCTACCAATGAAAGAAACTCTCAGCATGGAACAGTTACCTAATTATATGTAAATGAAATCGTTTCTTTACATGGAATACCTTTATCAATT
The DNA here is from genome assembly GCA_030545235.1 of Helianthus tuberosus. NCBI lineage: Eukaryota > Viridiplantae > Streptophyta > Magnoliopsida > Asterales > Asteraceae > Helianthus > Helianthus tuberosus. Next base: position 86,814,904 of record CM060373.1, read on the forward strand.
GTTTCTGATAGGGATAGCTGTTTTACCTCTCATTTTTGGTCAAGTTTCCAAAAAGCTATGGGAACCAAGTTAAATCTAAGCACTGCTTATCATCCTCAAACGGACGGACAAAGCGAAAGGACAATTCAGACAATGGAAGATATGCTTAGAGCTTGTGTAATTAATTTCGGAGGTAATTGGGATGATCACTTACCTTTAATAGAATTTTCTTATAATAATAGTTATCACACAAGTATCAATGCTGCACCATTCGAAGCACTTTATGGACGAAAGTGTCGAACCCCAGTTTGCTAGGCAGAAATTGGGGAAAAGCAACTATCTGGACCTGAGATAGTGCAAGAAACAACCGACAAGATTATTCAAGCCAAGGAACGACTGAAAGCAGCACGTGATCGACAAAAGAACTATGCTGATAACCGACGCAAACCGTTGGAATTTCAAGTAGGAGATAAAGTATTGTTAAAGGTCTCTCCTTGGAAAGGAGTGGTAAGATTCATCAAACGAGGAAAGCTAAGTCCCATGTATGTTGGACCTTTTGAGATTATTAGAAGAATAGGACCTGTAGCCTATCAGCTACAACTGCCAGAGGAAATGGCAGGAATACATGATGTATTTCATGTATCAAATCTCAAGAAATGCTTAGCCGATGAATCTCTAATGGTACCTCTTAAGGACATAGAGGTAAATGAACAACTCAAGTTTGTAGAAAAACCTCTACAAATTGAAGACAGGAAAGTCAAGAATCTCAAGCATAAGAGATTAGTTATGGTCAAAGTAAAGTGGGACTCCAAAAGAGGTCCTGAGTATACATGGGAGCTTGAATCGGAAATGCAAAGGAAATATCCACACTTGTTCCAGTAGATCTCGAGGACGAGCTCTAAAACAAGGTGGGGAGGATATAACAATCCTCAAGAAAACCGACACCCTCGAATTTTTCTGACACCCTAATATATTTTAAAATATCCCAATATGTCCCAAAATACACCCCATACGCGAAAACGGGCCCCGAATACCCTAAATATTATCAAAAATAATTAAAAATCAAGTTTTTAAGTTTGTCGCGGGCCGCGTAGACTTCTTAAGGGTCTTACGCGGGCCGCGTGAGATCAAAAGTGTGGCGCAGCCCGGTGATGACACGTGTCATCATCTTGGCGAGTCTAGTTGCTGACCCGGATCAGCTACGCGTTGACCAGGGTTTGACGCGTGCCGCATAGCCCTGTGTTAACATTTACGCGGGCCGCGTAAAACTGAAATCAGGCCCTATATAAAGGAGGCCTCGGGTTTCAACTCAAATCGTTCAAATTCTTTTCTGTATCTCAAATTCTCACATTATAGGCATTATACTCGGGTCTAATACCCCCTAAATAGCGAAGTTCTGCTCCGTTGTAAGTATTATAACCCCTGGATACATATTAGATACGCTGCCCGATTGATCTAGGGTTCCGTAACGGCTGTCGTGGTTCTGCCCGACGTAGTCGTTGGAATGCCATCTCGAGGAAGGTATTACTAATGTTAAAATGGGTTATTATACTAACACGTGTGCATTTGTGTAAATTATAGATTGTCACCAGGAAACCCTTACGGAAAATCTAAGACAGCAATGTGAGTTGATCCGCTTTTTGTTAACCTTTTTGTGAATTGTTTTTACAAAACCTCATTTAATTAATTATATATTAAGCAGTTATTGAGTATTTGTAAGAATACAATTATCATGAGTATGTTGGGGTTTTGTATACAAAATTTGTTACCACCTGGTCAAGGAGTAACATTTCCACAAGTCGGGTCTGACAGTACCATGGATGTTAATTGATATAACTTGGAAACAAATGTAATTGCGAGATCGCCCTCAATACTGTACAATGAGTTTTATTTAAACTTGATTAAACTGGGATTCACTCACCAGTATTTCCCACTGACAAATGTTTTTAAAACGCGTTTCAGGTAACAAACTGTGAAAGCCAAATATAAGCCAGCTGGACAGCACTGAAGGCTTGGAAAAGTGACAATAAAGTTACCTAAATTAAAATAGATGTTTTTACTAAATAAAATAGGATTTATTTCTATGAAAACGTGTGTACTACGAACTTGGGTTTATCCCATATGTTTAATGTTATGAAAATGTGGTATTTTACTCTGATCAAATATTTCCTAACTACGGTCCTGATGAAAATTCCGTTGCCAAATTAGACAATACGCGATACCACCGAAACTGGCTCGCGGCCGTCCGTTCCCTGGGATTTGGGATCGGGGGTTGCGACAGTAATGGGTTTTATTACGCATGAGACACAATCGGCTTTCTTTTTTTTTTTTTGAACGGCAAAACACTTTATATATATATATAAAGAGACAGCAAGGAGCTGATACAAAGAGACGCGAAAAAAGAAAACAATCGGCTTTCTTAACCGGGAGATACATTCTTGATGGCCCGCTTATGATTAGTGAAATACTTTCATGGGCGAGTAGGATGGGGAAAGAATTGTTTATGTTTAAAATCGATTTTGAGAAAGCTTATGATAATGTGAATTGGGGGTTTCTGTTATCGGTGATGAGGCAAATGAAGTTTCCAGAGACTTGGTGTAGGTGGATTTATGGTGTATTATCTTCGGCTCGATCTTCGGTTCTTGTAAATGGTTCGCCGGCTTTTGAATTTGGATGTGGTAAAGGCCTACGACAAGGTGATCCTATTTCTCCTTTTTTATTTATTATTGTTATGGAGGCATTTTCGAGTATCGTTCGAAAGGCTTGTGATATTGGAGCGTTTGACGGTGTTAAGATATCGAAAGGGGGCCCTAATATCTCTCATTTGCTTTATGCAGACGATGCTATGGTAATGGGAGATTGGTCACAATTTAATTTTAGAGCGCTTAGGAGGATGTTAAGAATTTTTCACTTGTGTTCGGGGCTCCGCATCAACATTAAGAGTCCACATTATTTGGGGTGGGTAAGAGTGTCGAAGAAGTTAAGGTGGAGGCTAATGCGTTGGGTTGTAGACCGGGTACCACGCCGTTCAAGTACTTGGGGATTCAAGTGGGAGTTAATATGGGTCGAATAAATAATTGGGAGCCGGTTATCAAGGTCTTTAAGAATCGATTGTCGAAATGGAAGGCTAATGTATTATCGATGGGGGGGGGGGGGGAGAGTTGTGCTCAAAAAATCCGTGTTAGAAAGTCTTCCGTCATATAATTTTTCGTTGTATAAGGCGCCTATTGCGGTGGTGAACAAGCTCGAATCAATCATTAAGAGGTTTTTATGGGGTGGGAATGAAGAAGTTAGTAAGATGCATTGGGTGGCTTGGGAAAAAGTGACGAAGCCGATTGACGAAGGAGGATTGGGATTGAGTAAGCTTGATGTGGTTAATAATGCGCTAATTCTAAAATGGCTATGGAGATACAAAGTTGAGCGTAACGCTCTTTGGAGGAGAGTGATTGATGCGATGCACGCTTCGGGTAGACGATGGGATGCTTTTCCTTCAAATAAGAGTATTGGCGGCACTTGGTCTAAAGTGGTGAGGCTCGGTTATCGTTTGAAGGTAAACGACATTCAATTTGTTAACATGATCCGGGGTAATGTCGGTAGCGGGACGGAAATACGTGTCTGGATTGACCCTTGGGTGAAAAACGAACCATTAAGGTTTTTATTTCCCAATATTTTCTGGCTTGAAGGCAATAAGTGGTGCAAAGTTTCGGACCGAGTTGGGGCAGAAGTGAACGCTGGGTCGGTTTCGTGGGATTGGAATAGATATCCTTTATCAGAGATAGAGGTTCAAGAGCTGGTTGCTTGTCATCGGCTGATCGCTGAAGTGCGTTTATCTACCAAGAGAGATGATTGGGTTTGGAATAAAGAGGCGTCAACGGATTATTCGGTGAAGGAGACGAGGATGTGGCTCCTTGGGGATGCTCCGAGGGAGGTTTCTAATGTATATAAGTGGTGCAAGTGGATTCCAAACAAGTGTAACTTATTCATGTGGAGGGTGAACATGGATAGAATCCCGACCATGGCCGCCCTTGCTAGGAGGAATATCGTGTTTGATGATAGTTTATGTTCGTTGTGTAGAGAAACGGAAGAAACTACGGATCATTTATTCACGGCGTGTTATATCGCCAATGGTGTTTGGGGAGGCATTGCTTCGTGGTGCAGGATCTCGAGCTTGTTTTTGTTAAATAAATATTATTTATAGAACTCGAGCAAGTTGCAATATATTTAAATCCATGCATTTTCATCAGACCCAAAATTCCTAACAGGATTTTTTTTATATTATAGATAATAATTATAGAGATCCTCTAAAACTGTACGATCGCATTTATCAACACTAAAATGGTATATACTATTAGCGATGTTTTATTTTCTGTCGCAGATCACAAAAGCATTTCTAAACTTCAATGTAGGTTATTACTATACAGAATTAAGTTACCAGAAAACCTTCATCAGTAAAATATCATTTCAATCATCTTTTGGTAATTCACACATGCATACAAAATGATGTTCAGTTAACTTATTTCAGAAAAATGTCTTTGCGGACCACGATTAAATCAACACTAGTACGCTTAAATCTCCAAAACAGAACATACAGTAATCATTGGAATGAAATGTTGATTATTTATCACAATAGCTTCCTTTAAAGCAGCAGCAGCAGCACCATCATCAATTGGCGGCATCAACCCTTTTCTTGGTAGTATAAGGATAATACTCCTTACCTGTATCAACCCTAGTGGTCTGCCCACCAACATCAATTGCTGCTGAAGTGGCAGCAAGCGCAGCTCCGGCAGAGAGTGCTGTAGAAATGCTCTTTCCTGCAAAAATTAAAAAAACCCGAACACACGTTTATATTTTTGCAATTAAACTTGAATTATTCAATGTTACACAGCATTAGACCAATCTTTATTGCGGTTTACAGAACCCGCCACTTTTAGCTCAGTTTCTGGTACCAGACTCGTAATCTAAAAGCTTTCAACCACCATAGGAGTTAAAAAAATATATAAACTAAATACGAAAAGTATTCCATATAGCCGTAAGAAAACCCTAATTCATATATACATTGTATTAAATCATTTAGAATCTACCTTCCTGAATCCCTGATTACAAATGCTAGAGGTGTAAACAAGCCAGGCCGTTCGCGAGCTAATCGAAACCGGCTTGCTAAAATCTCCAATCGAGACAAGCTTGAGCCTGAGCTCAAGCCGCTAAAATCTCCAATCGAGACAAGCTTGAGCCTTAGCTAGTTTACAACCCTAATTGATGCCTTTTTAACAGCTTGCGGCTGCATGACCTGACACACAATTGCTCTTTCTAACTTTTTAAAATTTTGGTGTCTTTTCTATATCCATTTCAGTTTTCTCTATGCAGATACAATATGTAAGTTTGTTATGTTTATACCAAATTGCAATGTATGACCTTTAACTTTTGAAATTACACGGATCATCCTTTACGTATAAAAGACTTTACAACATAAGTCCTTTAGCACTAACCTGGTTTATTTTAATCGTTAAGTCTAGGACTCTAGTCACGTGCACCCCATATGAGGGCAATAACGTATTTTTACCCCTGTTTCATCCTCCCTTATAAATCCTTCATCTCTCTAAAAACCAAGCACTCTCTCTCTCTCTCTTGAAACTCTCTCTCACTCAATTCAAAAACCACCACCGCCTTTGACCACCACTACCGTCGGATCTACCATAACCACCAGTGGCACCGGTTTCACCAATCATTGCAGGAATCCTTAGACTCACCGCCTCTGGATTCATCATCATCTTCATCGTCTCTCTGAACCAGATCTGGCAGATCTGAATATGGTCTGAATCGGAGGTCGATTACTAGTAATCAAAGTCAAGTCGAACAAGTGTGTTTTTAGAATTTGGTCTGAATCGGAGGTCGATTTATCGTCATCTTCATCATTGCTGTTTTTGCGAAGAACAAAAGTCAACAAATATTTGTTTTTTTGTTGTTTTGTCAGCAACACGTTTAGGAGATAAAAAAGTTTTGAGAAAAAAAAAATCAGAGGGAACCTGTGAGGGAAGTGTTTTTCTTTGGGTTTGTGCATTACAAACAAAAAAAAATTGTATTGAAATTCTTTGCTTTTACGAGGCCTTCGCTGTGATTATTTGCATGGTTGTCCTTGGATGTGAATTAATATCAAAGCAAATCAAAGTTAGTGATGGGGTCATATACTTGCAAAACTCAAAAATAATTAATATGTTTGGTATTGAAAGATTGTTTTAAATCGCAATCTGAATCGGGGGAGAGATTGTGAAAATAAAGATGATGTTGATGTGTTTGGTGGCCGGATTTGGTGGTGGTGGTGACTGTGGCGGGGGTTGGTTGAAGAGAGAGAGAGAGAGATGAGAAAGAGAGAGAGGTTTATGTTTTTATATATATTGTTTAATTTTTAAAAATCTGGTTTGTTTTATTTGTTTAAATATATTTTAAATAAATGAGTAAAATTACCAACCTACCCTCATGTGTAAGGCACATGAGCAAACTTAACTGATTGTTTAACTGGGTTAGGGCCAAAGGACATACGGTGCAAGGTGCTTAAAACTTAAGGATGATTCTTGTAATTTTTAAAGGTAAAGGGTATCCGTTGCAATTTGGTATAAACATAAAGGACGAAAAGCGTAATTTACCAAAATAATAATAATAACAATACAGAATCATTTAGAAAAACATCAAACAAAAGCAACTGGATATCTCTAAAATTTAGTTAAACAACAGAATACTAACCTTTAAAACCAAGAATGGCTGCACCAGCAACAAACCCACCAACTGCTCCATTGACAAAGTCTCTCTTCATTCTGTAATTCTGTGTCATTTGCTCTACACCAATGTAGACCCCACCAATGGCAGCAAAGGTCAACCCATGGTTACCCATCATCTTTAACGTCCTAACCAACCCCGGCAGAGCAACATTTCTCTCAACACGAGGTACATCGAACCAGGTAGCAACTACAGTACCCCAAATGGTCCCTGCAGCCAATCCAGTGGCAGCACCTTTCATAGTTTTCGTCAACGAGGAATCTTCTTCCTCCAAGTATCTACGATCTGTAGTATCCATCGATCTCTAGTAACTGAAAATATCAGTTCACAAAATTCAACATGCATCAGGTTCAAAGCGGGAGTTTCAAGTTTGTGTCAGGTAAACAACCAGATCATAAATCACATATCAGTGACACTGTCTCTATAAGTCTATAGAAACATCAACTTTTTTTTCCTATCAATTCACCAGAACTAGCATACTTAGTTTTAAGGAAAATTGGACATTAATCATCCAAACATATTCATCATGATCATAGCTATCAAAGGCGCTAGGCGCACAGGCTTTGCCTGGGGCCTAGGCGCAAAGCGCAAAAAAAGTGCGGGGGAAAAAAGCGCACAATGAAAAAAAATTAAAAATATCATATATATATTAGAAAAATAAGACCCAATTCTTTAAATAAAATAAACAAAAGCTATTATATATTTTTAGTATCATCTACTTAGTACCAAAAGTTCTAAAATATTGGTGTATTATGTAGAAAAATAAGCTAGAGGATTTAGTTTTTTTAATAGTTTCCCTTACTTTGAGGCCTTATAAAGAGGAGAATATAAAGAATTTATCATTAGATAAAAATAACCTTAATTAGTATTAACTTCGCATTAAAAAGTATCATTAAATAAAAAAGACCTGTAAAGAGAAGAATACAAATAATTTATCATTAAGTAAAAAAAACCCTAATTAACATTAACCGCCCTGTTTAGCGCTTTAATTACCTTCGTACCAGAAGCGCATTGAATGCGCCTCGCCCCAAGAACTCGCCTAGGCGCAAAAAAACACTTGATTTTAATAACTATGATCATAATATTACTCGGTTTCGCTCACAATAATAATTATGAACAAAATAGGATATTGTACCTTTCCTGTAAGCGAAATCGAGTGGAAAACTGGAAATGAAGTGGAAATCAAGTGTAAGTCTATGATAATTATGCAAGCGAGATTGTCCTTGGCAGCAAAGTGAAAGTTAGAAGTGTCATTAGTCAAACTGTCTGAATGGAATAATATCAGCCAATAAGTAACAGTTTGGACCATTTAAATCCAATTTGCCTGGTTTTAGCTAACCACAACAAAGTACTGTAAAACTAAACCTAGTATTTGCTCTCCGAATCATCCAACTTATAATTCTTTTAACTCAACAGAAATCAACAAGTAACCTAGCTCATAACTTCTATCTAGCATCATTTTCCTTTTCAATTCCACCAAAAACCCTCAAATCACATAAAAAACCTAGAACTCCTAAACATCAGAACTCCTAAACATCAGATACCCCTTTTCCAGGCTGATGACCCGTGTCCGGTGTGTCAGAAGTGTTGCTTGGATTCTTTTGGGGAGCATGCAGTACATTGCAAAGAATTACCGGGGTTTAAGTATCGTCATGATTTAGTTCGCGATGTGCTGTATGATGTCCTTAAGCGAGCAGGGGTCTCGGCAAAAAAGGAAGCTCCAGTGAACTTCTTGACTGATCCATTAGAAGGGAGATCTACGCTACGGCCCGCTGACATTCTTGTTTTTGGATGGGAAGGAGGGAAACACGCGTGTGTCGATTTGACAGGTGTGTCCCCCCTCGTTGGGCTTAGGGATCACGGTTTTGTGGTGGGACAGGCGATAACCAAGGCAGAGGCGGGCAAAGTAGCTAAACACGAAAAGGCTTGTATCGAGAATCAGCACGTGTTCGTCCCGTTCGCTTTCGATACATTTGGCGCTCTCGCCCCTGACGCGGTGCGATTCCTAAAGCGAGTTCAACAGGTGGTAAGCAGTAACACCACACATGTTAAGGGGCAGAATTTTGTGTTTAGCAGGGTAGGGTTTGCCATTCAAAAGGGGGTAGCGGCGCAGCTTGTTGCTCGTCTACCTGCCATTAGTTTGTAATTTCTGTTTATAGGGTATGTATATTCCTCCATTTTGTCAAAAAAAAAAAAAAAAAAAAAAAGTGGAACGGAACAGTTGATACAATCATGAATATACACATATACCGCATACATCTACTGAAAACGAAGCTAAAATGAGCTAACAAGAAGCAAAATTTATGGTCTTGATCTGTTTCACGTAATCAGGAACCCTAACCTTAGAATCTAGATCAACGGATGAATCTGTTCTAATTCGATGAAACATATAGAATAAGATTTACAAATGTAGCGTGTGTGTGCACGGAGAAAGGATAGACTGCTCACCGGAAGGTGGAGGCGGCGGCGGAGCGTGATCGGAGTTGCGGTGAACGCAAGGATCGGAGGGGAAGAGGCGGAACTATTGTATGAACCCTGATATATATTATATATCTATACTATATTATAATGCATGAGGGAGGGGTATTTTAAGATACCTAAAAAATAAGAACTTTCCCCCCCTTTATTTATAGAAAGACCCCTAAAATGAGGGGAGCTTGGTCTTTTAAATACTATTTATTTTTTAGCCCCTAAACTTATTACACTTAAATCACTAAGGTTTTAACAAAATTATAAATAATTAGTTACAATTCATCCATCCACAACAAACTTATAATTTTTTTTCGTTTTCTTGACATATCTTATAAACTATACCGTTTAAAAAAATTCCAAAGATAGCATGACGACCTACACATTTTTGTCGACGTTTCGGTAGTTGTCTTGTTCAATATCGACGCACGGATTAAAAGGTACAAATCGATAATGCTTTAATGTACAAGTAATTAATACATGTGATCTAATGCGTCTAATCTACAAAGATGTGCTCCAACAAAATAGTTATGAACTTAAAAAAAGTTATGAACTTTAAAGAATAAAATTATAAATATTATCATTTAACCAACAAAATAAACTTACTTTACAACTATAACAACTTATCTTTTATTTTTTGTCATTTGATTATTATTTTTTATTAAAAACGAAACTTTACATGTGTAAAATAGTTTTTTTTTACTTTATTTATAAACAAAACATTTTGTTTTTATAACAAAATAATTCTTTTATAAATATTTTTTGTAACAAGTAATATAAATTAAACACTCCAGAAATTTACAATCTTTACTAGATAAATACTAAAATGTGTTGCAAATTTTTAGAATTATAAGTTTAACTATATCGTTATAAATAATATTAGTTAGTTTCAAAAGAATTCTTTACCAACTTGACTAGATATATGGTAGATTGTGTTGCATATTTTTAGGGATTATAAGTTAAAAGTAGACTCATATAGATAAGATTATTTAGTAACTAAAAATCTAAACTTAGTATGATATAAAGTTAATAAAGATATAAACTCTTAACATCCTATTTTTTTTTATAAAAACAGATCTTGAAATTTTATAAAAATATAAATTTTTATATCTGTAAAAAACCGAAATTTAACAATTTAAGTTAAAGCTCTAAAACGTACTTACGAGTCAAATAGTATTTTTTATTTTTATAAAAACGAAAATTTTAAACTTAAAGTGTATTGGATGAGTACTATGTGGATATTTAATAAAAGTTATGAACTTTAAAGAATAAAATTATACTTTATAATTTAACCAATAAAATAAAATACTTTACAATTATAACAACTTATCTTTTATTTTTTGTCTTTAGATTATTAATTTTTATAAAAAAACAATATTTTTTGTCTTTTGATTATTAATTTTTATAAAAAAAAAACCTTTACATATGTGTAACACTTATGATATATATCCACAACAATAATGTTATCATAATTATTATACCAATAAGAAAACTACCAGAAACGAGTGACGCAATACAAAGTGTCGTCCCCGCTGCATCGCGCGGGCACCCTACTAGTTTTGTACGATGCAAAAATAGTTAATATCTGAGTAAATTCCTTTATTTATTGGCAAATTGGATTTAAATAATCCCAACTCACTGTTATTGGCCAATAATAATCCCAACTCATTTAATCACCAGTAATAATCCGAACTATTCACTTTTGTTTGTAAAATACTCTCAGTTAACAAAAACACTAACTAGGTTAAAAATTTGCTGATGTGGCATCTGATGTGGCCCTTTTAGCTGATGTGTCATATGACGTGGCAGTTGATGTGGCATTTTTGATGACGTGGCAGCTGATGTGGCAGTCTACGTGGCATTTTTCGATGACGTGGCAGCTGATGTGGCAGTCTACGTGGCATTTTTCGATTACGTGGCAACTGATGTGGCAGGTGACGTGGCAAGCCACATCAGCAATTTTTTAACCTAGTTAGTGTTTTTTTAACTGGGAGTATTTTACAAACAAAAGTGAATAGTTCGGATTATTATTGGTGATTAAATGAGTTGGGATTATTATTGGCCAATAACAGTGAGTTGGGATTATTTAAATCCAATTTGCCATATTTATATACCATTTCTAGGCGTTAAGAATCTTAACGTTAAAGTTGACAAGTTCTTTACTTAACTATGGGGTATGGGGCTTGGGTTGGGGAATGGGTTGGGGAAAAACGCCCAAGCCACCACCCCGGGTGGGCTTGGGTTGTGGGTCGTGGCCCTTGGGGCTTGGGTTTCAAGCCGGGCGTGGGGCGGGGGAGCAAGCTGACATGGTGGGCTGTGAATGGCCAATTCAAACTAGCCGTTGGCCTAGCCATTGGGGGCTAGTTTTAAAAAAAAAAAATTCCTTTATAAATACCTTACCATATTTAACATTTTTCTCACACAATATCAAACACATAACACAATCTTGCCATGAGTTCTTCAAGTTATAGTGAATCGTCATTATCATCTGACGATGGGGCGGAAATATTTCTACAAACGATCGCGACGGTGGTGAATGCTATCGTGGAAGACGAAGACGATGAGGAAGAGACTCGACAACCTAAACGGAGGAGAAGGTACATCGCTCGTGAACGGCACACCGCTAACAATTTGTTGGTAAGCGATTACTTCTCAGCGGAACCTAAGTATGATGAAAAAATGTTTAGGCGTCGTTTTCGTATGAGTATAAACTTATTTTTAAGGGTATCCAGAGATCTTGAGGAGAAGTATGTTTATTTCCAACAAAAACCCGATGTAACCGGGCAATTAGGATTTAGTACGTGGCAAAAGGTCACGGCCGCACTTAGGCAGTTAGCGTACGGCAATAGTTCGGACATTATGGATGACTATTTAAAAATGTCTGCACGTGTAGCTAGAGAAAGTCTTCACAACTTTTGTTCGTGTATTCTAGAACTTTATAAGAAAAGATATTTGAGAAAGCCCTCCTTCAGTGACATGCAACAAATATTGGAACATCACGCAGATTATCATGGGCTACCCGGGATGCTAGGTAGTTTAGATTGTATGAAATGGCCTTGGGAACTTTGTCCTACCCAATGGCAAGGCGCTCACACTAGTGGATTTCACGGGATGCCAGCCATCATGCTTGAAGCGGTTGCGTCCCAAGATCTTTGGATATGGCATGCGTTCTTCGGTATGCCAGGTTCACATAATGATATTACCATCATAAACCGCTCGCCCCTTTTCAATGATCGGGTAAATGGTATAGGACCCAAAGGAACTTTCTTTGTAAACGGGGTTGAGTACGTGTATGGGTACTACCTAGTTGATGGGATTTACCCAGAGTGGGGGGTTTTCGTAAAATCGTTCACAAGACACGGTACCACAGATCCAAAGAGATTAAAGTTTAACAGGGTCCAGATGGCTGCACGTAAAGACGTCGAGCGAGCATTCGGTGTTTTGAAGAAAAGGTGGCGAATATTGGCAATGCCTTGTCGACTATGGGACAAGGATCAGATTGGAAACGTGATGTACACATGTATCATTCTTCACAACATGATTTTGGAGGATGAAGGTAGAGCGGTCGTTACCTACTATGATGACAATGACCCCCAACCAGGTAACGTAACAGACGAAGATAAAGCGGCAAATGAATTTTTGATCAAGTCAAGGGATATACATCACAACCTTCGATCTGATTTGGTGGATCGTGTTTCAACGATTCCTGGGTTCGAAACCGACGAAGACGACGAAGATGACGAAGAATGATAGTTTTTTATTTTGATAATTATTTTGTATGTTTATGTTGTTTTTAATGATTATAATATATATATATATATATATATATTAAAAAAACCTGATGTGGCTTGGCCACGCCAGCCAAGCCACGCCCACCATACCCCATACAAAATGGGTTTTGAATTGAGTTATCAAACTTTCCACGTGTCAACTCATGCCCCAACCCAAGCCCCACCATACCCCACGGTCTTATTGTATTAAAATCTTGAACGGGATGTCCTTTAAGCCCAACTCAATTAATTTTTTTGATTAAGTATCATCATGTGTCTTGCACATGAGGGCATTTTTGTTTATTCACATCCTAATGGATTATTGTGTAAAACAGATTATAGTAAGGGATTGTTTTATATATTATAAAAGACTTACAAATAAAATAAAACTATGCCCACATATCTCTCTCTCTCTATAAGTCCCCCCCCCCCCCTCATAGTACATGAGGATAAGAATCGTGAATTTATGTCTCCAGCCTCAAGATACGGTTCGATAGATAAAAGCAAGGTTAGAGAACTCCTTAGTCGTTAGTCGGCTGGAGAGGTGGGGACTAGCGACTACTCAGGATTAATCGGATTGGGTATTTTATATGTAATTTTCAGTTTTATGTGTACATGTACACATTTTTACAGGTAAATATTTTAAGTAGCTAGGTTTTAACTTTTACTCATCTCATTTTTTTTAAGTATACAAGATTGATTGTTGGAATTCAAATGGTTTGGTTGGAAACTGGCCGAAACATACAGATTTTTTGCCGAAATTTGAACAGAATCGCCGATTTTTGGTTGTCCGACTAGGTCCGACTAGCGATTAATGGACTGATTAATGAAAAAATTACTCAGTTACTGGCCGACTAGCGATTAATCGCCGACTAGTCGCGATTTTTACAATACTGGATAAAAGATCTGATAAATCGGCGGCAACGACGACGGTGGTGTCATCCCCCAAAAACGTCGAAGCGGAAATACAAACGTGGCGGTGACGGAGGTTGGTACCCATAAATATCATTGTTGACGATCCACTATTTATTTTGGACATGTAACTTAATTAAAACATAACATTTAAAGTTTTAAACGTAAACACAACATAATTTAGTTGTTTGATCCCTTATGGATCGTAATACATTCGGTCCCAAAAGTTTTAAAAGTTGTCCAAAACATTATTTATTACAATTTGCATCAACAACCATAAGACAAGCCAAAATCCCGAATCCGAACTCATGCACCTGAAGAACACGTAAAAATCAAATATCAACACAAATAGGCTGGTGAGTTCACTTATTCAAATTATAATCAATTTGTTTAAGGAAAGCTTTCTTATAATTAATTTCATGTCAAAACATTCATATATATTTTAAGAAACTCAAATTAATTTCCTTGTTAAAAATCCAAGGGTCAGTTCTCTGGTCGCAACACGTAAAAATCAAATATCAACACAAATAGGCTGGTGAGTTCACTTAGTCTTTTAATGTATGTTACACATTTAATCCTTCCACAATTTTCTCATATAAACAATTCAATATAATTAATTACGTTAATCAATTACAACGTACGGTGGAACGTGAAGGGAAAATCCGAGTTGTCACAGGCTAGGCCCACTCACACGGTGTGGAACACGGAGACTCAAATGGGCTAGGCCCATTCTCACTTGTGCGAGGCACAAAGACTCTCATGGGCTAAGCCCACTTATGCTTGTGCTAGGCACGATGACTCACGAAGGACGAGGCTCGTTTATACATATTATGAATGCAAAAAATATATATAAGAAGAATATATATATTAAAACAGACGTACGAAACAAATGCCAACATATTAAAAATACACAGGAGTTCGAAATACATAACAAATACAAACTTAACAACGTTCAAGATGAGCAACGCGTACACGGTCTAGTAGAGACCTAAGTGTAACGTCCTGCTTTTTAATACTTTCCATAATTAGAAAGCGTTGCTGGTATTTCTATCTTTGGAAGTCTTGTATTCTTGTAATCGTCTTTTCGTTGTAATCGTTGTAAAATCTGAGAGTTGGATCATAATGAAATTCGTATTTTCTTTACATTCATGTTAAACACGTTTCATACTTGTTCATACACTTGGAATTATTAAACATATAATACTTTATTCACAACTCGTGCAAAATACGTCAAACTTGCAAACTCGTGATCTATATGCTCAAATTATACAAATTCGATACTAAATCTCGACAAACATACTTGACTATACTTGTTTTATACTTGCTTTCATGATTTAATTGCATAACATACCTTTACTTATGATAACTTGTACATAAACCACCTAAAATATACTTAAAACATGCATATATGAAAGTATAGGGGGTGTTTATGTCAAAAATCAAACAATTCGCGTCAGCCAAGCGGCTCACCGGGCGCGACCCGCCTGCCCACCTCTTTCACGGCCCTCGAGGCGTCCTGATCCGCAGAAAACAGCAGCTGGTTACGGGATTGGCCATTTTGTTGTGTTTATTTATGTTTTAATTGTGTTTTCTCCATTAAATACACCCAACCACTTAACCTAACTCTTCCCTATAAAACCCAAGCATCCTCCACACCTTTTTCACTTTTCAAACTCTCTAAACTCACTCTCAAACACTATTAATCAGCTGGAAATTCAGAGGATAGACAGATTCGTCACAAGTTACTAAAGTGAGCATAAGTTCACTTATACTCTTCCTTTTTCATTGATTCTTCTTTCTAATCACTTGGAACAACTTTAGGTATATTTCCACAGGTTTTCCATGGAAAACCAAGGCTGGAACATCACCATATAAGGCTCCAAAGTGCAATAAACTTTCTGTTTTGATTAAACATTTGTTAAACTGGCTTGAACTTGAGTTATCTCATCACATTCCTATGTCCTGATGCTCATAATCAAGTCTATGATTAGTTGGGCTTAAAAACAAGGTTGTGACATGTAAATCCAGAGGTTTTATCCTTATAAACATTCTGTTTTGATAGGGTTTTAACCCACAAGTGATGAACAAGTTTAAAGCTTGAAGATTGTGTGATTATAAGGTTATCTTGGGCTATCCTACTTGAAAATCCACACATCACTTGATGTTTTCTTAGATTAGTTGTAGTTATTTCATTCTTTATTGTATATTCTTGACCCTCCTTGTTTTCTATGACAACATGTGTAGTGGTGAATACCAAAGAGTAGGGCTGTAAACGAGTCGAGCCGAGCTCGACCCAGCTCGAGCTCGGCTCGAACTGAATTCGAGCTGGCTCGGCTCGAGCTCGAATTTCAAATTGAGCTGAGATTTGAGGCTCGAGCTCGACTCAATTAACATTCGAGCTAACTCGGCTCGGCTCGATCTAGCTCGAACTAATAAAAAACCGCAAAATCTTCTAACTAAAAAGCCCTAAAAATGAATCTTTTCATAGACTAAGGGCCATAATTGCAATTTAATTTAACCAAATGGCTAAATATGCAAATATAAATAGTTAACTCACTTTGTACGTTTTCTTTAACTTCTTTTATAGGGGAGATACTCCCTTAGTTTTTGTCTTCTGGGCGATGTGGGACAAAGAAAATGAAGGATGTAAACCTTATCGAGCCGGCTCACGAGCTCACGAGCCGAGCCAGGCTAAGCTCGAGCTCGGCTCATTTACAAACCGAGCCGAGCCGAGCTGGCTCATTTACAACCGAGCCAATTTCGAGCCGAGCTTTTTTCAAACTTTTTTCGAGCGAGTTTTGAGTGAGCTGCGAGCCATAAGTTTTTTGAACACCCCTACCAAAGAGGTACCTAAATGGAAGATTCATCTTCCTACCTCATGCATGACTTGTATGATGTTATCGATTGGACTTTAACTATAATATATATACTATATAATATTCAAGTAACCAAACTTTTGATGATGAACTAGTGGTCATTTGTCAAATGTTAAGTTACATCATCTAAGACTTTAATAACTTGTTATGATTCTAATGGGTATTTTGACCCATGAAAACATTCTAACCATTTTGGGTTCATAGTGTCGAAACAAGTATTATAAGACTAGATGATTATTTTCCTCATATGTCTATTTTCATACATTCTAAACTCCGAATTTCTAATCACTCTGTTAAAACTTCCAATACTCACACACCTATGTTTCTTCATGTAGAAGGACACGGTGTTCCATTCTAATCAACCAACCATGTCACACCCCAAAAACGTCGCAGCGGAATATTGAACGTAGTGGAGACGGAAGTTGGTGCCCATTTATATCTTGTCGAGTGATGCATTTTATTGTTGGACATATTGGTTTATTTTAACATAAATTATTAAACATTACGTTTTAAGGCACGATACAACTACATAGTTAAGATGTTTTTGATCCTTGCGGATCTTATTACAAAAGTCCCAGAAAGTTTAAAAGTTGTCCAACATTTTCAAACAAACAACATGCATCATTCAAACACAAGATACGCCATGATTCCCGAAGCCGAACTCCAGTACCTGTAGAACACGTTAAAATCAAGTGTCAACACAAAGGAAGGTGGGTCCACGTATTCACTTACTACAAATTTTATTTCAAGGAAAACTTTCTGATTAGGTGTTTATTTGAAAACATCCATATACATTTTAGAAAGTCCTTATTACTTCCTTATTAAAAATCCATAGGCCTTCCGCTGGTTCATCGATCCGACAACTGTAATATATATTGCCCAGGTTTTGTATATTAAATTATTGTGTCAGTTTTTAGACTCGTATGTTAGCTAAACGATACGAACTATATATTAATCATGCAGGGATAATCAAAGCTAGACAATAAACATAATATAAATTCATCGTTTGACATTGACACGGGGCGACCGGTCACGACGGGGTTGTCAACCCGATAGATCTACCAACAATTCCTCGCGTACATTACTTAAATGATTAAACGACATCATGGGCGCAGGGTTCTTTCTCGAAGAACAATATGATGTCTGCCTCACGTACAATATATATATCCTACTAATATGACAATTTAATACACGTTGTTGTACGAATCCCCTGAAATCCCCACTGAAATGAAAGCCTATGCTGATACTTACTCTCTTAAGACCAAGCAATATTCTTACCAACTACACGGTCGTTTTCCCCCAAACACCGTGCATAATCCCGTTTCCACCCGAAACATATTTATTCTTCAAAACCATTTCATCCCGAAATATATATATGTAATTTCCCAAAAATCCATATATTTTTGATGAAAATATATAATTTATATCAAAGGTATGTTTTATTTCAAAAACATTATTAAACCCTTTTATTGGCATGTTCTACCCCCAAAATATATATAAAGCAGTAAAAAGAGGGGTTTAGTGACACTCACCTTTGGGTGCGTATTTTAATATCGCAATCCCAGAGATTGATTTTTATATACGTCCTAATATAGGAACAATTCTAAATCAATATATATATATTTAACACAAAAATCCTAAGTTTCTCCGTTTCTTAGAATTATCACATAACTTTGAGATTTTCTCGAAAAGTTGTCATTTTTTATTATGTTGGCACGTTAATATATATATATATATATATATTATGATTTTTGCGACTTGAACGATTTTATTGGTGACCATTATTGTGTAACTCCGTTAACTCTCCCGTTTATACGCAATATATCTACGATTTGCGTGTCGTAATATATATATACACAAACATTAATAGAATTTAACACCGAACACACAAAATATTACTAACTTATCTATTTTTTCATTTTTAAAGAAAATATACATAAAACATCTCATATGTACCAAATTTCATGCTCGATAAACAAGTTACACATTTAACGCAATTTTACCATTTCTACCGCACAAAACGTACATGCATACATGCATAGTCTAAATTTCCTATTATCAAATTAACACTTAACATGTTATCACATTTAAATGTTTGAATCACTTAACACATTTTATCACATAAGGTTCACTCAAAATTCACCCATAGTAGTGTTCATCGAAAAATGCGTATTTTAGCGATTCGGTAACGTTTTCGGGCGTCGGAAGTCACATATGACCAACCAAACACCAAGTAAACTTAAAATTTTTTAAAATACTTGTTTTTAAACTAAAAACATCAGTTTATTTACTTATCTAAATTAGTTTTATAAAAATCACCCGAAAAGCCGATTTTTGACCGTTTTAACACATAGTTTTGCGTTAAACGTTACTATAATCATCCCAACTCGAAACGACTTGATATTTTAACACAATACATGTTATTTACTGATTAAAATAGTGGTTATAATAATATTAGTGCAATTTTTGTGTAAGTCACATAAATCATGCGATTTCACGTATTGTACAACTTTTAATGCACCAAGTACAACATGCAAACCTAGCAAACATTATGACAAAGTTATATATCATTAAACACTTCAAAATAACTTTATTTTAAGGTTTATAATCTGACCAAAATTAATTTTTATCAAATCATGCTCAAATGATCATTTCATGCTTTCATATTAACATGCATGTCCACATATGTGCATCTAATGCACTCATACAACATCATCAACATTATTTATGATCTAATCATACATCAAGAACACATTAATATCATGTTCTTACAAAACACAACACACACATCATCATGATCATCCAATCATTCATACATAAATGCTAATATCCTTCATATTTAAGAACATATGACAAACTTTTATATACATGCATACATACATACATACATACATACATACATACATATATACGAAACATATATACACACACATAAACCACCAAAAATTCACTTTTCATCATGTCACTTTCAAATCTTAAATCACTTTTAGAACATTCTTATATGACACACTTAGATTCTTACATGCATCCTACTTTTCAAGTAATCATGTAACTCAAGAATCTTTCAACAAAAATAAAAAACACAAACACTTACATATACACACACTCACGGCCATACATATATATATATACACCTCCATTTTATTTTATTCAAAATATAACCCATTTGTTTTATGTTTCAAGTTTGTGATTAAACTCAAGATCAAGAGAAACTTCCATCATTTATCAAGAACATCAAGAATCAAAACAAAGTTTTTAAAATAAATTTATACCTTCAAGATTTTAGATGGGTTTTTGAGAATAGATGAGAATATGAAGGTTGTTCTTGCTTGAAATCACTTCCAAACACCCATTTTAGCTTGAAATCACCTTGAAAAGCCCTTGAATCTTCATGGAAAAGTTTGAAATTTTTGAATGTGTGTGTGTGTGTGTGATGTTTCGGCCGTGAGGTATCAAGAGGGAAGAGAGAGAGTGATTTGATCTTCTAAATTCTTGAAATGAAGTGTTTAAGAGGTTATGATGATTAGGTTTATGACACAAGAACCACTTGGCACATTTTCACAATTCCAAGAAGAGGTGGCACCTCCCTTGGCCGCCAACTCCCCCTCTCTCTCTCCTATCCACACACATTTTCTTATATATATATATACATATGGAGTTTAATGGTTTAAACATGTATTTTACTGGATACCGGGTATTTTATCTAGCGTTTTAATCCCGTTTTAGTGCGTTTTAAATTATTTTTATTATTTTATAAAAATAAACCTGCCAAAATATTACGGGACAATATTTTGTTTGCCCGGACAGGCTATATTGTCGGTACTTGGCAGTATGCGCACTGTGCTGCGCGGTTTTAAGCGTTTTTATTTATTTTTGTCATTCTATAAGAATAAACTTATCAAATTATTGCTAAAATGATTTTCAGTTGCCTTGACGGGCTGTGTTGACAGTATTTTGTCGGTACACGCGCTGCATCGCGCGGTACGCGCTTAAACTCGAAAAATAGAGTTTCTTAGCGTTTTAATTTATTTTTCCTCACGAATATGATGAAAATATTTATTCTAATCATAACAGACTATTTTTAGGATTTTAACACTGATCGGGTGGTCACCGATGTTCATTTCGCATTTTAACCGTTACGCGATAAACGTTTATCTTACCGTTGCCAACATAATTTTTATCAAAGTTTAATTTTACCAACACATTAAATTTCACATATAAACATCATAACCAGTCAATTATAGCCCTGTTACCTATTCACAATACGTATTACAATTGTACGGTACGGCCTGAAAAGCCGGGTGTTACAAACCAAACACTCGCGGAATTTACCAAGTGGAAAGCTTGCAAAACTGTGAGTATACTCGACCCCATTTTCCTTTTTACACTTTGGGTGCAACATGTATGTTATACAAATCATGAAACACTTAAACTATTATAATCTCTATCCATGCTTAACATGAAACTATATGATGCTTGTTAGACTTGTATGCTATGTAAAATTCTTGTGTCGATATATGCTCATTAACTTTGCTAGCCTACCTTAACAATTATAGCGCTATAGGATTAACGCACAACCCATTAGTCTTGGGGTATTGTTAAGTTAAACATGTTAACCTCCTGTTATTCTTTGGGATAGGCAAAATTAACGTGTTGTATACTTGGGTTTGAACATATAGTACACCGTTTCAGCATATTAGTAACTTGCATATTGGTTATTCATGTTGGATATGAGCCGTTAAACTTTTTTTATTCTATATTATGCTATGTATGAAAACTTGTATACTCGCCAACTTTTTGTTGATATATTTTAATACATGTTGCAGGTTGATAGACGTGATGATGTTATGAGAAGAAAACAGGATTTAGGTGGACTTAGATACACACCTAGATTAATTTATCATTTGATATTTTGTTAAACAATGTTGTCTTTGTTTGAATTCTTGTATGACATTTTTAGTCTTGTTATAAAATTTAGTTTAACTTATATTGTCACATAGTGTTATGATGTTTAGAGCAATTTGTTCGTCTCATCCCAATGTTTCCGCCATCGGTTGGGGTGTGACAGATTGGTATTAGAGCCATAACTATAGGGAATTAGGAAAAGTAGGAATGCTTTGGCCTAGTCTATAGTTTTAGGGATTTTTTCTCTTATTTGTCATTTAAAACTACTTGCATTCTACCTTATTTGTTTCTTATCTCTTCTTCTTTGGTCTTTTAAACATACATGCCTTTCCTAAGGCTAACACAATACACTTTTGAAGACTTGAAGACACTCGTAATACAAACGAGACGAGTTTACCAAAATAGGCGTGAAACCCACAATTTAGTAAATGACTCTCATTCCGCTTGATTCTATTTTGCACGAAATTGCATCATTAAGTTAGGAGTGAAATCCACATCTTAATGGTAATTTCCAATTCAAACTCTAGTGGACCCTCGTAAAGTGTCGAAATTTAATTTTTACCCGACGAGTACCAACCACATTAGGGTACGAAATCGTTAAGTTAGGGGTGAAACCCGCATCTTGCCGATTAAGTCACATTCCTCGATTTTCAATCTCGCCAAAGTCCTGATTGTTTCAATCGATTAGAGACGTGTAGTAAATGGAAGGGTAAGATACCGTTAATCGCTTCTCGACGAGAGTATCTTACCTATAGGCCAAAGCACGTTTCTCTAATTCAAAAAGACTTTCGACCCACTTTGGAATAGTCGACGTTTCTCTACCCGAAACAATCCTATGTTTTTATGAGCCTCTCTTTTATGTTATCTCAATTTATATGTGATTTTATACTTGTTACCTCATTCATTTCAAGACCGTTACACAATTTGCATGTTTCTCGCAATCAAAAAACAATAATAATCTCTAGTGAACAAACTAAATTTACGATGCTTTCATTATTCATGTGATACTACGTGGAGATCATGATTATGCTATGTGAAACTTACTGAACATTTTATGCTATGTGAAACAAATTGAACACTTTATGCTCTGTGAAACTATATGCTATGTGATGCATTCATGAAAACAATTTTCTTTAAACAAACATTATGATCAAGTCTCATCTATTCCTTCTTTTGAATCTTAGATGGCTTCGAATCAGAACTCCAACTCGACCAAGAAGTCTAGGACCAGCAGCCAAAAGAAGATGATGGCATTCATGGCCAATCAGATCGCTCGTATCATTCCAAAGATCGTCACTGAAATCCAAGCTAGCTCTACTCCAAACTCCTCCGTTGATTCCAAAGTCGAGGTGCGCAAGCCTCTGTCGTTCAACTTCAAGCATTTCGCGTCTTGCAACCCTAAGCCATTCACTGGCAACGATGGGGTGACTGCTATGCTTGAATGGTTCGACAGTATAGAGGTCACGTTCATCAATAGCGAGTGTCCTGAAGAGCTCAAAACGCGTAGTGCTACTGGGGTCTTCCAAGATAGGGCCTTGGAATGGTGGACCAACAAAAGAAACATTCGTTCAAACGAAGATGCATATGCACTACCTTGGGAAGAAGTTAAGGAACTTATGATGGAAGAATTCTGTCCTCCGCATGAGTAACAAAAGCTCGAGGAAGAATTTTGGGCGCTCAAACAGGTTGATGACAACAACTTAGCCTATACCACCCGTTTTAAGCAGCTTAGTTTCACTGTTCCCCACCTTGTTTTAACCACCGAATGCACAATTCGAAAGTACCTCAATGGTTTACCTTCTGCCATGCGAGATGCCATTGAGGCAGCCAAACTCGACAACATTGAAGTCGTTTACCATCTCGCAGCTTCCCTAAACAACAACCGCATTCACGATAAACAAGCTACAACCCCTGTTTCTTCAAAGCCAGCCAACTAAATCACCCAACAATCGAGTGGTAACAGGGGGAAGAAGCGAAAGCATCAGAACCCTGGTTGCAACGCGATTGTACCAGCTGTTAATCCAAACCCTGTTACGCCTAAGAATGCACGAAAACCATACACTGGGATTCATCCCAAGTGTACCACTTGCAACTATCATCACCCTGCCAACGTCAATTGTCACCATTGTACTACTTGTACCCGTTTTGGCCACAACACTGCTTACTATCGTTCTAACCCTGCACCACAAGCTCAACCAGCTCCTCAAAAAGCTAGACCTGCTAGATCCTGCTACAAATGTGGTGATGCTATGCATCTTCATCCTCAATGTCCTCATCTGAACCAGGAACAACAATAAGCTGCTCGAGGACGAGCTTTCAACCTCAACGCAAACCAGGCGCGCAACGACAATAAAGTTGTTAATGGTATATTCCTTGTTAATAATCTTTATGCTTCGATACTATTTGATACTGGTGTGGACAAAAGCTTTCTGTCCGTTGAATTTGAATCTTTGTTAAACTGTACACACTCTAAACTGCCTAAGTCGTTTTCCGTTGAAGTTGCCAATGGCAAATCCATCTTAGTCGATTCCGTTCTTCGCGATTGTCTTCTTACTCTTAACGAGCACATCTTCACTATCGACCTTGTACCCATGCAACTGGGTAGTTTCGACGTCATAGTAGCATGGAATGGCTTCATAAGAACCATTCTGAAATCGCTTGCCATGAGAAGTACGTTCGTTTGCCTCTTCCATCTGGCGACACTCTACACGTCTATGGAAACCGACCTTCAAGAGGACTGAAATTGATGTCCTGCACACAAGCAAATAGATATTTACGCAAACATTACTTTGCCTTTTTAGCCCACATTGTGGAAGAAAAGGGTAAGGGAAAGAGTGTAAGTGATGTTCCAGTGGTGCGCGACTACCCTGACGTCTTTCCCGAAGATCTACCTGGTCCTCCTCCACCTCGATCTGTTGATTTTTATGTTGACCTCGTACCTGGTTCGGCTCCTGTTGCTAAAGCTCCTTATCGTCTTGCACCCTCTAAGATGCAAGAGTTATCTACTCAACTTCAAGAACTCCTCGATAAGGGCTTCATACGTCCAAGTACCTCACTTTGGCGTGCTCCTGTGCTTTTCGTCAAAAAGAAGGATGGCTCATTCCGCATGTGCATCGACTATCGTGAGCTTAACAGACTCAGCGTTAAGAATCGTTATCCTCTTCCACGCATCGATGATCTCTTCGACCAACTTCAAGGCCCAACTTGCTTCTCCAAGATCGATCTTCGATCTGGTTATCACCAACTTCGTGTTCTCGAAGAGGACGTTCCCAAAACCGCATTCCGCACTCGCTATAGACACTATGAGTTCGTGGTTATGCCTTTTGGTTTGACCAACGCACCAGCTGTGTTCATGGATCTTATGAATCGCGTTTGTAAGCCTTACTTGGATCATTTTGTAATCGTCTTCATTGATGATATCCTCATCTATTCTAAAACCCAAGCTGATCATGAACGTCATTTACGCCTCATACTCAAACTCTTACGTGTTGAACGTCTATACGCAAAGTTTTCCAAGTGCGAATTATGGATCAAAGAAGTCCAATTCCTTGGACACGTTGTTAGTGAAAAGGGAATTCATGTTGACCCATCCAAAATCGAAGCAGTGAAGAATTGGACCGCGCCTAAAACTCCTTCTGAAATCCCTTCCTTCTTAGGATTGGCTGGTTATTACCGCCGATTCACCTCGAACTTTTCAAAAATCGCCGTTCCTCTCATCTCGTTGACTCAAAAAGAGAAACCTTTTGCTTGGGGTCCTGAGCAAGAGGAATCTTTTCAAACTCTCAAGAACTTACTTTGTAACGCTCCTATTCTTGCTTTTCCTGATGGGAACGATGATTTCATGGTATATTGCGATGCCTCGAACCGTGGTCTTAGTTGTGTTCTCATGCAACGAGACAAGGTCATCACTTATGCCTCTCGTCAGCTCAAAATACATGAGAAGAACTATACTACCCACGATCTCGAGCTTGGCACAGTTGTTTTTGCGTTAAAGATTTGGCGACACTACCTATATGGTACGAAGTGTGTGGTTTTCACTGACCACAAGAGCCTACAACACATCTTTGACCAAAAAGAGCTTAATATGCATCAACGACGTTAGGTGGAATTGCTTAACGACTATGACTGCAAGATTCGCTATCATCCTGGCAAGGCAAATGTCGTGGCCGATGCACTTAGTCATAAGACTCATGTTAGTAGCATTCGTTGTTTTCACGTCTCGAGTGATCTACACACTTGCATTCGTGAAGCTCAATATTCGTCAGCCAACGAAGGTAGTCTAATCGTCGAAATCCGAGGTGCTTCAATAGACCAACTTGTGACAAAATCAGATGGACTTCAATACTACCTCGATCGCATCTGGGTGCCAGATCCCGACAATCTTCGTGAGCTCATTTTGAACGCGGTACACAAATCCCGATACTCTATTCATCCTGGTGCCGATAAGATGTACCACGATCTACGTACATCCTATTGGTGGCCTGGTATGAAGAAGGACATTGCTATCTACATTTCGAAATGCCTCACTTGCTCGAAAGTCAAAGCTGAGCATCAACGCCCTTCTGGTCTACTCGAATAACCTGAAATCCCTGTTTGGAAATGGGATAGCATTGTTATGGACTTCATAACCAAACTTCCTCGCACATCGTCTGGTCACGATAGCATTTGGGTGATTATCGATCGTTTGACCAAGTCAGCTCATTTCCTTCCTATTCGTGAAGATTTCAAGGTTGAGAAATTTGCTCGACTCTTATAACAACCCTCCAAAATATTTTTCCGACACCCTAATATATTTAAAAATACCCCAATATGTCTTAAAATACACCCCATACGCGAAAACAGGGCCCGAATACCTTTAATATTATTAAAATTAATTAAAAATAAGAAAAATAGGGTCCTCGCGGGGCGCGTAGCCTTTGGCTACTGCCTACGCGGGCCGCGACAGCATAGGATTAGGACGACACCCGGTGCCGCCACGTGTCGGGTCACGTGTGGAGTCTACGGTCCGACTTGGCAACCCTAGGGCCTACCCTAGGGAGCGTCACGGGCCACGAAGGCCTTGGCCTGAGTTTACGCGGGGCGCGACGAACACAGAAATCAGCCCTATAAATTGCATGCAACGGCCTTCAGTCCAGATCGTCCAAATTTCTTTTCTTTCTCTAAATTTCTGAAGTGTAGGCATAATCTCGGATTCTCGGGTATAATATCCCCCTAAATAACGAAGTTCTGTTCCGTTGTAAGTATCATAACCCCTGAATACGTATTAGATACGCTGCCCGATTGATCTAGGGTTCCGTAACGGCTGTCGTGGTTCTGCCCGACGTAGTCGTTGGAATGCAGTCTCGGGGAGGGTATTACTAATGTTAAAATGGGTTATTATACTAACACGTGTGCATTTGTGTAAATTATAGATTGTCACCAGGAAACCCTAAAGGATAATCTAAGACAGCAATGTGAGTAATCTCCTTTTTGTTAACTGTTTTTACAAAACCTCACACGATTAATTATATATTAAACAGTTATTGAGTATTTGTAAGGATACAATTATCGTCGGTATGTTGGGGTTTTGTATACAAAATTTGTTACTGCTTTGCGAGGGGTAACATTTCCACAAGTCGGGTTGACAGTACCGTGGGTGGTAATTGATATGACTTGGAAACAAATGTAATTGCGAGACCACCCTCAATACTGTACAATGGTTTTATTTAAATTTGATTAAACTGGGATTCACTCACTAGTATTTCCCACTGACAAAATGTTTTTAAACGCGTTTCAGGTAACAAAATGTGATAGCCAAATAGAAGCCAGCTGGACAGCACTGAAGGCTTGGAAAAGTGGCAATAAAGTTACCTAAAATAAATAGATGTTTTTATTAAATAAACATAGGGTTTATCCCTATGAAAATGTGTGTACTTGAAACTTGGGTTCTTCCCATGTATTTAATATATTGAAAGCGTGGTATTTTACTCTGATAAATAATTTCCTAACTACGGTCCTGATGTAATTTCCGCTGCCAAAATTGATAAAACAACAGATACCACCGAAACCGGCCGCGGCCGCCCGTTCCCGGGTTGTTAGGGGACAGGGGTTGCGACAACTCTCTACCGATGAAATCATATGTCGTCATGGTATACGCATTGACATCATCTCTGACCGTGATGGTCGTTTCACTTCGCGTCTTTGGCGAACTTTCTAGTCCGCTATGGGTTCTCACTTGAATCTCAGTACGGCCTTTCATTCTCAAACGGATGGACAAACTAAACGTACTATCCAAACCCTAGAGGACATGCTCTGTTTTTTGTCATCGACTTTGGTGGTAGTTGGGATGTGCATTTACCATTGATCGAGTTCTCGTACAACAATAGCTACCACTCCAGTATTCAAATGGCTCCTTTCGAGGCATTGTATGGTCGCAAGTGCCGATCTCCTATTAGCTGGCATGAGATTGGTGATAAACAATTTACTGGCCTTTAGCTCATACAAGAAACAACGGATAAGATTCTTCAAATATGTGACAACTTACTCAAGGCTAGAAGTCGACAAAAAAGCTACGTTGATAAGAGACGCAAACCCTTGGAGTTTAACATTGGTGATCACGTACTACTCAATGTATCTCCTTGGAAAGGAGTAGTTCGTTTGGTATAAAGGGAAAACTTACCCCTCGCTATGTTGGTCCTTTCAAGATACTCGAGAGGAATGGCAAGGTGGCTTATCGACTAGATTTACCTCAAGAACTCAACAATGTTCATCCAACGTTTCATGTCTCGAACCTCAAGAAGTGTTTAGCTGAAGAAGGACTTCAAGTTCCGCTCGAAGATCTTCAAATCAACGACACTTCGTATTTTGTGGAAAACCCCGTCGAAATCATGGACCGAGGTGTCAAGAAATTGAGGCGCAGTCAAATTCCTATTGTTAAGGTTCGATGGAAGGAAAACGTGGCGCTGAATTTACTTGGGAACTTGAGAGTGATATGAAGACCAAGTATCCACAACTTTTCGTTACTTCTTCCTAAATTTCGGGAAGAAATTTCCTAAAGGAGGGGAGATTGTAACGCCCTGCTTTTTCATACTTTCCATAATTAGAAAGCGTTGCTTGTATTTCTATCTTTGGAAGTCTTGTATTCTTGTAATCGTCTTTTCGTTGTAATCGTTGTAAAATCCGAGACTTGGATCATAATGAAATTCGTATTTTCTTTACATTCATGTTAAACACGTTTTATACTTGTTCATACGCTTGGAATTATTAAACATATGATACTTTATTCACAACTCGTGCAAAATACGTCAAACTTGCAAACTCGTGAACTATATGCTCAAATTATACAAATTCGATACTAAATCTTGACAAACATACTTGACTATACTTGTTTTATACTTGCTTTCATGATTTAATTGCATAGCATACCCTTACTTATGATAACTTGTACTTAAACCACCTAAAATATACTTAAAACATGCATATATGAAAGTATAGGGGGTGTTTATGTCAAAAATCAAACAATTCGCATCAGCCAAGCGGCTCACTGGCCGCGACCCGCCTGCCCATCTCTTTCACGGCCCGCGAGGCAGCCTGATTCACAGAAAACATCAGCTGGTTATGGGATTGGCCATTTTTTTGTGTTTAGTTATGTTTTAATTGTGTTTTCTCCATTAAATACACCCAACCACTTAAACTTACTATTCCCTATAAAACCTAAGCATCCTCCACACCTTTTTCACTTTGCAAACTCTCTAAACTCACTCTCAAACACTCTTAATCAGCTGGAAATTCAGAGGATAGACAGATTCGTCACAAGTTATTAAAGTGAGCATAAGTTCACTTCTACTCTTCCTTTTTCATTGATTCTTCTTTATAATCACTTGGAACAACCTTAGGTACGTTTCCACGGAAAACCAAGGCTGGAACATCACCATATAAGGCTCCAAAGTGCAATAAACTTTCTGTTTTGATTAAACATTTGTTAAACTTGCTTGAACTTGAGTTATCTCATCACATTCCTATGTCCTTATGCTCATAATCAAGTCTATGATTAGTTGGGCTTAAAAACAAGGTTGTGACATGTAAATCCAGAGGTTTAAACCTTATAAACATTCTGTTTTGATAGGGTTTTAACCCACAAGTGATGAACAAGCTTAAAGCTTGAAGATTGTGTGATTATAAGGTTAGCTTGGGCTATCCTACTTGAAAATCCACACATCACTTGATGTTTTCTTAGATTAGTTGTAGTTATTTCATTCTTTATTGTATATTCTTAACCCTCCTTGTTGTCTATGACAACATGTGTAGTGGTGAATACCAAAGAGGTACCTAAATGGAAGATTCATCTTCCTACTTCATGCATGACTTGTATGATGTTATTGATTGGACTTTAACTATAATATATACTATATAATACTTATATAATATTCAAGTAACCAAACTTTTGATGATGAACTAGTGGTCATTTCTCAAATGTTAAGTTACATCATCTAAGACTTTAATAACTTGTTATGATTCTAATGGGTATTTTGACACATGAAAACATTCTAACCATTTTGGGTTCATAGTGTCAAAACAAGTATTATAAGACTAGATGATTATTTTCTTCATATGTCTATTTTCATACATTCTAAACTCCGAATCTCTAATCACTCCGTTAAAACTTCCAATACTCACACACCTATGTTTCTTCGTGTAGAAGGACACGGTGTTCCATTCTAATCAACCAACCAAACACTCGCGGAATTTACCAAGTGGAAAGCTTGCAAAACCGTGAGTATACTCATTTTCCTTTTTACACTTTGGGTGCAACATGTATGTTATACAAATCACGAAACACTTAAACTATTTTAATCTCTACCCATGCTTAACATGAAACTATATGATGCTTGTTAGACTTGTATGCTATGTAAACTTTTTGTGTCGATATATGCTCATTAACTTTGCTAGCCTACCTTAGCAATTATAGCGCTATAGGATTAACGCACCGCCCATTAGTCTTGGGGTATTGTTAAATTAAACATGTTAACCTCCCGTTATTCTTTAGGATATGCAAAATTAACGCGTTGTATACTTGGGTTTGAACATATAGTACACCGTTTCAGCATATTAGTAACTTTCATATTGGTTATTCATGTTGGATATGAGCCGTTAAACTTTTTTTTATTCTATATTATGCTATGTATGAAAACTTGTATACTCGCTAACTTTTTTTTGTTACGAGAAGAAACAAGATTTAGGTGGACTTAGATACACACCTAGATTAATTTGTCATTTGATATTATGTTGAAACAATGTTGTCTTTGTTTGAATTCTTGTATGACATTTTTAGTCTTGTTATGAAATTTAATTTAAATTATATTGTCACATAGTGTTATGATGTTTTGAGCAATTTGTTCGTCCCATCCCGATGTTTCTGCCATCGGTTGGGGTGTGACACTAAGTGTCTAATGGGTTAGAACATTTGTAGGTTGCACCGCTTGTTTGGAATACCCCTTTGCTAGCACACTCATTCGGACGCATAACTGTGAGTTCATGTCCCCCTTTTCTTTTCAACGTTTTCGGTTTTACAACTCTCGGGGGGGGGGGGGATACATGTTGCGATGGTATGGTTAAGCTATGGAATGAAACAACTAGATCATGTGCGAATAGGGTGAAACTTAAGCGCCATTAATCTTTTATAAGAACAAGGAACAAGAAGGGTAGATCTATCAGGTACGGGCAAGCCCCACTCATGGGTCCTTGTGTGGCCACATGCAGTGCTTTTGTTGTCCCAGCCGAGTGGATCGGTACTAAATCGTCAAGGGTTGAATGCTTCCTATGTCATCACACATATTAATTTCCTTGCAAAACATTAATGATCAATGATTTTATAGACACTTTACATACCGGTTTTCTATATACGAACTTTCAAATGTTTTTAAGATTCATTTGATGTGAACTCAAAACATATGAATTCACCAACTTTTCTTGACGTTTTTAAACTTACATGTATTTCAGGAAACTAAGTGGATCTTGGCGCAATGGTTATCACGAAGAATATGGTTGTCATGTTGGCGATGTCATCCGCTTTTGAAAGGTTTGATTCATATATCTATGAGATATAGAATGCAAAGCCTTTACGTTTTAAAAACTTTATTTTAGAACAAGTCTTTTATAAAACATTATAACTCGTGTTGTCTGTTATTTTTGAACAACGTATGACTTGTATCTTTTACTTATGTTGAATGGATGAACATCGTGTTTTTTATTCATATAGTTTGTTTGCTTATATCATATGCAATAAAAACCAATCAAGTTCACACCTGACGCTTCCGCCTACAAGTGGGTGTGACATGGAGAGCCACGAGGGAAGTTGGTTTGTGGGTGAACAATGCACTTCAAATATGGGGGACTACAGTAACCACCTTTTCTTTCAAAAATACATCTCAATTTATAAATATGATTGCTTAAGTTACAACACTGTTTAATTTATATGTTAAAAAATATTTAAGGGCAATTTTGTCTTACATATTGATCATCTTAAATTTACTCAACTTTTGGTTATTTAAACAATATGTACATCTTTCTCCTTTATTTTATACCAACTACGACTACTATTTTTAAATGACCGTAAGCTTTTCTTACCTTAAGTTATCTCTTATTTTAAACCAACTACCACCACAAATTTTAACCGGCCGTAATTTTTTCGTACGTTAATATTTGTTAACATAAATTACACCATAAAAATAGCATTTGTTCTCTTTAATACGAGTATATTGCTATAGTTTTTTTAATCTAATCTAAATTCTAATAAAAACTTCAATTAATGCCACATGGCAACCTCTCCTCCTTCAATTTTTTTTATTTAAATTATACTAGTCTAAGATCCCGCGAGTTTAGCGGGTGGCTTAACACAAACATTTTCTTATTTAATAGTGTTATAAATTTATTATGTTTATAATCTATAAAACAAAATTCAATTAAAATAATTGATTTATTAATTATGACATGGGTTTTATCCGACAGCAAGCCAGTTAATAACGGGCCCCTTGTGCAATTGGCGTTGACGTGGCGTGCTTATAATGTATGACCTTTAAGCTTAGGAACCTGTGTATTACATGGGTTGATTAAAGATAATATCTCATAATCATCGCCGTTTACATAAAATGTTATGAATAAATACACGTGTTGAAACGGATCAGGTAACAACCTTTTATTAACCATCAATATACAGAAATCACAATTCGTTGAAAATCTCTTTATACACCTTTACATAAAAATGTTATGAATAAATACACGGGCTGTATAAAGGAAATACTTCTTATAAATTTATCGATTTAATAAATTATACATAGATGTAGATGCTACTATACTCACAATTGGTTCCCGTGTTACGATTATTAACATATATTAACACCCCCAACTTATATAAAAAAACAAATATTGTTAAAAAACAGTTGTCGATAGACATATTTGCACACAAGCCGACAGCTCTTGGTAGAATAACGCCCTTCCTTAAAAGCTTGCAATGCATCCAGCAAATGTCATGATAAACTTTAAGTCTTCATAAACAACCTAAGCAAAACTTATTTGTTACATTTTACATATGCAAAAAAGTTTCCCAAAGATAAAGTTCCAAGCCACTTTTTTCCAACCATTTGCTTCTGCTCATTTGTGAATGTGTTAAAGCTCACAAGAGCTATTAAAATAAGCAAGAAACTCATGCAATACAACATAGGATGAAGATTAAAAGGGTCTTCTCATGTTAGTAGTATACTGTTATCTAGTTTATAGGTCAAAGAGCATTTGATTTGTTTATAGATCTTAGAGAAAAGCAAGTAGATGTATATGTCTTTAAAGGGAAAAAAATTAAACAAAAATATAATATAAAAAAAGATAGTGCACTAACAAAACTCATACATTTTAAAAAACGACCCATCTAGATGGTAACCATCTGATCGTAAACCCATGTTTGGTCAGAGTTTGTTTGAATCCGAACCAATATTAAGAAAGCAACCGTAACATATAACAAATCTCATGCCCATTTTAACCATTCTTCTAAACAACATATTTGTATTCAAAATAAAAGATAGAAAAGTACATCACCTTGATGATTTGGGTTTCAGGTCTCACAAAGAGATGTAAACAACCAACAATTGCCGAAGAAACAAAGGCCTATATGAGGAAGAAAACAACATAGTAAGATTCACAACTGGCGATTGAAGAAGAGATAAAGTCCTGTATGAGTGCAATCAGATAAAGAAATAATCCCTAGATTTATTTCTCCCGGAGTCTTTTCCCATTGCATTGTCTACCATTGCAGAGCACGTTTGAAAAAAATAGATTATTGCTGAACTAATATAATTTTTTTTTCAGTCGCTTAAAAAATAGATTATTGCTGAACTAATATAATTTTTTTCAATCGCGTTTGACGGACTAATTACTTGTTATAAAAAATTTGGATAAAAGGGGTTTGCGTCAACCCAATCCAGCCCATTTTGACCCATACAAAAGTCAACCCATTTTGACCCATTTAAGACTTGAAGAGGAGAAACAGAACATAAGAACATTTTTTGTACTTACAACTATATGAGGCATGAACCTGCCATAACAACTGACATTACGCCTAATCCTAGCCCCAAGTTTCTTTTCCAGAACTTGGTCAAACCCGTCATACAATCACCACTGTTCATCAATCTCTTGCCCGTTACTGTCATCATAGTTAAAATAAGAACCATTCCAATGTTTAATAAAACTCTACAATTTCGCCGCCGGAGAGATTACCTTGTTGAGCCCCTAATCAAAGCCACAACCACCACTGCTGACCTGAATCCTCATTGTTATAGCTGTAAGCTTGCAACCACGTTCTTTTCTGGTCAGATATCTCCAAAAAGAAGAATAACCATAATAACTGACTTGACCGTTTCTGTTTCACAAAATGGAAGATGATTCAGATGGAATAACTGTAATTTTAAGTTATGTAAAACGGTAGATAACATCCTCTACCATGGATTGGGCCAACAATGAAGCCAGCCATGACTTCATCAGATAGCACCTTGAGCAAGAAAAGTGCAGTAAACATTATCTGATAAGTCGAATCATGTATGTAGGATCTGTAACACGAACCCAGACACCCTTTTAAGTTTTAATCATATATGAGAAAATGACGAATATACCCTTCATGAGAGTGCACAAAAATACTGTTTAAGAGTGAAACGTAAAAAAAATTACTTAACGATTTAAAGAATATATGCAGTGAATGTGTGTTTATACCTACAGAAAACACCATCAGATTGGAGATTTCAACCTATTAACTATACATAAAAAAATCCCCCAATGATTTAATGATTTGATGACCCATTTTTCGGGATCCGATAAGTGTAATACATTGACTGAAACATTCAGCATCCTTCCTGCTCGGTGTCCTGTACCTAAAGAAGCCCGCTCGTGAAGTGCTCTGATCACACCACCATGAGTCCCCACCACAACCCGCTCCCCTGTCATCTCAACAATCATTAATCTAAGTGAAAACTAAAAAAGGATGGTAAGACAAAATTTTACCTCGATGTTTACTGCCAATCGCTTGCAATGAATTTGTACAATGTTTATAGAGTTGATTCAGGCTTTCACCACCACCCTATATAAATAATAAACTGGTGAATGATCTTTTTTTCTTTTCTTTGTGAACAAAGAAAACACACCAATTTTTGAAATCGGTAGATTTCTTTTGTTATAAAGTCATTCCAGATATAATGGAACGTGTTAACTATTTATAAAACCAATTGTTAATAAACATGACCGAACCAGAAACTTACTGAGCAGACATTGAACTATTACTTGCGGCAACAACTAATTAACTCATTTTTCTTATCCAGAGCAAGTAGACATATAGCCTCACATGAAAACAAACCCCTGTTGGCTGGTAACCTTATTTGCACTCAACCGCCACTAACATTGCCATCCGTACGTCTTTGACCTCCTTTGAATTTAAACCAACAATCGAAGTTGATGCCAAACTCCTGTTTTCCCCTTTTTTCTTCTTCTCTTGTCGATTTACCTCCACCACAACCGCCGCTACCTCACACGTTGTCGTTGCTCGAGTTTTGATGTAAATACCGGCCAAATCCTTCAATCAGTGGTCTGACCATGGTGTTCTGTATCAATCGATTAACATGTTATTTTAAACACGTACTATATAACTAACGTCAATATCGGCTAAAATGCTTTTATGCACCCACCCTTGTACTGTACCAAACAAAGTTAACCTAATTCGACTACTTTTTGACACCAGACAAACTCACATGCGGTGAAACAACAGTTCTTGAAGACTCACCTAATTAAGTTGCATCAAAACACAACCTCATGAAGCTGGCATCAAAACACAAAAGAACCGCAATCAATGATAGGCAAAACTCAGTTTTAACACACCTTCACCCTATCAAAACACAAAAGAAGCGGAATCAATGACAGACAAAACTCACAAAATATAAATTGCAAAAAGTTGGATGATGAAAAAGTGGTATTCACACACCTTCACCCTGTCAAAAAGGAATTATGATTTGTCACATAAACCCCGAGATTAGATATCAATTTCAGCCCTTTTTCAATCGGCAACTGGGCCATTTTCGCTTCATAAGAAAATTTATGATCCTGCAATTGATAAGTAACATCAGTTCTACAAATGAAGTTATTAAAACAACCACACTCCATAAATCTGATTGCCACACTCCAATTATTGGTCAAAAGTGTGCAAATCAATAAGTAACTCCATAAACCACACTCCAATTATTGGTCAAAAGTGTGCAAATCAAGGCAGGCAAAATTGAAATAAGACTGATCCGTTGAATTAGTGCTAATGTACCGAGATTCTCATTGTGAAAATCATCCATATTATCTTCCTCAAACCTCATACAATGAATCATCGTCTTCCTCAATTTCATCTCTTGCTAGCATACCTGAATGGTGTGCTTATAACAAACCCATCAGTCAGAAACCTGCAGAGATTACAACATACTCTTTTTTCTTCTATTTCTCTTTCATCTTTATGGTTATGTCAATATGACCCAGAGCCGCTTTTACAGGATTGATAAACCTTAAATCACAACATGCTAATCAAGTTAAATGATTAACCAGAAGATACAAAAGCTTTAAAAATAATATCTTGATAGGAGTATAAAGTATTTACAAAAAAGATGAAAGACCTCTTATGAAATCTTTATAATGCTCTTGTAATTGTCGCCAAACTGGTTCAGATGGCGTTTCCATCATCATAGCCACCAAAAATTAAAAGCGTAAAGTGGATCCGATTTCATCATCACAACCAATAACAATCACAATCGAACCTATCTCAAAGAAATCAACAACGATTAAAGCACCCAAAGGCCTAAAGTTATTTGGTTTGATAGGCTGATGTTCAGCAACTTCAATCTATCAAATTTAATATTATATATTGGACCAAAATTGAGTTCCAAAAATTTTAATTTAGAAATTACACACCTGTGCTTCTGCTTCTCGTCGCATCCTGTCATAAGGTTGAGCAAGATGTCTATCATCTTCAAGCGGAGCTCCCATTACCACTGCTCTTAATAGCTTAGCAACCTAGACAATCTCACCCACACATAACCCTAGAACTAACTCCTATTCAGATTCACATAAAAAACAACCAACAATTAATGCTAATTTAACATATAGAGAAGGATCTCAAACCTGATCAATTTTTTCATTCAGAACAAAACGTTGATGAGTGCTAGGGTTTTGATGCTTGCTATCAATCATATAGAATAGATTTAGGGCAAACAAAACCACGAATCGATACATAGATCGACCATCCTCTCTGTTGTTGCTCTCTTCAGATTGCAGAGGTTCAAGCAGAAGGAAAGCACCGTGAAGGAAAAAGATAGGTTTCAAGCAGAAGGAAGAAGAAAGCGCCATGAAGGAGAAGATATTGAAGCGATAATAATGGAAACGGATTCATAATTTGTAGAAAATTTTGAAGGGATTGATGATTGATTGGTGTTTCCATATAAAGAACACCGTTTCACAATTGAAGGAAAATGGAGGAAAAACCTTTTTGCCGCCCAAATACCCATTTCTCTGGCCAAAGAAAGCAGCCACCTCAAAGTCAAAAAGTCAACCTTTATTTTGCTTTAGTATAATAGATAGATAATAAAAATTCATATAAAACTATCATCCGATTAGCTTTAATTATCAGATAAAGATAGTTTCAATTCCTTCTTATTTATTTACGATTCATCCATTATGTTAAATCAACAAACGAATTTATATAAATGAATAGTATTTTAAAACCATTAGTTGCTACGAATAACATAAAATATTGTGAGTAATAAAATATGTGAATGTTAAATCAACTTAATATAAATTATTTATAATCTATTATTATATGATATTAGATTTTCTTAAAATACATGTTAACGTCGTATCATCTCTTAAATTTAATTAAAACTAGAACTACCACTCGCCGCAATGTGGCGGGAGATTCATTAGTTATATATCATATTAGATGAAATGCAAATGTTTCTTACATAACCGCGAGCACGTGTGTAAAACATAGAAAATAATAATTAAGTCGATCTCTGACCCGCGTGTTGCGACAGACCTATCAAACAGGAAAAAATAGATGCAGTGCGATGGGCCTGTCAAACGGGAAAAGTAGATGAAAAAACATTGAACCCACAGGCACGTTGCGGCGTGTTAACTCGAAAAATTTAGAACGAGACGTTAAACGAAAAAATTACGAAAGATAAAAAGTATAAGAGATCAAAATTGAAAGTAAAAAAATGTTGGGCTTAAATTGCAAAAGATGAAAAGTTTTGGGTTAAAAGCAAAAAAAAACAAAATCAAAAAAATCAAAGGGTTAAATTATAAAAGATGAAAACTTTTGAATTAGAAGTGAAAAATTAAACTAATTAAAGAGTTAAATTACTAAAGATTGAAACTTTAGACTTAAATTGCCAAAGGTGAAAACTTTAGAGTTAGAAATGAAAATTCCATTTTTTTTTTTGAAAAACTCCCGGAGCCAATAATACTACAACCTTAAGCATAAACATGTTGCTTATTTATAGTTTTATAATTATAATTGTTTTTTTATTACTTTTTTTAAATAAGGGTAATATAAAAAAATTGTAAAATTGTTTATTTTAAATATTTACTTTAATATCCACACATATACTGCAAATATATTTTTAAGTTAACCAATGTTTCTTGTTAGATTATGTCTGCTAAACTTTCTCACAAATTTGTACTTACTTAAAAAATATTTTTAATTTATAATTTATCATGAGGCTCTGAGTAGTAGAATAACTAAACCATCGCCACATCACTGTTACATAAGAACATAAGCAATAACTAAACACACAATAATTAGGTTTAGTCGTGTAACAATATAAAATAAAATAAATAAATAAAAAGACTTGATTCGTCAAAAGGGGTGCATCGGTGGAAGAGGGCTTTCGCGCCCTTAATAACTAGAGAGGATGGTGTTTGGCACCCGCATGCTGATTTGGTATGGGGCCGCTAATGGACTACACACAGTCTGATAATAATATTTTTGAATGAAATCTTAACCAAAACATATTTTTTTATGAATTCTTTTAATATTTGATTTATAATAATAATAATGTTATTATTGAATTATGTTATTAAAATGGCCATTATTTCAAATATAATCTAACTAGCTTACAATTCCGTGTATTATACGGGTTGATTAATGTAATGTTGTATAATATAATAATTATCTTTAGTTAAAAAAATAAGTATTTATAATTAAGAGACGGAAAAACCCAAAAGTAGATGACTTCAACATATAACACGTGTCTCTCTTGGTTTTCTTTTATTATATAATAAAGTAGAGTAGATACAAAAACAAATATAGATTTTACGTAACATTTGGCCTGGTTTTTATTTATTTTTCTTCTAGAGCTAACGAAATTATTTCCAAAAGTTTAAAAATTCTAACGACCTTTCTAATCATAAGTTACAGAATATTCTATGTATAAGTTATCTTTTTTGTGAATTGTTAAGAAAGTGCAAAATTGGCCAAGTATTTATTTATTTTTTGTTTTTCTTTTCGAGTACATGACTTCTTTTTAAAACTATAAAGTACGTTCAAATTTGTAAATCAAATGTATCTCATGATTTACGAATATATATAAAGTTAATGTAGGAATTATGTTTTTTTGTATTTTATTACTTTAAAGTTGATCATGATGATAAATATGACTAAAAATTAATATATTATTGTATGAATTAAATTTTTTTATTATAAGTTAGTAGGATAAGGATAGCAAAATTATTTTTTTAAATAAAATATAAATAAAATTTTGAGATTAAGGAAAGAATGTCACATGGCATTAATTAAAACCTTTTATTATAAGTTAGATTATTATTATTATTATTATTATTATTATTATTATTATTATTATTATTTTTTGGGTAAAAGGTTACCCCGGTCAAATTTTATATCACTCAAGCCAAACAAAACAAGTGGGAGCCAAACACGAACCCCAGTTCTCAAATATGATATGCCATATTTGAGTGAACAAGCAAAACTGCAAACAATAACAACTAAACAACTGACTACAGAAAAAACACTAGCCGCAGTCGTCGTCCTGAACCAGTAATCCTCTGGGAAGCCTCCATTCATGCAAAACTCTATTAGCCTGATTTGTGCAGTTAAACTTCATAGTATGCAGCTTCATTCGAACCGTATTTAAAATCACTTCAATAAGTTGATTCGTACTCCTTTTCTTGCTTGAGAAAAGACGTTGATTTCGCTCCTGCCAGACAAAATACGCGGACGCCCCAACCACTAGCTTCATAATCACATGCGTGGCCTTCTTAGAATCCGCAAACAGCAACAAATACGTGTAAATCTCATCCCATGAAGAATTAATCGATCCCATGTCCACCTTCCCCCTAACACCATTCCAAATTTGTGTCGCATAAGGACACACAAAGAACAGGTGCTCACGTGAATCAGGCCCAGCCGTGCACAATATAATAATAATATTATTATTATTATATTGAATAATCTAATATTCACTTGTGTTTACGGAAATAGTTTGATTAGAATAATTCATCTACTTTTTTTTTTAATCATTGTCATAATTCAATTCATTTGTTTAAATGAATTACATGTTATTAATAATATTAAAAGAAATATGTTAATAAATACAAAAAAAATGATATTTATCTATTAGTTAATTATTGAAAAAATTAAAAAAGAAATAAAAGTAAAAAAAAAAAAAAAGGTTAAGAGAGAGAATATCATGTGACATTAATTGAAACCTTTTATTAGTGTTAGATTATATTAGATAAACTAGGTTAATGCCCGCGTAATACGCGGGCTTCAACCAAAACCATATTATTTACTTTGAAATGAAATGTTCTGTACAAATACATACATTGGAAGAAAAAAACAGAAAACTATTCAAATACCGGAAAAAACTTCCTTGTAGACGACATTTGTTGTTTTACTCGTTACATTCTCATCTTTGTCTGAAAAAAGGATGTTACCTTTTGTTGCCATTTTGACTACTATTCAAATGCCGGAAAAAACCATATGGAAGAATAAGACGGGTCTTTTTGTCTGACCCGTAACCGATATCAACCTTTAAATAACATTGCAAATATATTTCTAACCATATGGAACAAAACACAATATGTCAGCCGTGTGGTCAACCCTTAAATAACATTGCAAATGCATAGGCGACATAATCATATAAATAAGAAAAGAAAAAAGTACCTTGACATCTAGATTTTTCATTTTGGTGCTGTAAAGTCAATATTATGAGTTACATTCAATATTGTAGAAAAGCTTACCTTAACATCTAGATTTTTCATTTAAGATATTGTCCAACACCAAATACAGTGGCTCCGCTACCTATTCCCATTACAAAGATATCTACTTTATTGTTGGATCCTAGATCTCATGTCATGTCGTTTCAAAATGAACCTACATTCATTATCACATAATATCAAATTTACAATAATTTACTTTTTCATTAGATAAAAAATTGCACAAAACGATGTTGG
Organism: Helianthus tuberosus; assembly: GCA_030545235.1. NCBI lineage: Eukaryota > Viridiplantae > Streptophyta > Magnoliopsida > Asterales > Asteraceae > Helianthus > Helianthus tuberosus. Next base: position 86,856,599 of record CM060373.1, read on the forward strand.
CAGATCAGCCCGACCCATACTAAAAAAATCCAATACTAATTTGAAACCAGCAAGTTAAAGATGATCAAAAGTTACCTTAATGTTTGCAATGTTTGAAAATAGTTGAAGCATGAAAGTGCCAGGTGTTTTTAACAAAAGAGCGTATGCATTGTTAATAGAACCTCCCATCCCTTTAGTAGGGTCAGTTAGGATCAACTCGGTTCCAAATGCGTGCATTGTTACCCTTCTTTCCCAGCTTGTGTTTGAGGACATTATCAACACCATCTTGTACCCTTTTAAAGCAGCCAAGGATGCCAAAGGTACTCCAGAACTTCTCGACGATTCGCAACAGCCATATGTGTCTTTCTCGTTTTCTACTAAAATCAAAATATGTCCATCACAACATCCAAAAGTAAAAATTTGAAGATACAAAAAAACATTAACCACAAAGTACCGGAATCTTGGCTGCACGGGTCGTAAATATATAGTACGTTTTTACATATCCATGGCACGTGGCATAGTAACTGTTTGTCATGATAAAAACTTAATAGTAAGTAATGTACATATGTTGGTTATGATAGAACCTGAATAAAACAAACATGAAAACCGAAAACACTTCCATCATTACTAAAACCATGCCAAACACAGTTTAGTAAATTTAGACATGCCTCATTTTCCATTTGTAGTTTAATGCTTTTTTCAGCGTGCTTGAAATAAAACATAGCAAAACGACCCATAAGCACATACCTACACCTGGTATGGAACAACAATTTACATATCTATTAAACTTCTTCCATTTACAAAAAAAAAAATTAAAAAGTAAGCAAAAGAAAACTTTACCCAATATAGCCAAAAATACCAGCAACCTAACCGACTAACTCATCAGCAGTTAACGCCGGATCATCATCTGACATTGTAGCCACCCCCCACTACAGCCAAAAAATCATAGCTGAACTATTGAGACCTCATCTCGATTTGTTTCATGTCACACATCCAAACACTCCCTTAAAACATATATTAGCTAAATGGCAGTTTAGACAGCCTTGCAATTCATAGACCTTCCACAAAAAATAGATAAAATAAATAAATAAATAAATAAATAGATAAAATGTATTACCTGGAAAAGAAGAGAATGATGCTTCTGGCTATTTGGGCTTTCAATAGGCTTCCCATCTGGGCCATTATCAGCAACCACTTTATTGAGCTCAGCCTAATAAACATATACTTACATGCCATTAAATTTATCTAACAAAATGCGTCACTAATACAATCAAATAAACTTAAAATCATTAAAATGATCACCTTAACAGATGTTTTCAGCACGGGAAGCAGACGAGTTTGTGTATTCACCTTAAATCCATCATTAACACCCCTATCCAGCCAAAGCCAACACAGCTATTAGAGTTGCAAATTTTGACCCATTTTTGGAGTAAAAATAAGTTTCAACGGAAACATGGTTAAACAGGAAGAAACATGCACCGTCAATTTTTCCTTCTTTGATAATCAGTCTTCCAGCAATGGTTAAATCACGATAAAACCATGTATGCCACGGACCACCTCCATATGTCTGAACACCAACCTCCAAATAGCCACCTTTTGATACCTAATCAAGATACATCACATCATTGATCATACCTATCAATTTCTTTCACCACCCCCATACCCCATAGCCATATAGTTTACTTCATTTTTTCTCTAACAACTTTTTATTTGTTAACTTTCAGAATAAGTATCTAAAAACATAGTTATAATGTGAAAGTGAAATGTATAATTTCTTTTTCCGATTTGCTGCCAATTAATTTATTTGATTTTGATATTTGCATATCACATATTTCAAATATCACTAACCAAAATATCAAAAAAAAAATAAAAATAAATAAGTGATATCATGAAAGTGATATGTATATTTTCCTTTTTTGATTTGATTTTGAAGTTATTATATTTGATTCAACAACTTGGGCATGTTTTAAGCTTCATTTGACACATTTGATTTTAGCTTAATAAGGGTTTATTTCAATTCTACTTTCGGCCTGTTGAGGTAAACATTACCCAAAATCTAGTAAATTGGTAGAAGTTGGCACCTATGCGTACATCAAAATTTTTTAAAATTATTTACAGAAGGCAAATTATTAGTGAGAGCACATGAAAGTACTCACCAATCCTCACTCCTCCAGAGATGAGAGTTCCATCATACTTTTTCCAAATTCTTACCAGAAAAGGTGAACTCTTTGTATCGGATAATAGCATAATTCAAGAAAGGACGCCATAATTAACACGCAACTTTACTAACCAACTTAAGCTGAAAACAATGGATAAGAACGGTTATAAAGTGGCAGGACAAAAAGTGTTTTATTCATAACCTCTTCCAGCAAACATTTTTTATCAATACCAAAGCTCGTCTTACAATTCAATAAGCGATAACGAAGAGGTTAGAAGGCAAGATAAAAGAAAGAACAGTTCAGACCTCCACTTGATGGATTGGAGCTTACTGTGGTTACATTGAGTAGCATATTTTGCGAGCAAGTTGACCAGCTTCCATATAGTAAAAAGAGAAGAGCTTGCTAAGTCTGTGGCTTCCCCATCTTCACACGGAAAAATAGTCTGCAGAGAAGGTGTCACCAAATCTACTGATTAAGATTATTCACCATTTAGTTTTCTCAATTTATATTTTGTTGAAGAGAAGAGACTTCTACCCTCTTATGTTGATAATTCCAACCTGAGCCAGAACAATTCACAATCCATAAACCCTAATATTTTGATCTTCTGCCCTAACACATATACTGTAACAAAATAAAAAATATAAATAAGCTATGAATTGTGAAATTAAAAAAACTTGTCCAACGGCCACGCCATCTATTCTTTAGGCTGGTGATTGACCAAGTTAATTGGGGTTCTAAATATGTCAATCTCGACTCATATAAATGATGTGATTAAAAAAAGAATTTTCAGGATTAGCTTGTGTTTATCTAGATAATTGATTGAAGAATAATAACAAACCTGGCGATTAAGCCACACTAAATCACTCTTAACCGGTGATTGAACCCGAACAACTTCGGCTATTGAAACGCTGATCACCGGAATCTGAACCCTTATGGCGATTGAACCAAAGACGACCACCAAAATCAAGAATCTCAAATAAAACCGAACCCCTAAATCGAGGATCTTGCTAAAACTGAAATAAAAGTTCAAATCAAGGGTTAAGAGCTGACAATCTTACCTTGAATATATGATGTTGAAGTGAGCAGATTATAATAACCTTCAGCTTGAATATATGAACAGAGGAGAGAGGACGTCGCACAGGGTCGATTGACCAGTTAATGAAGAGGGTATATCTGCAAACTTCAAGCAAAACAATGCTTCAAGCACAAAAAAAATCGATTAACATTCAGATTAGATGTAACCAAACGAATTATGGATGAATGATAGAAGAATCATAAGAAATTGAATGATCAATAAGATAACAAATCAAAGTACAACAAACCATTAAAACAGAATCGATCAATAAGATGATGAAGAAGTTATCGGAATCATTACCGTCGATGATGATCACTGTTGAATATTTGAAGATTGAATAAACCTCGGTGCACAGGATCGATTGAGAGCGCAGGAACCAGAATCGCCGATTAGGGTTTCGGAGTAATGATTTGAACAATTTGAGATAATGAGAGAGAGAGAGAGAGTATAGAAAACGTATATGTGATGAATGATGAGATATGAGAGAGAATGAGAAAGAAACGTATGAAAGAAGCCTTCTCCAATCCTTGCATATGAGCAATGCCACATGTCCTATCATTAGAGTTTTGCCACATCATTGCTTAGGTGGATGCTTAGGTGGCTTGCACCATTGGGTGACATGTGTCCCCCAATGGTTTGCTTTATTAGAGATATAGATTAGTGTTAGATTATATTAGATAAACATAAGAATAAAGATAAGTGATATATATTAGTTATTATTAATAATATTAAAAGAAATATGATAAATAAATAAAATAAAATTTGTGAGGTTGAAGGAGAGAATGCCACGTGTCATCATTTGGAGTCTTTTATTATAAGTTAGATTAGATTTTAAGTCTTTAAGTTTGAAAATTTATTTAAATTCAAACCATAATTTTCCTTATGTAAATATCACCTACACCTATTTTTTTTTATAATGAGAGTTGTTAAGCACTTTAGAAGTGTGTTAATTATTGATTACTATGAGTAAGAGATTGCAAGCTTATGAGATGTTAACATACACACTTACTTGTCTTATTATGATATACAAAAAAAGTTTTCATTATTCAACCCGTGCATTACATGGGACTATAACCACTTGTCTTATTATGATATACAAAAAAAGTTTTCATTATTCAACCCGTATATTACACGGGATTATAACCAAGTTTTAAAATAATTGTGTGTTAGGTGATTAACAATGTCTAGGGCTTAGGGGTGAACAATAATCGAAGCATTAATCGAAACCGAACAAAAACAAACAAAACAAAACTGAACATAACTCAACCGAAATCTAAATTAACCGAAAACCGATTAACCAAAAACGGAATAACTGAAAATCGATTATCAGGTTTTTTTAGTACCTTCGGATAACAAAAACTAACAGAACCGAACTGTTGATATAATTATAGCTTTTATATCTCCATTTCATACATTTATACCTCTATTCCATACATTTATATATGTATTTAGTTTTAACTCAAGTTTGGTTTTGGTAGTTAACTTAATCGAACTAAAAACCAATAATGTAGCTGAATAATTAACTTTGGTTTGGATTGATCATAATTTGTATCTTTGTTCCAAATATAAAAAAAAGGGTTTGGTTATGGTGAAAAAAAAGGGTTTGGTATTTTAAAACGGAGACAGATAGATGTTTTTAAAAAAATTTCCTGTTGACTGTACTAAAATTTCCCCTCTCTCCGACCAATGGACTCCGACCACCGCGTCGGAGATCTCGTCCGGCAACTCGTCCACCATTTACAAAACACCTCTTCCTCAAACCCTAACCCCGAAGACGTCAACTACGCCATCCGCATTCTATCAAGCCGAATGACCCCCCCATCACAAGCCGCCGACGAAGCCAACTCCATCAAAAGCCGTTTAGCCAAACAATCCAAGCTATCCCATGCCTTAACTTTCGCAGATCTTTATTCCAAATTCGCCTCTAAAACCGGTCCCGGTAGCGTAATCAACAAGCAATCTCTTCTTTATTTGCTCAAAGTCATTTCCGAAGATCGAGTTACCAACCCTCACCCCAAGTCACGCACCGATAGTTGTTACAATTTGTTGAAAAATGGTGGAGTTTTGAATATAGTTAGAAACCCTAATAATACAGTTGTTAGGGATTTTGCTAGGTTAGTGAGTGAGGAGAGTGATGTTTTGGAAAAGGATTTAGTGAGTGATGTGTTGTCTGTTTGTGAAGGCATTCATGGAAAGTATGTGAAGTTCGATGAGATGCTTGATTCCTATGTTTTATCAGAGTCGATTAAGGTGTCCAAAGGGATGAGGATTATGGTTTTAAAGCTCTGTGAGCTCGGGTGGTTGTTTCGGAAGGTGAATCGCTATGTTTGTGACGATATCGGTGAGAATGTTGGTAAATCGTTTCGCGTTGGTTTGCAGGATGAGGTTGTGGAGTATCGTAAGTTGTTGACGGTGCTTCAATCGCAGTCGTTGAATCTTTCTTTGAGGAGACTTGCGGTTTGGTTTGTTGAACCGATGGTTAAGATGAGGCGAATGGCTCTTCTTGTGGACAGCTGTAAGGATCTCAAGGGTGGGGCTTTGGCTGGAGAAATTCATTTGCATGCTCAACATGGTGATCCTCTGCTTCATGAGTTCATGAAACGGTTACTTCTTAAGGTTTCTTCGCCTGTTTTTGAAATGGTGAGGAGTTGGGTAATGCAAGGCAATCTTCAAGATTTACACTCTGAGTTCTTCGTATCCGAACAATCTGTCAAACCAGAGTTATTATGGAAAGAAGGTTATCAAATTAATTATCTTATGCTTCCATCTTTTATATCCAAATCGCTTGCTACTCGCGTGTTAAGAACAGGTAAGTCTATTAATTTCCTTAAAGTTTGTTGCGAGGATCATAGTTGGGCAGATTTAGCACCAAGTAGAGGTCTTGGATATGGTGAAACTAATGCACTTGAATCTTTGGTCACTGAAGCAGAAAAGAGAATAGATAAACATTTAATGCATGCTATTTTTAACCGCTATAAGTTCAAAGATCACTGTCTAGCGATTAAACGTTTTATATTGTTAGGGCAAGGCGATTTCGTGCAATATCTAATGGAAATTGTGGGTCCAGTGCTCGCAGAGCCTGCTAAGACGATCAGCTTAATTCATTTATCTGGGCTAGTGGAGAAGGCCATTCTGTCATCCGGTGCACAATATGACGATCGTGACATTTTAGATAGAATAAAAGTTAAGATGAGGCCACACGGTGTTAAAGATAGGGGGTGGGATGTGTTCCATTTGGATTACGATATAAGAGTTCCGTTAAATACGGTATTTACAGAATCTGTAATGGGTAGTTACTTGAGAGTTTTTAGTTTTCTGTGGAAGATTAGAAGGGTAGAACATGCTGTTCTTGGTGCTTGGAAGACCATGAAGCCGAATTTGATCAGTTCTCACTTTTTCACCAACTATCCAAAGGCGGTGGGGTTGCAGATAGTTTCGACGTCGCGGAAATGCCACCTTCTGTGGGATAAAATGAATAATTTTGTTATGAGTTTGCAAGCGTATATAATGTTTGAAGTATTGGAGGTGACGTGGGCTAAGTTTTGTAATGAAATGGAAGCGTCCAAAGATCTTGATGATCTGATTGCTGCTCATGAGAAATATCTTGTTACAATTGTTGAGAAGTCGCTTCTTGGAGAAACATCTGAAGCTCTTTACAAGGCTCTGTTGATGTTGTTTGATGTCATATTGCGGTTCACCAGTGTTGCTGACCGGCTATATGAATTCAGAACAAGGTATCTGGACCCATTTATTTACTTATGAATGATCTGGGTTATGTTTTATCTCTTTACTGGATAAATGGGAATACCTAAAATGAAAAATGGCTTAATAAGGATTGTAGAAAGTCACCGAAGGCTACTATCAATGCATAAGATCTTTTTAAAAATTTGTCCTTTTTGCTTGTCTATAATGTGCAGAAATACTACTACTAGCAAGACCAAAGATGCTAAGACTTCAAAAAGCAAAGGTTTGGAGACAGATTCATGGCTTAATGAAGGAAGAAAGGCTGTAACACAACGCGCTGGGGAATTTCTTAGTATTATCGGACAAGATTTAGATGCGGTTTCTAAAGAATACTCGTCTGTTTTGAACGGATTTATTTCTCAACTGCCTACACAACGACATGTTGATCTCAAGTTCCTCATGTTTCGGCTAGACTTTACTGAGTTTTATAAACTGGCAGCTTAGCTCTGATGAAGCTTGCATAGCAAGTAAACTACTTTTAGATCTTGTAGGGGAAAATTCCTAGCGATTAGGTTTTAAAAGGCATGCCTCACGCGTGAGGTGATATGGAAAAAAAACCTCAGGAGCATTTCATACACATGTGGGTCAAAATTAGGGCTTGGAGGATGCTGAAATGTAAAACAGACCAAAAGTATGAAGATAATATGAATGGTTTATTTAATGATAACAGATGCAGCTTTTGGTTGTACATAAAACTTATATGGTTTTACTCCGTGTGTAGCGCTTCGTGCCTTGGCTTTCGGGACTTGAATGCCTTGCACTTTCTAAAACCAAGAAACCATTATCTGTGTACTAAAGTAAGTGTTATGATGACCATGGTTCGCACTTGTTTTTTCAGACTGATATTAGTACTGCTTGATGTCCCTGCGAGGACAGCACGGTTTTGCAGTTCCTACATTTCTTATATTTTCTATTAGCTTTTTCTAATAGTTATGGATGTGTCTCCTGACTGAATTGGCATTTTCATAACCGTTTCTGAGTTCAATATTTCAAGAAACGAGCCGAGCTTGAGCTTAGGTGAGTTCAGTTCGGCTCGTTTACACATATAGGCGAGACCTACACCCCGTCTCTTTTTCTCAGGGAGCAGCACCACTGTTCCCTTTTGTTTCTCGCCGATGTTACATTAAGCCTGTTTCTTGACAGCAATGATTTGTGTGTATTGGATATGATTGATCGTCTCTGTATTAATCAATCATTGTACAGTTGTTAATCTGTATGCACATTGTGGTACTTTTATATTTTTAGTTTATATAGATTCAAATATTCTTTTGCAGTTGGAAGATCATGTTTGGCTAAGCTTTTCCAACTAACTTATTGACTTAATCAAAAA